>NW_010578255.1:99105-185176 GCF_000705375.1 Tinamus guttatus
TCAAGTGTTAGAATGACAAGCGCTGATGAAGCTAAAGCTGATCAGCTGCAAGACTCCCACTGCTGAACATTATAAAGTTTCTGTTGTTCAAACAGCTCAGTTAATTATCCAAATGTGAAAGATATCAGGAGACCTGCTGAGCTTTACAGCTGACTTCCAGGGAATTAACCATAATAGAGCTGTTATAAAGAAATTATGACAAACTCAGTGTACAGGGACCTCTGCTTACCTCTCTGGAGGATTTGTGCAGGACCTTGTAATCAAACAGAGAGTTTGGAATTTCCTTGAAATCAAAAGAAAGTAACATTTTGCATGAGGAAAAAAAGGTCCAATCAACCTCATGGTGTTTTATCACATAAACCCAGAGAGGATTCCAGAGTCACACATGTTAATTGCCTGCTATAAAGATGACTGGCATTTCTCTGGTGCAAAAGACTACTTTCTGAAATTTAGGTTCTTAAAATTACTATTATGCCTTTTCTGCCATTAAAAAAGTAGTCCCTGCTGCTTCTATGCATACAGTTGAAAATCCATATGATTTCTTTATAGAAGGGCTCAAAGGGCTCATAATGGGTGCTTATTTGGCCCCCCTTCCCCTTTTTTTTTAAGCAGTCAACAATTTCTCTACCTGGGGCGTACAGTTGCAGAGCAAAAAAAGTCAGGCGGAGGAAGCCTCAGTAGCAGAGTTGTGTGAAAGCATGAGTAGGAGGCATGAATTGAGTAATCCAGTAGAATGAGCAGATAGGAAAAGCAGACCTTTGATAAATCAGCATGATACTGGCAGGTACTGCAGCAGCCAAAGCTGTATGACTCCTCATTTCACAGCTGGGTGGTCTAAAGCAAACCCCACTCTTTTTTACCCTGCCTCCAGAACACCATAATTTCTGCACAAAGTACAACGCTACACTACGCTAGCTAGCTCAGAAGCTGGAAACAGAATAGTCATATCACCCCATTTCACCCAGCAAGGCTAATACGACTTTCAACATTCTACTGCTTCCCATAATCACGCGTTAGCATCACTGCATGGAATTGCATTCATCTGTGCAGGCACACTCTGCATGGAGAAAAAAGCACAGACTCTGGTTAAGCTATGAAAGAGAAAACTCATAGCATTCAGGAAAGTCTTACTGAGGAGTTAACACTTGAAAACTAAGAGAGAAGGTTCACTGAAAGTAAATAGTTAATTTTTGATGTCATGCAGAAGGAAATAATAGTTCTATCATATCTTATGTCAAAGTTCACCATTATCATTATAATTATATAAGTCCTTAAGAGAGGCCTATCACTGTAGCATCTAGGCACCATCAGTTCATAATTTCTGGACAGGCATAATCTTTATACACATTAAGCATCTCTCTCTCTCTCTTTGAAATACTATTTAACTTTGCAGTATAAGTTCTGAGTAGCTGCACCTAACAGCTTCCATTAAATAATGTGCAGTAGGATGAGTATCAGTGAAAGATATGCCCTGCACTTATTACCATAAAGTCATAAGTGGAATGGTATAATAATGGAATAGAAATGGAAACCACATTTCCATAATTGAGATAATCCATATTCTGTACTACCACAGGTTAATTTGCAAAATTAATTCGATGTGATAAATGGTTATCAAGTTGTCAAGCAACTATCCAAAGCCAAAATCACTGAGAGGTTTCTCTGATTAAAGCATTCAATATATTATTTTCCCTTTTTTTTTTTCTTCCTTTTTGTAGTCTTGGGAACTGAAAACTACATAAATTTTGCCACTGAGTTCATCAGCAGTAGGACTGGAAAGAAGACATCATTATCTTGGCTAAAAGCAGAAATAGTGGTTTCCTGAACGCCCACCTGTTTGTAGAAACCTTGACTCGTGGACCCTGACTCAAGAAACAGTTCAAAATTCAATAGACTAAAGATTGATGCTATAGCCTGTGGAAATCTATTGCCTGCATGCAAAATCTGAGGGTTAGTGGAGTTTTTGATGTTTATAGTTTCCAATACATTTTCCCATTCCAGTTTTAATGTTTTCATATTCTAATTGTATTTCCATGTACTTCTGCTTGTCAAGGCCAAATTCAAGCACAGAAATGACATTTTTTCCTAAGAGAATGGAGACGTCCAGACCACTTCCAGCAAAAGAGTCTCAGAATCGAGCTAGTCCTCAAAATCAGCACTGACACGGCAAGAATTTACAAGTATTCAGCAAAATCTGCAAACATTACTAGAAACTTCACATATGCGTACATCTACTTTTGAACTTAATCTGATAAAATAATAAAATATGAATAGGATACTGACAGAGCACATACCAAGGCATTTTGCTCAACTTCTCCTGTTTCTCAGACAGTTTTATCTGACTCATAACTCTGCCTTTATCTCAGTACAGGAGGTTCAATAACCTAATGTCACGGCTACTCCTGCCACATCTGTGGTTTCACCACAAATCAATGAGGAGAAAGGCTGGAGACATCTGTCTACAGCCAAGACATCACTAACTGAGCACACATCTAGCTATTACCATCCAGCTGTGGCCCCCCAAACGACAGGCACAGCATATTCATCTTTTTCTCATAAACTAATTTGTTGAGAACTAACTCCTTCAACTGAGTAATGATGCCAGCTTGACTGACTGAAAATACTTTTCTTATGGAAAGTCCCTCAGAGGTAAATGCAACAGCAAGGCAAATGTTTTTAGAGCAGCGACTTTTCTCGTAATAACTCCCACTATGCTCTTGTTCATATTCCCATAGGAATCATTTGCTTAGATCATTCTCATCAAGACTTCAGTCTTTGGCGCCGCTTACACTTCAATACTTTCTAGTCTATCTTTTTTTTTCTGTAACAATTACACCCTCTGCTCATCTTTGTTTTATTATGCAGTGTCTCATAAACAGTATCTGCATGTAACACTGTTGTAGTATTGTATATGCTACTGTTATAATAACTATTGATGAAAGTCAATATTTGCTGAGTGGAGATGCCTAATTCATGGTTCTTGCAGCATTCTGCAATTCAATTAAAACTGTAACACACTTAAAGAAATAACACCACAAGGCATCTTTCTAGAGGAAAAAAAAAAGCTTTATAATAAATAAGTAGTTTGAGAGACCAAAGTTCCAATTTCAGTCATCATAAAATAAGAAAAGGGCTCACAGTAAGAAGCTTCTGGTGTATGGAAGAAAGTATAATTCTGTACCTTAACAACTTGAGCAATTAACCTGGGAACCTATCTAGCTAAGCAAAATTTACAGTTGTTTTACCTGTATAAAGAACACACATCAACACCCCTGACAGCACAGAATGTGAGGCCTCAGGTTCAATTGCTTTGTCCACTAAATGAATGAGAGCTCAATTTTCCCATGTGTCTGGAAAACGCTTTAACTACCAAACTATTGGTTATATGCAGATTGTAACACCATTAGCACTAGAAGTATTGTCTTAAAAGGGGAGCAGAAAAATGTCTTTGCCCATTATAGTTGTTTTGGGAACATCCCACTGAAAGAATAAAGAAAATTATGACTCTCCTTCCTGCAGTCTGGCAGACTGCACATTCATGAGCTGCAGCTATTACTAAAGCCAATGGAGACTAAAGGCACAAAGCCAACGAAAAAATGAGAACAAAAACTGTTTGTAATTTAGCCAAGCCCTGACAAACATTAGTCTTCCCTGTCCTATGAAATTATGATATGATCCAGTTTTCATATAACTCTCCTTTGACTTCAGTTATATGCTTAGCCCATTACTTTACTCTTTTTAATGTGAACATTTCAACTAATTCAAGATGGTTGCAGTTTTGTTTCTGTGAGCATAAAATGAACCCTTTGCCAAAGGGAATGCTTATATAGTCATTTGTGTTTTCAGTAAATGCATATTCCTTTTTGTTCCTTTGCTAGAAGTGTAATTCTTTACTGTAATCTGCCCCCTCTGAACTATTATTGAAATATCTAATTTTCAGGCATCAAAGTAAACAGGGCCTTCTGAAGCAACAGAGAAGATTTTTTTCTGAGAAAGAATTGTGTGACTGGTATATTTCCCATGAGACCACACAAATTATTTCTAAAATGCACCCTACCCTATTCTCTACACTACACAGGAGAATAAAAATGCAGTAGTTTCTTTGATACATGGTCTCTTGAGGGCCAGCTCTCAGTCCTGTGACATCAAGCTAGTTTTTCATACTAAATTTCTGAAACTGAAATTGATTTTAATCAACTTTTCTTCAACTCATTCCACATTTGCTCACTCTCTATCTTTATTTATTTATATTTTAAAGTTGAATGATTTTGAGATATTGCCTTTCAGACACATAACCTCAAGGGCATTTGAAGTTCTGATGACATTGTGATCACTAGACTTTAGATGACTCTCAACTTTCATCCTATTTATCATCCTTGTCTTATTTCCCAGCAACATTACGAGTAAGCACAAAATAGCCTCTACTTTTACTGGATAGTGGGCAAAAGGCATCAGGAGAGAGTCCTGTATTACCTCCAGGAAGAGGTACCCCCTTTCTTATCAATTCCATAATTGCCAGCCCAGTCAATATTAACTAATTGAATTTCCAATGATTAATGATCTATCCTTTTTACAGGCTTCCCTTATCTTCCTCTTCTTTCTAAATTTTGCCTAGGTCTATACCAATTTCCAGTGATTTTTAGGTTTTAATTTGCCTATCTTTCATCTTCATCTAAACCACCTAAACTCAGTTGTCTAAACTACATATGCCATTTATTTCTTTTGTCAACTAAGATTCTCCATATCGTATTGCCATGTGTCTTTTTGTCTTGCTGTGTCTATGCCTTTTACTATATATATTTATCATGCCACTTCAACCTTTACTTTGTTTCTTGAGACATATCTGTAAAATTATATTGGGGAAAAGACATATTTGGGTACTTAACTAACATCCTATCTACAGAGAGATCTTATCAGAAATCCTACAGGTCACGAAAAGTACTTTTCACTGGATAGTATTGGTCAGCTGGATGTAAGTAGCCTTTGACTTCATTACTCAATAAAAGTAGTAGATGCTCTCCCATCTGAAAAAAAATGCTGAAATGCTTTAAATTGCTTTGTGTTACGCAGGAATATTTGAAAACTGTGGTTTCTGGAAGTGTGTGCTTTATTTTCTGCATGCATAATGAGATTAATAACACTTTTCTACATTACCTTCAAAGTCAAACTCGTAGTTGCCCTAAAAAGTTGAGGGTATGCTCTCAGGACAGCATCACTATTTGTTGAACTAATGACTCATCAAAATGAAGAAGTAGCTACTACAGTCTAGAATGATTATACTATAATCAAACATAGACTAAGCTAGAAAGGTCTGACCACACTATGTGTTTTCATTTTTTTCACTGTTTTCACATTTGCTGCTGATTTTACCTATCAGCATCAAGAAAACTCAAGACTTACAGTAAAGACTTTGTCACAACAAAAATTAATCTTCATTCACAGGGTCAAAAGATGACAAAAACAGAAACCAAGTTTGCTGCTGCCATACATACTGCAAGCACCTTGACAGTCAGCCTGTGGCTAGTGTTAGACATTTTAACTTCTTCTTCAGTGCTGTGTCTAGACTCCTTTCAGCAGTGCACTGAAACACTTTAGCCTGTAGAGCTCAAGCAGAGCCTAAACCCGAGTGCTTGAGACTACTGTCTTACCTCTGACAGAAGCCTTTTGAATAACGCTAAAAGATGTAGTGTTACTTACATGAGCCACTTACTTACATAACACTGCAAAATGATACCTTGATTTGTTTAGCTGAAAGCTTTGATACTATTTTTATATCCTTGGATATATCACCTTGGAAACAAAATGTGAATAGGTTCCCTCTAAAACACCAGAAGTGCTGGTTTTATATCCTTGATGACTGAAGCCCTCTTTATGGTCATTGACATGCACAATTCACAAGTAAAATGTTGGAACTTTCTTTTACTGTCCTGCCAAAATGCCTCAATCTTGGGCTGGAAGGAAATAGCAGCTGAGGACACATAGATCTCTCTTCACACAGTTTCTTCTCACATAGAGGAGTACCCTCTGTATTTTTTTTGTAAAACTTGTGATGTAGGGATAAGTTTGTACTTTTTAAAGTGGTCAAAACCTAAATTTACACGTCTCCATATAATGATCTATCTTATATCTATTATATATTAACTAATCCAGAATAATATATATATATATATATATATTTAACATTTGCATGTTGTTAAGTCATATGTGGCTGTGCTTTGAGCATTAAACATACCGGTAAGAGAAGAACATTTGTTAATTTTGCACATCATCTTAACTAACTATATTAGATTCAAACTTTCAACCATAACTTAAGATATACTTAGTACATTTCCAGTCCCCCAAAATTCAAACTCATATTTTCTGTTGAAATCACTTCAATGCTAAGTAATATTCAACAAGGCAAAGTTTGCTTCTGTATGTCCTGTACAATAGACAGCTGCAGAGAATAACACAGACATGGAACGCATCATCCCATGTGACTCTTTTGTGATAAGGAGTATATTTTATATATATATATATACATATATATATATATAATATGGACACTCTCGACCAAAGGGCTGTTAAATAACTTGGGAAGTCTCACCTCAGAGAATTTACTGGAGATTATTCACTTCTTCCTTCCGTTGATGGAGCAAGAAAAGTAAGGAAGAGCTAGACTCACTCTTTGCCAGCCTTGAATACATTTTCAGTCACTTACAGCTTGAAGCTTATAAGAGCCTTAACCTCTGAAATGGAGCACTAGGAGATCAGTCTTCACAGAAAAAGCAGGAGAGCAATAAAAGCACAAAGATCAACTTTAAAAACATCTTTGCATACAGATAACTGAGTTGTCTTTTAAGTACTCATATCATACCAGAGTATATCCTCCATTGTAAATATTTAAGCTAGAGGAAGTGAATATGAAATCTTTAACGTTTTAATAGTGCAATCAGCAGAATTTCTGGTTGTGAAAAAAATAGCAAAATATATTGAAAATCTTGTAAACTGTTACTAGCCCTTGCAAATATAAATATCTCTTTTTATCCTGAAATGATTGTGTAATAATAAGCAAGTTGCTGTATGTCTAGGATTTTTTGATTGCTGTAAAAAGACCAAACTCTGTGTTGACTATCAGGAGCAATTGCAAAAGCATATGAAATAGTCATTAAGATCCCCTTGAGTATAAATACAAAGTGATTTAGGTCTAGAGCCCATTTTGGAAGTCTATTCCCCTGGACCCAATTTTTTGCAAGCTTCAATCAATTCTACTGATGCATAGGTGAGGTACTGTTTAGTAGTGGAAGAGGTGATTAGTGCTCTAATAATTCAGCTTCCACAAAATAAAACAACAAAGCAGTAGTGTAGACTAGCTGCCAGGCAAAAAAAAAAAAATGGAGGGATGACTTTTTAAAAAAATGCAACTCCTTTTCTGGAGCAAAAACTGTGATATATTTAAAAAAATCACTCACCACCGTTACACACTTATTACGTATGCACTATAGCGCCCAAACTAACAGCCCCCTTTTCTGATGGCAGCACAAATCTTTTTTTTTCCCCTAAAATACATCTGAATGATAAAATTCATGCAAAAGTACTCGATACTAAATGTTCGTATTTGCAGACAGGAATCCATGCAGTTCTGGAGGCCTGGCAGCAAGTTAATGAGGTTTGAGTATTCAATAACTGAGATAAAACTGACCCTGAGAAACAACAGAGCTGTCAGGCTGTCATTTTAACAGGCAACATAATGAAACCTATAACAGAGGGCAGTTAAGAATAAATGCACAGCAATAATCTGGTTGAAAATAACAGTCTAACAACCATTTTCCTTATTTAAGGATGGCTCTTCCTAACTCAGTGAATTGCTTATGTATTTATTTATTTGACAGATAGGCAGCACAGCCAGTAACCACATGGAATAAATGAGTGTACGTATTTAGCATATTTCACACAGCAGTATTTCATTTTAGAGACAAATACGCTACGAGAATAATTAAATCCCATGCAATTCGAATATTACAGCAACAGTAGCTCTTACAGGGTTGAACAGTTTTTAAATATATATTGTTTGAATTCTAACCTTGCTGATCCCAATAGGAAGGTGACAAAAAAATCAAAAGCACATAATTGCCGCATACAAAATCCAGGAATCTGAATCCATAATTGCTGAATCCAAGTTTGGATATGCTCCAGATTAAAAAATAATAGATGCTCATGACAGGTAAGGTGTAGAAACTGATTCTCATCAGAAATGAGTTTCTCCCCCTAAGTGTGAGCCAAGGAGAGGAAATGAAACTAAATTCCTCTTGCCCAGACATGCAGAAGAGCTCAGGTGTGCTGGGCATTCAGCAGCCCCTCCAGTGCAGCCTGAGGGACACCTGATGTCAGCGCACCCGTTTGCCGTGGGGACGGCGGTGCTGGGCCAGCCCCTCTGCCCCATGGGTCTGGGAGCCGCCACGGGAGATCTGACTGACTGCGTGTGTGTTGTGGCAGCCATGGAGAGCTCCAGCACGTCGTGTCCAAGGGGCTCCAGTTCCCTCTTATCCAGCACACACTTGAGACTGGTTGCTGACAGGCAAGGAAAACAAACAGAAGCTATTACGTCATTAATCTAATCATTTCTTGCTGTAAACAGATATCTCTGATTCAGTTGTGTCACCACAAACCGTAACTCACTTTGCTGGCAACGGATAAGAATGCCCTTCATGTCTGCTATCAACTAAGCAACCGTCTTTGTACAGCTTAATTCCTACAACAAAATTAAACCACAAGGACACAGTATTTGCCGTAGCAGAGCTATGTATTGGTTAAGGATTAATTTTGCTAGTGTGTAAGTTGGGAAGGGCACTCTGACGTTTCCAAAGCAAGATGTGGTCCCACAGCTTTTATGTGGAAGCTGCCCTCAGCTGCCCTGACTTTGAGAACCCACCACCACTTACAGGGCCCAAGTATCACCCCGGTTCTGGCAATGGAAAGACCCTTGCTGATTGTCCTGCTACCTTGGGCTCACGTTAAGTGCAGTGACATTCAAAATAAAGAAAAAAAAACACAGTTATCACTTACTAGTACTATAACTAGGACTGTTGTCTCTGCTTTTAATAGACAAGCACAGGAAAGAGTCTTTAATTTAAATAAACTAATATTTAGCTCAGCAATATAACAAGCCTTTTCATTTTTGTTGTTGTAGTTTTTTATATTATTGCACTTCCTCTGCAGATGCTATAAGAATGTCAGACTTTTGTAAGCAGTTCTTCACACCTGCAAATACCAGGGCTTAGTAAACAGATGTGAGCTATCTTTTTAAATCTAAAAAGGATGTTCCATCAGATCCCACATGGCTTACTGTCAAATAACGTAAGTTGGTATGATCTCTACTAGTAAACAAAAGCAGTCTTGAAAGACACAGCCTCATTGGATTCCATTATTATCTCCATTATTATTATGAAACACATCTGTTATGCACAATGTTACGTAAAACAGAAAAGCTAAGTATAGCTTTTTCTTAAAGTATTTTTTTGATTATTGGTTCAGGCAGTTAAGTAAAACGCACATTCATGTAAATATGGACAAGCACCAGGAAACTGCTCTCAGTTTCCCCCCTGGGGGGGTCTCTACAAGGTCACAAAACAATGTTTGCCATGGAAGGAAGTAAAACGCACATTTATGTAAATATGGACTAGCACCAGGAAACTGCTCTCATATCCCTGCGGGGGTCTCTACAAAGTCACAAAACAATGTTTGCCATGGAAGGTTACCTATCCATTGGTTTTAGTTTACCTGAACTTATTTTCCCCTTTAAATATAACAATGGCAACTGTGCAGAAGTTTCTTTCCTCTTCCATGACTTTAAAAAGTCTTTATAATTCAAAGCATTTTGAATTGTAAATGTACACGGAATAAAGAATGGAAACTTCTTCCTTAGTTGCCATTGCCTGGAATCTATACATTCCTTCACTCTGTGAATAGCAGCAATTTAGTTGACATTTCTCTCTATATCACAAAAAAATTTCAGTGCTTCCTTCCTCAAACTTTTGCATGCTTTTACATTAGTAGTTGTGGATCTAACATAGAATTTCACTTGCCCGAAAATATAATATTTAATTTTGGGGCGTGTTAAAAACAAAATCGATACAGAAATCACAAAAATTAAACTGCAGAAAGGATCCTCTTTGATTTTCCCTCTCTTCTTTAACCTAAGATGTAAAAATACAAAAACTTCATATCCCCCCTCTGTGTGACATGACACACCACAGTTTAGAAGGCTGTGCAATTAAGATATGCTTCATGCCAGACTGAATCATTCATGATTGCAATAGAAGATGGTACTTTGTGTGGACAACTTAAATATTAATTGCACATGATCCTCAAAATGAACAGGACTACAATCTGGAGGTTAGGACAATCACCCGGTACGTGGGATACAACAATGAAATGTTGCTGAAAAAGATTCTGAAAGAAGGTCCTCTAAATCATCGTGGAATACTCTTAACTCACGGAATATTGAGGGAAATGAGGATAACGACATTTTCACTCTCCAGCAGTTTCGTGAACCAAGCCCTTCATTTCCTTGGCTTTTATTGCAGCCATAGAAACATTTACAAGTATTTCAAAACATTTTTTTTTCTGCATTTGATTCTTATTTCAGCTTTTCTGGAAGCGCATCTCTGAGGAACAAAGGATTTAAAAGAAAAACATCCAGCTCCACTTCTGAGTGATCTGTCCTGTATCATCCCATTGTTTGGGCAGCTTCTAATATAAGTTTCCAAAGGTGTAGCATATATCATTTGGAATGCATAGAAAACATTAATAAGTTCCTTACAGTTAACTATAAAGCTGATCAAAGAATTTCCTATATTTTGGAAGACAGAGTAATAGAATTTCAGTGAAAAAATTATAATGTCATCCTGGTCAAAGCATTACATTTTTCAAAGCAATTACAAAATAAACAATGTGGAGAACTCATTTTTTTCATTATTTAAAATAAAACTGTAATTGAAAAGCATCTTGAAATTCTGTGAAAATGGTTTCCTGCTCCCAGGATTTTTAATTTTTTTTCCATCATTGCTTTCCAACTCTAAAAGGTTTTACATATAACACTGCCTAAAAAAAAAAAAAAAGCCTAGGTGTGCTTTTCTCTCATCCCTGTAAGCCACTTTTATATCGAGGGAAATTTATATAAATTTTCATCCAGATGAAGATAAATCTACTCTACTGAGATGTCGAAAAGATAGGAAAGTTCTTCATGCTAGTCCAGAACATCTGACTCTTCCTATTCCAATGTCACGAGGATCCAAATTTTCCTTATCTTTACCCTGTTCTTTCCTCTGTTTTTATTTTTAATCAGTGTCTGTGCTGATTTTCCTCTGTCCTCAAGTTTTCAGGTTTTCTTCCATCTCTTCTCCACTATATTTTGCATGAAGTTCTCCCTCAAATTAAATAGGAATTAACTTTTAGCTCCAGATAATGAAAGCTTAAATTTCTGTGCTTGGTACCAAGCAGTATAAATGTGCGTCTCTTCCACAAATATAGCATATGCTGGGGAATAGTGTGTCATCCAGTATTTGTGTTTCTGTACTCAAACCGTACTCCAGAATGAATAATTACATCATTTAAGATTTCCACTGCAACAGTTGATATGATCTCAGGAATATTACAGATATTTTTAAGTTCTTTATACTTACTGAGCAAACTATGTTAAGCTCCACTTGTTATTCCATATCTTTAATTTTGAACAGGCATCATGGAAGGAATTCAAAAGCGTGGGAACCTTCTCTCCTGCCACAGTCTGCACAAAAAGGAGCATGCAGTTTCCACTAAAGGTTTTTTGGTCTGTTTTGACAAAATTACTCTTAGAACATTGTGGAAAATTCTATTTAAAAATATTTTATGGATGGAAAGGTAAAGAGAAAAAGTAATTGAATTGATCTTTGTGCTGGAAATATGAGTGAGCTATGAATGACAGCCTGAGAAATCCTAATCAATAAAAAAGAGAGCTTTAAAGATCATTTAATTGAAGCAGAGTAAGTAGAATCTTACATGGTTTAAATAATGTCAACAGAAAAGTTACTGTTTTCAGCTCACTACACATGATAAGACTTTGAGAGTCATAAGCACCTAATCCCATCTCAGGAATTTAGTAGTGGGTAAAGATTAAAGCTTACTGTCTCCACAGGGTGCTGAGCTCTTGATTCATTTTTTTATAACATCAAGTCTGGATTATTGTAATACGCTGTTTGTAGGCCTCTTTGATACCGTGGTTTGCCGTTCACAAGCTTCAACATGTACAGATTATAACAATTCAGATTCTCAGTGGAATTGAACTGTATCAACATCCTACTAGACTTGACTGGCTTTTTGTCAGATTTAAAATGATTTTTAAAACCTGCAAGTTGCTTGCTTTCTTTTGGAGCATTCAGTGACTTTTGTTCAGCTTAACCTCTTCTCAACTAACTTCATGATTTCTCATTTTCTCTGCTTTTTGCATATTATTGTGAAAACTAAGTGTACTATTGGCTCCAATCTCCAAAAGCTGATGTGCCATCAACGTATATGGATTACAGCAAGAGAAAATTCTCCATTTCAGGTTCAAGTCTGGGACAGACATCATAAACTCTATGGAATAAATTTCTTAATGTATGTTGTACTTGTTCTCTTGATCCAGGTTCCAGAGGGTGCCCTGCTGTAGTGAACTAACTTTAAAAACTGGAAGAGTATGAGATAATTGATACTTTTAAATTATAGCTTTAATATACGAAAAGTATTATCAAAGAGTATACTAGATAATACTTTATGAATCTATACAAATTAACCACCGCAGCTGCATATTCTAATGCATTAAGGCAATAAGTTAATGAGCTCATTGTACTACTCAATTTATAAAAAGTCAGGGAAATGGAAAGAGGTAATAAATGATTGGAGAAAAATAATATCCACTGGTAATAATGATGCTTTAAAAAGAAGAGGGTAATCTTTATAAATCTTGTTCACTTCGTCTATTCCTATTATAAAACAAATATTAAAAAGAAAAAAAAAAGATAAAAAGATCATATTTAGGTTTTCAAAATTTCAAAATAATTCAACAATATAACAAAGACTGTAAAATTCATTTCTATTTAAATATGTTATTTGAATATACGTGTGATACTAAATCAGAATGAACTGCAACTCCAAACTGGAGGTAATACATACCAAAATCTTGACCAGAGATTTATTATATATATATATATATTTATTTATTTATTTTCTTTTATATATATATATACATATATATATATAAACAAATAAACGAACCAAAACCTTGTACATCATATACAAAGTCTTCAGAAACGGAACTTGAAACATCATTTCCACAGCTAACGAACCCCATTTGTTGAGGTCCTTTCTTTGGCATAGATTTTTTTTTGCTAAAAAAATAAAACAATGCCAAAGATTACCTTCTAAGATATCTTAGAAGTAGTTTTCATCAGCTGCTCTTCTCTTATGTCATTACAAATTTTTCATAATAATTCCACATTCTCCATTTTTAGACAGTATAATATTAGCTAAGACATGACTCTGCCTGTGCAGGTAGGAATTACACTTCTGATTTTTTCCCTGCTCTTTGTTAAAATGCACACAGATATTACAAAAGTGTATAATAAGTAGCATGGCCCATTGACTTCACTCTGTGAAGCCCTAGTATAGCAAACCTAAGGTATGCACAGGAAAAAAACCAATATATACATATACAAATATATGTATATATAGACAGAGAGAGAGAGAGAGAGGGAGAGAGAAAATTGGAAAGATGTGTGGGCCATAAGAAGTTTTCACATGCAAGTCAGTTCACTTAATTCTAAATTTTTAACGTTTATAGATGGAGTGCCTTGCAGCTTCAGGTTTTATTGAAGAGATTTCACAGTGCTGGTCTCAACTTTAAATTCCTGGCTATAATTTATGGATGAACACACTCTCTTAAGGAAAACAAAAAACAAACAAACAAAAAACTACCAGTATCAGCTCATAAATGCGTCTTATTAGCTGATCACAATCATTGTTTTTAGAGAATTTGATCTGTTCTCATAAAATTATGTTAGAAAATGACTTCCAGAATTGAGTCGTGATATATCATCATAAACTGGTAATATATACATACCTATAAATTGCAACTCTTCCACAAACCAAAGGGTGAATTATAGAAAAAATCTAGCTAAAAATTCAATGATTTTACTGCTATGTAACTGCAAACAAATACGAGCCCAGTAATAGCTCCATGGAACAATCAGGAAGCGTCTACTTCCCCATCCATGGCTGACATTAGAAACTGAGAGAGATTGAGAAAGAAATCCATATGAAACAAATCTGCATTCTTATGTATTCAGAGTAATATTTAGCTATTTAGTCTTTTAGGAAATCTCTGGAATACAGTAATCTATTATTCATGACTGAACCATGCTTATTCACCAAGTTTATAAAAGGAATGGGGTTCTCATGTGTAGAACAGTACACCTGGCCCCACTGAAGCCAACAGCAGTGCTGTCTTTGATTTCAGCTGAATAAGAAGTTCAACTGGTAAATGAAGGATCTGAAAATTCACTGATGCTCTAATGCCACTAGAATGGAAACCTTTGTACATTGGTAAGAAAGGGTGGGTAGAAACAAGAGCATTACACAGAAAGAGTGGATTGAAATTAGATTCTTTTGCTGCTAGCCCTCTCCCTCACTATCTGCTCACCTCCTTCCTCTCTGTTCATCTACTATTCATGGTGCCGACATAAACCAAGACTCTGAGTTCCCTTGGACAGTCTCTGCTTTTTTATTACATATTTGTAAAATTGTTGGTAGCCTGGAAACCTTTTCTCTGACTGGGGCTCATGGGCACTAGAAAAATAAAAATAAGGTCACAATATATGTAAGATTACCCATAGCTTTACTACTTTCCAGGCTGTCATCCATGTTTCCCTTTTTATAGACTGCCTGTTAGAAAAGCAAACCTGTCAAAGCATTCTTTAAAATATTAATTAAAAACTTAATTAGATACAGATGCATCTATGTAGTCTTAAAATGAACCAAAGATCTAATTTTGTGCTAGCCAATTACTTAATTATCAACTATTTAGATCCAGTTCCTTGCTTTGTATTCCCCCTGCCCTCTGTCTGCAATGGTTACCTGGGAGGCCATTCTATCTCTTTTATGATCAGACGTATTTTATCCCCAGCAATTCCCACATACAAATATCTTACTTCCCTCTAGCAGGGTTCTTATTTTTGTCCAGATCTACTTACTTGTCTTTAGGCTTTAAGTCTTCCTTTTCCCCAAACTACTATAAATATTCTGATCTAAGTACTCTGATTCAAACCTATATAATTCTTGCTGAAAATTCAGATTTCAAGAAGACTCTGTATACGCACTGCCTTGTGTGTAAAGAATGTTCTTAATATTTTATAGCCTTTATCCTTTCCACAACAGAGGCAAAATTCAAATAGGATGCTGAAAGCAGTATATTGGTGGAGAGCGTGGGAAAGCACAGAAGCACAACCACCTCAATTTTGCCTTCCCTAAATTCTAGGCACGATGTAATGGCATTTTACATTTTATGATTAGCATTTAGCGTTAGCTGGAAAAAGTCATTTTTGCCCAAGGTGCTGTGAATGGCACACCAAAGCCACGGTGTGCCATTAAACCCAGCGATACCAGCAGCCTAAAGCCCAAAGCATGCTGAACGCGTTGGCCTCAGGCCATATGATTAGGTTTGCACCACAACAGTTACATGACATATACAGATTCTCCAGTAGGTAGGTAGGTGCTGATGTCTATGTAAACTGAGTAGATAAACATTAATCTTTCTTACCCCATTCCTCAACATCCTTTCAGAGAAGCTAGCGTTTCAACCCAAGCACTTAAGGAGAAAGGTTATAGCACAGTATCATCTTAACATGAGTAACAATCTGGTCCATGACCTGTTCATTTCATGCACTTTCAAACTTGCAAACTCTATTTTTTTTAGTATAATGTAAGCACTTCTTTTTGCGTTATCTAGATTCAATTTTTCTGTTACTTCATTTTCTGTGATTTCGTTTTAGCACAAAGTAAAGAAGTTTTGCAGGAATTCTTTCATGTTTTCTTTCCAGATTAGATTTCCTTTTCCAAACACCAGCATGCTGACTAATTTGCTAACTTTGGTATCAGTTACCTCAGCTTTACATCAGAGTAACCAAATTAAAGAAATTTTGTTAATTGGCACATGGATTTGGAGACTATGTTCCGGTTGTACCTAAGAAGCTTCTCCATATCAATTTTCTTTTGCAACCTATTTTTTATTTCCTCTTATTCCTTATTATTAAAGAACACAGATTTCCTCGGAAGCTTTTCTTTTTCTTTGTCATTTCAACTCTTTTCTTTGCTCAAGACGGATTTCATTCAGGTGTTTGCTGCCTCTGCTGCTTACACAAAGTCAGATTATTTATTACCCTCCTGCATTGCACTGGACAAGCCCCTGAGCAGCTGCAATATGGTTTTAAAATGATGCATATGTGCACAAGTGTCTTTCAAACAATGTTTTCAAAGAGTTGTCAAAACTTCGATCAACTGATAGAATAATTGACTTAAGGAACAACAACAGCTAATCAACAAACAAAAATTCCTTAAGAATTATGCCATTTTTCATCATTTTAAAACTGATTTTTTAAAAATTATTTTAATCATTTTAAAACTAGTTATTCCATATGATCTTCCAGGATTTCTTACACTTTATATCAACATGATACCACAACTTTTTAAAGGGAAAAAAAAAAGGAGAGAAGGAAGAGAGAAGCCTAATTGCATTGTCTTACATTCTCGACAGGCTTCAAAGCAGCATGCTCAATTTTTAAAGCAAACAGTAGGCTCTGTGCTGCCAATCCCAATTAAAAGAAGGAACCACCAGGCAGTATGTTATAAGATGTGTAATTCCCAGAGAGGAGCACAAATCCCTGTCCTCACCATTTCCTAGTGGCTGGATAGTCTGCTTTTAAACTGGTTTTGTCTCGCATGGACTTGTTAGACATCCGTCTTTCTTGCAGTGCACAAAAAGTTGGCACAAGACAGCCTGTTTGGAGAGGGGAAGCTCCTCACCTGGAGACACCACAAGGTCCCCTTAAGGTTCCAGACCTCTGTCAATCAGCATTGCTCTTTGCAATTGAGCTCTAATTTTATTTTTTGATAGCACGATAATTTACTAAATGTCTGTCAGACTTGGAAGACAAGGCTCTGTCTTTGTACCATTTCAGCTGTCAGCTCCTTAAGTGATGTAAATGTTAACATGATCTGCTACAAGAAGGGAAAACCAGAAAGACAGCGGATTCTCCAGGCTGTTTCTGGGCACTGTTTCTGGGTTTGTCTACACTTATGAAGGAGATGAACTAAATGTAAAGTTCTAGAAAGGAGCTAAGTCTATGTGCCTGATAATCTGTTACTTGCTCAGACTGCAAACCCTGAGAGCTGAATAACTCAGTTACTGTAGAGGAGGAATGCTTTTAGCTCACTATAGCAAAATTTCAAGTATAGCTTTTACAGAGCATGTATTTTTCTTCATTCAGAGTCACTCTTTTACATAAAGAATCATATTCAGTCTGAGAGTCTGGCAATACACCACCACTCCCTCAAAAACAAGCAAAAAAAATCCACAGCTGGCAGACCAATATCTGCAATCTCGATACAAGTGAAATCAAACTTCTTGATTACTCCTTTTACCTGACAATTTCCTTTACAAGAAAAAGGTAAAGCTTTTGCCCCAGGCGTTCCTATGCTTAGTAAAAAAATGAATTTTTACTATTTAGCTCAAAAGGAGCAGAAGCAGATGGAGTCCTGGGTCATTTTTCTTTCAGGCCTAAAATATGAAAACTGTAAAACAGAATTAACAATAAATCCATTTGTAATACTACTTCCTATTTATCTGTGAGAAAAGCTACACTCTGCATGTATATTACCACTGTGAAAGGCAATAAACCCATGCATAATACTCAACAATACATAAAGGAAAAGCAGAAAACAGAAAGTTATGCAGTGTTGCAAATGAACACAGGAAATGCAAGGTATTCATTGACATTTAAGTCTGCATTCAATTAAACACAGTCTGGTTTGACATGCTCCCACACTGAGAATGATTTCTGATCAATTTTCTAAATCTCAACTGACACAATGGAAAAAAAGAGATTGCAGAGACTGTAATCATTCACCAAGACCACCCAGGAGTATGTTAGCACCAGTCACGATAATGGATATTAAGACAGGGGTAAAATACTGAAAAAAGTGACAATAATGCACGTGGAATAAATAAAGCATGAAAAACTAAGCTGATTTACTTTAATTACAATTTTCAAGAAACTCACCTGCCACTTAGGCTTCATTATTTTATTGTATTTCTGGGGGAAGATAAATCAAACTATACAGGACCACTTTTGAAGTGGACAGAGACTCAATCTGGAATCTCCTTTAGAGACTGTGATAGTCCAGATGGGCTTAGAAATTAAAAACATTGTTGAATGTTAAAGTAGTAGTAAAGCATTTTGGCATTAAAGAATGTGTTCAGGAACTATTCTAAAGAGCATTCTGACATAGACCTCTGATTTACTTTATTGTTCACTCTACAGGAAGCCCGGATGCTTTTGCTCTCACATAGAATCACTGCTTATAAAGAGATACCAAAATCATAATGCACCATGGACATTTACGCTTCCAAAAATCACACTTGAAACCCATCATCAAAATTATGTGGCACTGATGCTACTGAAGTAACGGATAACAAAATCCCCTAATGTCAAAAGTCGTTTCATTTTTCCAACAAGAAGAATGAGCCCATCTCTAAACATATTAAAATATTATTCACTTTGACAATAAAACTAGTTCCAAGACATGAACTATTGCTATATTAGAGAAGGGGGGCAATCAGTATTTTTCATCTTCTAAGAATCTCTATAATACAAAAAATCCATCATGTCTAATGGAATCGGTAAGTACCTGGAAGGCAAATGTCTTTTCTTATTTCCAGTGTGAAATCTGGTTTGAAACAAGCACTTACAGTTAATTCCCATTTCTAATATCTAGAAAAGTTTGACCAAAAATGAATTAATATTATCTACTTTTTTTGAATAACACACACTTTTCATTACTATCATATTCTGCATTGTTGTACTATTAAAGAGATTCCTACAGGCAGGTAGACACGGTTGCTTCTAGAACTTAATGCTACTGCAAACAGTAATATTTTCAAAGGTTAATCTGCAAAGCAGAGTTTTTCAAAGGTTTTAACTGCTATTATTGACTTGTTATTATATATTTTTTTCTGTTAATCATAAAATATTATTTGTAAGGTTATTACAGTCCAATATAACATTCCTGGAAACATTTCCGCTACCTATACTAACTACATTCTATATAAATACTTTAAATGTGCTTCATATCAGACACTGAATCAAGCAATATGCGTGTTAGCAAAACAAGTTCATGCATTTCATTGTGAAAATCTTATTTTTGTCTGAGCATAAATCATCACTCACAAATTTAGTGAAACATGCTAAAAGAAATATAAAAGAACGTGGAGCAAGTTTTAAAAACTACTTAAATATTTACAAAATAAGAAATGAAATACTTTAGCTGTGGCAAGTTCTACTGTTGACTGTTTCTCTGTCAGTATGTAAGTTGCTACTGTTCTAGATTAACTTTAGCTTTTCCAGGGATTATCACAGGTGCCATTACAGGTTTGTAATTGACATAGGATATCTAATCCCTCTCAATTCATGCACCAAAAAAATAGATTATTGCTATGAAATTTTTCCGTGCTTGGGTGAAAAAAAATAAGACAGATTTCTAACCAAAGCAAGGAGACTAATTTACCTATATAATTTACCTTAATTATTAAGCAAAATATCCCCTCCATATAGTTTACTTGCTTCTCTATTGAGGAGTGGATGGATCCCTTAAATTCATCCTTTCTTTGCTCCTAAAAAGAACATTTCTGTATCATATATCCAGTGGAATTGAGCTCCACATATAAAACATAAACAAGCCTGCATAAACTTTTTGTATTATATTGCTTCCCTAAGCAATCAAATATAATTTAAAGGCATTAGTTCTCTTACAAGTGTAGTTCTCTGGACATGCACAGGAAGGGGAAAAATACTATCTTACTCAGTTTACAGGATTTTTTACCATTTAAGTCTACTGGAAGTTTTATTGTTGATATCAGGTACTTAACATTCACTGTGACCATGTGAATCACAACTGTACGTAGGTTGTATCTGACGTTTAACACGGATTAGAACATATTGAGATTAGTTAACAGGAGGCTGAAGTGCTCGCCTTGTGTATATGTATGTCAGAGATAGTGCATAGAAACCACAGCACACATCTTCAAATTGGACTGCCAAAGACTTGTTCAGGGTCTCTCATTTCTGTAATTCATTATCTGTATATCTAGCAACTTCTTGTCACCATTATTAAAACAGCCAACCTCCTTGCCATCCAAAATCAAATGCCATCATACTGAAATATCTACAGTTTTCTGAAGATGACAAATGGCAAATACCAAGGCAATCAGATCATCATCTTCAAACTGCTTCCTTTTACCACCAACACAAGTTGTATTTGAGAGGACATCCATAGATGTGTGCTTGTACATCTCAAAGGTGCAGAACTATCTAGTCAACTAGTTAGGCTTTTAAAGGCTGCATGATATTATTTTTGAAACATGGATTTAAAGAAACCATTTTTATGCTGCATTATATCATGCTATTCTGTAATTTTAAATTGCCACTTTCTTTGTTTGATATACATCATTTTGCAAATATGCTCTGATAAATGAGAATTTACAAAGCGCAAAATTAATGATCAGCTTTCTTATTTAAAGACCAGTAGCTACATCTCTTTTCCACATGAAAATATAAGCACAAAAGCACAGCATTGAGACTGAACTCTTAGTTACTATGGTGATATCATGACGCATGGTACAAAATGTTATTTTAAAGCATTCTTCCATTTCCTATTCAAATGGATAGTGCAAAGATTCTCCAGTATATTTAGTTAATCGCAGATCAACTGCTTTGTTCCTCTCCTAACAGGGAAATGACAGATAAAGAGGAGTCATACTGCTTAACAATATTGCTATGGGAAACTGGATTAAAATAATCAATATGGCTTTTAATACACGCTTTTATTTTTAAACAAAATTCTAAAATTTCAATTCCTGAATTTCTGCTGCCAGTAATTGTACTGGATTGTGTTATAACTATTATTTCCCATAGCAACTACCTATAGGAAGACAGGAATTACTACACTAACTCGGATGTGTGGTCCATCTTGTCTGACAACCTGTCTCTCAGATTGCTTGATCATACATGCCCTACCAAAACATGCAAGAAAGCCCCTGGATCAGGAAGAAGAGGTAAACGAGATGGGTTCTGTCATATGCAGTTAGTGAAAAGAGTAAGTCTGGCTCCAGTGCCAGAGCTAAGTCAGGAAACTCACCCACGGGCTGTCAGCTTAGCTGTAACTCAGAGCAGGAAGAGTGAGGAGCCGGGAATGAGGACGATCGCGGGCGCTGATGCAGGGCCCAGGTGCTGGGCGGAACGGCTGCGTGCCGGCTCGCACCACCGGGAATGGGGAGCAGCTTATGGCACACACCTCTGCTCTCGGTTTTCCAAGGTTTGTGGCAGGAGCTCCTGGGCAGGTGTTTTGAAATATATGTTAGGTCAAAAACACGGGATATAAAGCAGATGCTCACACCAACGTATCTAATTCTTTTCTGCCGAGCTTTGAGTCCAAATGATATGTTATGGTAATGAATTTCACAGCTAATGCTTCTTTGTGGAAAAAAAATCTTTTTAGCAGTTTTAAATTGTCTCTGTGTGAATTGACAGCAAAACATTGACCCTTCTTTTAACCAATTGCATAGTGCTCTTCTCCCCAAAAGCAATTTTTTCTTTCCTATGAAAACATAAATCTTGTTTAAAAAAATCACTGGACCAACAGAACAAAAATAACTGCCCCATACTCCCCTCTGTGTTACTTTAGTGCAGAGAGCTAAAGGCAGAAGCAGATATATCTGGAAGTGTGATAAACATGTAGGAGGAAACCCTCATTTTGCTCATCAAATACTTGGGGATAACCAGAATACTTCAGTCTACTGGGAATTTATTAATCTTACCTTGTCAGGAGTTTAATTAACTTTGATTTTATTAATTCTTTTCTTTCAAAATCATTTATGAAGAAAGAATAATTTAAAAAGCATACAGACTTGACTACAGAGACTTCATTTCTCATGTGGATGGGAATCTTAGCATTTAAATCACATAAAACTTGCTAGAAATGCAATTCAAACAATAAACATTTCAGCAAACAGCTTCCTCAGATTTGAAATCAATTTCATTTCTATGAAACAGTGCACTTCTTATCTCAGGAGTGTTTCAGATAGTTCTTGTCCTCTCAAATTCATAAATAAATTGTTGTTATATTTATATGTATCATGACAAAAATGCCACTGCAGCTTTGCACTATTTCTCAAAAACATTAATATATTGGCCACAGTCCCAGATAGGGTAAAAGAACAGATTGTCACTCATTGTCACTCAAGAGCAAGCATTTTATAGTTGCATGAAAAGAATTCTGCTTTGTATCAGTAAAGGATCAAGAGCAAGCATTTTATAGTTGCATGATGACACATAATACTGTTTAAATATCCATTCGCTGTTAACTGTTTGGGATAAAGGGTCACTGACTTACAAAATACTCATAAAGCACCCCACCACAGTAAGCTCAAAGGATACCAGCTCTTATTTTGCAAAGAACTGTATGGGTCATATTGTTTAATTGCACACGCAACTGTATCTCTAGGTCGAGAGACAGGAATTAGAAGTAATAACAAAAACACACCATATAATTTTGATTACCAGTAAGTGCAACTCAAAATTTTAAAAGCAGTTTTCATAACTCCTCTCTTTTGCCACCCTAGGAAAACCTGGTGTTCAGTAAGCTAAAACAAATTATTCTTGAAAAAATAAAGACAGTAAAAAATAAATACTTCCGAAGAGGGTTAATTTTTCAATAGCAATATGTTATGTATGGTAGTTATTATATTACCAACCCACTTTTCTCCTATCTTCTAAGATAAGAGGTGCCACTTAAGGTCTCTTCTACAAGGAGTCTGAATAGAAAGCTTACTGTGCAGGAAACATGATCATGCATTTACATGTCCTTTTATTTTCTATATGTTCTGTTAAAGTCTAAAATTTTTATAAGTCACTGGTGATTTTTGAGTACCTCCATCAGCAGTTCAAAAGGCTGCCATGATTTTAAGGTATTTCACATATAAGTGGATGCATATCCAGAGGCAGAAAATAGAATGGAATGGAATGGAATGGAATGGAATGGAATGGAATGGAATGGAATAGAATAGAATAGAATAGAATAGAATAGAATAGAATAGAATAGAATAGAATATTTACTGAAATTTAATGTTTTAGCAGTCAACCCCACTGGAAAATTTTTGCCAGGAAAACAACAACAACAATGACTTATTTTATCATTTCTAAAACACTTCATTTTACAAGGGTATTTAATTAATCATCCTTACAGCAAATGACTGTGAAGAAATGAAGAGATCCTGTGGCTATACATTATAGCTTATTTAAACAGGTAGGTACATTGTTATATACTGGGACATGAGAGTGTGTATAGGTATATAGATATGCACACACACACTTCACACACATACACATGCATGTATAAGTCAGACATGCATTAGAAGTTGAATGTAATCACTCTCCTGAGCTGGGATATCCAAGTTTCTTGATCAAAATGAGGCAGCCAAGGGCTAACCATGGTGCTCCACACTCTTGAGCACCTTAGCCACGGAGCCACAGGATACGAGACAGCAGCTCCACAGGCTCAAGCCCTCCCTCAGGCAAGGCCACTGACTCCAAATTTCCTCTGCTTAGCTGAAAATGACTGCAAGAATAATGAAACAGATCTTTAAGCTGAATAAACCTTTTGTTGCCCTCCTTATTCCTGTGGTGAAAATATTAAATCTGCTATCTATTCTACTTCCAAGTTCAGCTGCTTCAGTCCTAACTCTGAAATAACCAACTGGTTTGGAAGAGAATGATATATACTGAATAATCCTACATGAGACTACCTATATGAGGTTGGTCATTTTAAGACAAAGATGAGGTGTTTCTTGTTATTTTAAAGTTATTCTTCTGTAATTCGTATTGTCTAAAATGAGCGCCCTGGTTTCAGGGCCTGGCCCAGACACCTCCGCTCATATAAGGTTCATTTTACAAATTACTATGGACTTGAGGCTAGATAGAGGTCATATGCATTTAACACACAGCCAGCTTTAATGATTTAAATGGCACTAGAGACAAACACATGCATGAGTGCTCTTCCATCTCAGGACAAAGAAGATCTTGCAATCCTCAGGGCAAAAAAATTCGGAATCCAACAGAACTGAAAAACATTTGAATTGTATAAGTATTGCTGTACTGAGACCTTTGATTTGCAAACGATATTGAAATTGTTTTCCCTCAGGTATACTACCAAATTTTTATTTTGTTTTTATTTTGTTGTGGATATTCAACAGTAATTAATCCTGAAAGGTTTCCAGAAACCTAGTAAAAAACTCCTGGGATCTGGCTGAAGTATGCCAAAATTTCAGACTGTGAACTTGTTAGTTGAATGGACAAACATACTGAAAATTAGGAGACAAGCTGTTATCTGCTGTAGCAATATTTGCAATGCTCTGTTGATTCACATTAATAACTTGTGATGTCCTTAAAAAATGGAATCGACTGATAATCATAGCTTCATTCAACAAAAGCTGAGATCATGTGATAAAGCATGAGTGATATGGAAAAAGGAAAGCTTACTTTAGTTATATTTATTGTACATTCACACTTTCTACCAACCAGAAAAAAAAATGAGCAATTACATCTATTTAGAGTCCATGTGCATTCATTGATTTGTACTACAATACCTACTTTTCTAATCTAAAGTTGCATTCTTGAAGGGAATTTTGCCACACTGATACACCATTGCATCCTTTCAAAGTCCATTTGATGCTCATGAGACTCTATTCAGTGATACCTTTTTGTAGGCACTAAAAACTAAACTAAAACTAAAAAAGTTTTTTGTGAGTCCAGATCAGAATAACAGACTTGTTGATTGAGTCTATGTCTTGATTTTCACAAAACTGCTCCATGTCTGATTACTAAGATGGATAATTAAGGAAATTTCATAGATATTGCTAGCACTCACTTCCCATTTACTTTCCAGGATAATTCCTTATCTAGAGGGTTCATCTATACAACTTAAAACAATTTAAGAAGTCTACACACCATAATTTTCCCATACATTTTAGGGTCTCACATGAGGATTATGTATGCATATTTTTGAAATATGAAGTCACACTGAAGGTCATGTTTGTTGATAATTCATTACAGTTCAGAAGAAACAATCTCAGACAAACAGCTAAAGAATATCTGTTTCATAAATCATTTGACTGATTATGGAATATAATTGTGAAAACTATTCTCACTAAATTTTTGCCCAGAGGTGAGAAAAGATAGGCTTTGTGCAGTCTAGTGAGGGCAACTTAATTTAGATTTTGATATTTAAATTGGTGTCATGCATGTACCTAAGTCATGACTTTAATGGCTACAGTGACAGCTTGAGCAAGTCTGTAGCATCTAAACCTTCAGTAAATTAAAAAAAAACAGGCATTATGATTGGCAACTTTTTGTTGAAAAAAGACAATGATGTTCAAGCATTTCACAGATTATTACAGAGATCAAGGAATATTTTTCTTCTTTTTGCTTGTTTTTATATATTTATGGCCATATAATAACATATATTTATGGATATATAATAATATATAGGGAAGAATTATTAGGATTTCATATCTTCTCAGTCGTCAGCTGTTGCCTCTGTCAGGAAAAGCCACAAGACTTTAACAATGAAAGACATGATTCAGTATAGAAAATTCAACTTTCTCATCCTCTTCAGAAACATTACTGCGCACACCTTTTTGTTCACTTCCGTTGTCCTTTTTTTCTAATTGAAAGCTGACACTCTACTCAAAATTACACAATACATAAAAGGAGAGACAGTCCTTCCCTGGAGAACTGAGCATAAATAGAAAGACAACACAAAAAGCTATGAAGATACCTCAGAAAAACCCACAGATTTTTTAGTACATATTTCTGTGTGTGCATATGCATGTATGCATACTTTTTTAATATATTTAAATTAATTGGTGCTGAGCATGATGGTTAAAAGAGATGGTTCTAATGAAACAACAACAACAAAAAAGCTTTATGCTATAATAATACCATGTTTTGCTTGTAATAGGCATGACAAACACAGAAAAATCAGCTCTCTCTCCCAAAAAAAGGTTGAGACAGGTTACACAGGTCAAACAATTTAAATTCTAAACATTTACTGGAAGACATAAAGGTCAGATATGCACCAGTGTCTCTAGACACATATATGCATTATGCCTGTCTCTGAAGGAGAGGATGTAGTAAAGAAAAAATGGCAAATGAGAATCAGAAATCAGATGCAAGCACTTCTGCTAGAAGCAGTATCAGGTGAAATCTGACCCCTGGGATGATATCCTCTCAAATGCAAGTTCTAAAGGATCTGCTGTTCAAATGGGAATACCTGAAATACGCCCCAAAACACAATTGTTTTTGCTAAGCATCCTTTTGTTCTTACAATGCCAATTATAAGAACTGCTTATGTTCCCAGGAATATTTTGGAATAACTTGAAGTAGCAAGTCAGTAGTCAGGGAGTAACATTGCTGACAGTGCATCAGAAAGAGTGCTTACCATAGTGGAGACTTGGATAACTGGTATTCCACTCTTTTCATTTTCAAAACAATACACGGAATGCTATCTTGCCTTGGAAGAACTAATGAGAAGTACTGAGTTCATTTGATTTATTGATTTATTTCAGCTTCTCTCCAAAGTTTCTCAAATGTGCTCAGTCCCTGCTATTTGTTAGAGTTGATCTCCCTTCCAAATGAACCTTCTTAGAGAAATATATTTATTTACAAATGGAAAACAAATCAAGAAGGCAGGCAGTGCGCTGTCTCCATGATTGCTAAGGTGAGATAAAGTTTTTGTCTAGGAACGAGGAAAGAATCCTTATAACCTCTTTTTAAAATGTCTATAGTTCTCAACTCAGTCACGAGATTAGGAGACCACTGACCCTGGCACAGATTTAACTCGGCATTGACAGCACAGGAGCACAGCAGTAACAGGGGAGAGCCATATACTACATAATAAGCTATGCTTAATAGCTAGACCATTTGCTTCAAACAAACAAACAGAAAAACAGGATTCCGATTCTCTTTCTAAACCTGCTAGATTCAGCCACGCAGCTGGAAGCCAATAACTTTAAATGTTATGCGCAATTCTGAAGACATAAATTGTTTTGGCCAAGAAGGAATGGGGATATACAAAAACAAAGGGATTTTAAATAGAATATCAAACTATATTTTATTTCTACCGCATTGCTCTATAGCTTCAGGTCTTACAATCATGGCTAAGTTAAATTGGAAGAGATGATAAAGTTGAGACCCACTAAATTTTAGTAGTTGGCACGAACAAAAAAATTTATCATAGACAGCGACTATTTTGAATAGGAATCATATGAAGAATATTTTCAAGAGGATAATATATAAAACTTAAAAAAAAAAAAGTGAAGCAAAGCCATATATCTGAAATTAGACTTAAGCCAATATATATTTTTTTTCCTCCGACCTCCTTTAGGCCAGCTGAAAAACTGAACTCCTGTTGCAAGGACTACTGGTACACATTCTAAAGAAACTGGATTATCTCCTTTTCATTAGGAACCAGACAGTTACTGAAAGGTAAGAAAAGATGGTGTTTTGGTTTTGCCGAATTTTATACATTTTCAAGCGTAATTACTAAGAACAGTAGATACGGTACATCAAAGTCAATACTGTGATTTTTAAATTGATTGAGACCTTTTCATGTTAGAGGAACGATGCTAATTTTCAGAGAGCTAGACTTCTGAACATTTGATCATAATGTGCACAGAAAATATTTTGTACATTTAAAGGCTCACTTTCCATTTCCCTTTTTCCATAGAAAAAAAAAGTTCAAAGAAAATATTTGAGCTGTTTCTTCATAATCCCTATTAGTACATCCTTGAACCTCAGCTATCATGGCTGGGTCTTACCTACTAGAGTTTATAATTTATTTGATCTGGAGCTATTTGGTTTCAAGGCTCCTCGACCAAGTCATCCTGAGCAGAGGCTCTTTGCACCGATCTGACTTTAAAAGAGTTACTGTGGGCTCAGACCTCCTCAACTCAGCTGTCAGCTTAAGCAGTAGTTTGACTGAAGCTGAAGTTAAATTATCCTTTACCTAAGCTAGTTTGCTGGAATCCTAGCAGTCTAATTGTGGCATCTTTTTAATAAAGGTGGTCATTCACTAAGCTATTCTTAACAAATATCATTTAAAAAACACATTTGAAAGAAAAATGCATCAATAGAAATTAATATCCTTACATGTTGTAAGACAAACTTATATACTCATTTCAAAAAACATGAGGTATTTTTTTCATACTTGGCTTGATTATTAAAGACTCAATAAACTCAAATTTGACACTCCCAAGTAGCTATTTCTGAGTTATTTCATCTTGAAAATATTGACCAGAATATATGTATGAGAAAGCACACGTTTGTCATGCTCACAGGACTCATGAACAACTAGATAGGTATCACCAGCTGCTTCAGTTTCCCTAAGCAGACACTGGGAGTGACGTGTTGGGAATTCAAAAAAATATACTTTCCCACCCACGAGTTGAAGACAGTACAGAGCAAACGCGCAATAACACAGTATTGGAACAGCCTTTAGGGGCTCTCAAATGAGCTTGAATATTTGAAATTTGTTCTAAAAAGAAAACCAGGCTGAAAGGTTTGTTTGAAAATTCTGTAATTTAAGCTTGTCTCCGAATATAATGTATTTCAATATAATGATTGAAAAAGGTTGTGGGGACTTATACAGCACGGAGTACCTGTAAGTAAGCAAATCCTGCATAATGATTCCATCCAAACAATGGTCTGAGCAACAATGTTCTTTGTATTAGTCACATTCCATAGCTGTGTCCCTCATTTTTGGAAAATATGGACTTTTGCTACAGTTTTTAGATTAAAGCACTATGGTAAATGATACAGTTAAATCAGTTATCTATATTATGTTGATCAGTAAGGAAGTAAACTGCCATTTTAGTGAAGAACTCATTAGGGACCATACATT
This sequence comes from Tinamus guttatus, assembly GCF_000705375.1. The sequence goes on from NW_010578255.1 coordinate 128,386, forward strand.
TTAAATTTGTCTGAGCTTAGTGTCATATTTCTAAAATGAAGACTATAGGTCATGCTTACAGGATTATCCTATGGATAAGCAACAGTTTTAATGTTTAACTTTCAGGATGGGACATACGAGTATTCTTCATAATTTCAATTTGTATCCCACTTGGCCTTTTCCAAATGGGATTTAAAAGCTCATATCATTTAACGCTAGGTTTTACTCTCAACAAGTACAGCAAATTCATGCAGAGCCGCTAGTAAAAGCCAAGATAAGAACTTTGGTTGCTCTGAAAGGGTAGGATTCTCCTGAAGAGCACTCCAACATCCATACACAAACATCTCAGCAATAGCTACATGTAGGGAAAGAAAGAAAGAAAGAAAGAAAGAAAGAAAGAAAGAAAGAAAGAAAGTTTCACAGCATTGAATGCCGACAACCAACAGACATCTGCAATTCACTGAAAGAGATTTCTACATGTGAAATTACCTTCAAGCTTAATTATGTAATTTATGGAAAAAAAAAAAGGTGGTCTGAATACACCAAGCCAGGTATCTCCTCTCTTTCCTTTGAATTGTTTTTCTACTAACATATATTGGTCCTGAATCTGCAGAGCCCGGCAGCTCCCTAGACCACACTGAATAACTGCTGAGTGCAAAACTGAAGGAACTTGGATTTTAGTCCCAAAGTGCAGCTGCTGAGTTAATGCCCCACAAGGACCATTTTCCCAAACTCACTAATCACCTGATGCAACAGTTTTCTTCCTGTACACCCTTCCATACCTAAAAATTTCCATGAATGCTCTTAAACTTGTCTTTGGTAGTACTAAGCAATACTTCATCAAAGAATTTTTTGTTCTTTCTGGACCATTAAAATAGTGAATATAGAAAAATAAATAAAAGGATATTCATAAGTACCTAGGAGAACACCTTTAATCTATTTGTACCTTCCCTGAATCCAATAATCACAGCCACATGGATTCCAAGGAATTTAAACTGTCCCTTTAAAGACAGTGAAATAGAAGGCACCCTGCAGTATTAAATAATCTACCATGAAATACTTAATGATGGAAACTTCTGCTCAGTGATGTAAATGCATAAAAACCAAACTGTAGGGGATGAACTTTCAAAATTATAATAGAAAAGAATTAATTTATTTCAATACTTTTCACTGGGACTTTTTTTCTTCTATGCTATTGCCAGTGCCAGCACCATTATTTAAGAATTGCTACACTGAAAGTACATAATTAAATCCTCTATTATGTAGCAGAAATGGTTTGTGCTTTACTTCCAAGTTATAGGATTATTGCCATTTTTTTCTCTTAATTAAGCATTATATGTTAATTCTGCTTTCTTCTCTTAGAGTCATTAGCATATAAATACAGGCACTGACTGTATCTGCAATTCTCTGTAAAAGATTAAGTTTTTAAATTCCAGTGGACTAATGATTTATTAAAAAATAAACATGCTTCGTGAAATTATTGTTGCTCTAACATTTCCATTAATAAATATACATCTAGAATAGAAATGATTCAAAAAATAATTTGAATGAGATAAATGACTGAAATTTTAAGTAATTAAATGGGTATTTACTATTTCAAATTCTGACATACTAATGCCATGCTTTTTTAATTGTATATCTTTGGTTTATAGATTTTTCTTTTCCATTTCAAATCCTACATAAAAAATAATTAAGCATTTCTTGGTTGACATTTCATCTCTTTTTGTAGCAAATCAAAATATGGGCCAGTGTAGTCTCATTAATATTAACTGATGAAGAGTGCAGATATATTCTGAATCACAGAAAGTGGATGATTTGCAAGAAGTCTCAGAAATCATAAAAACAGGAAAATTTAAAAGTTTAATTGTCCTAAATATTCAGAAACCTCTGCCTTTCTCTAAATCAACATCACTCTCAGTGCAGTCTTGCGTTGAAGCTATACATATAAACATATACACAAATACACGTGCATATACACACATACTCATTCTCCACATCATAAACCAGGCAAAGATTTCATATGAGTCTTTGCAAAGCTGTCCTGATTAGCACATCCTGATTAGCAGAACATATGACCACTTAGAAACCAAGACCATCCTCTTTCACTGCATTCACCCGACGTCCCACATGCTGCTTCCATGATGGGCATATCCCTCCCAGGTTATTTAGTATCCAGTCTCAGAGCACAGGCTAAATACCATGCAGTCTACAAACAACATCAGTGGTGAAAATCAAAGGCTGAGGCAAGACACATTGAACTTCTGTCTTCAGTTTATCCCATATTCTGTCAAGAAGGGTACCCAAGACCCGCTTGGACGCAGGAGGAGGTTACTTCTACTTAGTCAGTTCACATCTGAGGAAGAAAAATCCTCCAGTGTGGCACAAGCTGAGACAGAGGCCCACCGAGGAGCTGAGAGTTTGCATCTCAAGCATAATCTTCCTCCTACAGTGGGCCAAATGTGAAGGCATCTTTTGTCTTACATTGACAGCCTTGAATTTAAACAATATCTTTGCTTGCTGAGGGGCTCCTGTCTGTCTCAAATATATGATCTGTTGACTGCCACTACAGTGCCTTTTTTTTCTAATGCGCTCTCAATTAGAGAAGCAAACAATTGTTCTTTTCACTGCAGACACTTTCTTTCACGCACTAAATTGTCTTTGGCAGACCTACTGTAGGGAGGTTAATACAGTATATTCATCTGGCCAGAGTGCACAAAACTGTTTATTGCTACACACACACAGACACACCATGGAACTGACTATTCATATTTTTGAGAGGCCTGAATTTTCTGCCTGGCCTTCCAGTAGTTAATATATGTTCAATAACAGTTTCTCTGCCTAGCCTCTTACAGCAGTGGCCATAGGCTAAATTATAGCATAGAAACAACTAAATAGCCTGGGCACATAGAAAGGGGGATAACAGCAGGCACATGGGAAGCAACAAGCAATTCAGTGTTGCACACAGTCTCAGCTCTGCTCTGCAAACTCCCAACCCAACCCAGACAGAAAATATTGGCAAATCCCACTGAAATAATACACCAGAGCAAGAGAAGGTTCATTCCCTTCCTACCTAAGGCAAGACACATGAAAACACCCAGCTCATTCTCTGCAGAAGGACTTATCAAGTGATGTCGTGGCTCTGCCTGTAGCTCTCTCTTTCTACAGTACATTATTTTTTGCTTACTGAATTGATTTTGCTTTTTTCTAATTGTATTTCTTTAAAGTAGTAAATGATGTGCTCCACACTAAAAGAAGATATTCACTTAATCTCCCACAGTATTCTTATTTGGAAACTGAGGGAGTGCAGGCTGGCCAGGTGAACTGTAAGAGGGCAATACTACTAGGGAGAGAGGAATTATATAAAAGGTAGTATTATACACATTTTGCAGGTCACAGATCTGTCCATGAATTCCTTGTGCCAGGCAGTACCTGCAACCTAATAGCAGTGATCTGGAGTAGAAAATATCTGGCTATAGCTAATGAGCTAAAGTCTTTCAGCCTCCTTAAATGTTTATAGCACTGAGCAAAGGTTATGGTGGAAGACTATCTGCTTTACTTCGTAAAGCAACAGGAGGAATTGTCCTTTATAGCACAATGCCACTGATGTTCTACCCTACACTATACTTGTATTCTCACGTATGATTCACCCATGCAGCATTATTATTGCTTCATTACTACATTTTACTTTATTTTAGACATACCAATATTTTTTTCCCAAACCTACTGGTTATCGGGGGAAAAAAAAAGGAATAAAATTGCAGCAATATAGAAAGCTAAGAAATTCACAGTGATCAGTAATCTTGAAGAGTCACAATGCCATTCTTAAATATATTTATGTCATTATGACTTATATCTGACAAATGCATTCCAAGACTTGTACCAAAGAAGGTAGGAGATGCTGCTGGTGAAATGGCAATGAAATTACCCTTGGCTTGTCCATCTATTTCAACTAAAATTTTATATGATGTTATGTGATCACAAGGTGAGAAAGGGGGGGTTGGATACCAACAGAGAGACGCTCAAGGTTCATAAGGGGTTAAAAACGATAGACTTAAAAAGGGACTTACACTCCAAACTGTGCGGGGAGCCCCACGCAGAGGGGTCGCTGATAGGAGGGTGTTGGATGCACGGGTTGGACACCCCGGTGAGACGTAACCTGTCAGACCCTGAAGGCCTTAGATCTACTGGAGCTACTTCCTTGGCCCAGCTGAGCTGGAGCAGCTGGCACCGGGAGGCAGCTGGACGCTGCCGACAGAGCAGAATAGGCAGCTCTGGCCTTGGTGGGAATTCGGTCCGGGCGCCAAGAGCAGGCGCCGGGAATGCTGCCACATACTCCGCAGGCACCTGCCTCCTCACCACAGCTTTGCCTGGTTTCTCACTACGGCATATAGAAAATTGCAGTACGTTTTCTGATTTACCAATGCAGTACCCACTGTTTACACTAAATGCCCAGGAGGGACCAAAGCCGCCACCCAAATGAGGAGGCAACGCATAGTGTGGCCTTCAGTGGCAGGAATTTTGCTACCTCTATCAATTTTGACAGAATTTCACTCAGAGAACCCAGGAAGACATATTAGCTTGCAAAGCTAGGCCTTAGGAAAGAAAATGCAGCTTTGTTTTTTTAACTTTCTTTCATCCACATAAAAACGTGAAAGGCTGAATCAAACAGATCTGATGCATCACGATAGCTAGGATTGTTGCTGGCAAAAAAAAAAAAAATACTCACAGAAGCCCCTGTAAGCTGCTGCTAAAAACTGTTTGCACTAAAAAGAATAGAAAACAACTACATATTTTTTAAAAAAATCCTTTAAAAAATAGGATTTGGAAACATTTACCATCTACAGATGGGACAGTACTACGTACAGGACAGAGAGACTTTGGCTCACAGAAGAGAATTGATCTTGAGGAAACCCCAAATTCCCACTGTAAAAGGGGGAGATACTGATTTCAGGGCAAATACCTGTATCTCTATATAAAAGATAGTTTTTAAAGATATTATTAAAGGTAAAAAATGAAGTGAAGGCAATGCCTGCCAGAGGTAAATGGAAAGAGGGGCCTATTATTAAAAGAAACATTTGCTTGTGTTGTTTTTTTCCTCTCCAGACATTTTCAGCTCATTCAGACCTCTCAAGTGAAATGCACTCTCTCAATTAAGAAACCAGCTTAAAACTGCCAATCTCAGCTGACCCTAACAATTTATCTGGGATTTTAGATTGGTACTTATGACCAAAATGTCTAACTGATGCCTCAAAGGAAACATATAAGAAAGGTATTTCTCTTTATCTTGCTCTTGATTGTTTTATTTAAAAGTACAGTGAAGTTACTGTTTAAAAAAACATTTGCAGGAAAGCTTGTGCTTAAGGAAATAGGAAAAAGCAAAAGTTGTCATGTTGACTAATCTTGATCAAAAATCTACGGACGCAATTAAGTCCCAAGCCACTGGCCTTTAATTCCACTGTTACAGTCACAAGTAGCTGTTGTGGATGTTTTATAGACAAAGATGGGACCCTCTTGGGGCTTATCATATGTGATAGACTCTGACAACTAGATCATCAGGAGGAAAACACAATCTCTCTTCACAGGCCAAAACTTCAGCTTGCCACAAATATCGGGCTGATTTTTGTTTAGAAAAAAAAAAAAAGAAAAAGAAAAAACAAAAAACAAAATCAAGATGAAACAAGACAAACGATCCCACCCAAATCCATCTTTCCCTGCTGTTCAATATAGCTTACCAGAAAATTAATTTTTGAGAGAACCACATCTCCTGTTTCATAGGCATATTCAAGTAGAGTTAAATGACATTGCTCTTGATAGCTGGGTCAAGTAGTTTGTACCTCTCCACTCCAGGGTCACCAAAAACAGTAATTTGGTTTAAAATGTTCAGAAGCAAAAATTAACCTATCCTTGTTCATGTTACCACTTATAGGTAACATTTTGATCGTGCATATATAGGCATGAATGAATGCATGAGCTGAAAAGGTAATTAATTTATTACAAAGGACTATTTTTATAGACTATAGTAATGGCTGAAAGCTTAAAGGTATTTCTGGTTTAAAGAATAATATTAATTCTTCAATTATTTTTTTGAAGATCAAAAGGAGATTGGAGAAATGATTTCTGTAAGAAGTAGTAGCCTTCTGAAGCAATGTCATTTACTTTTAGCCATGATATGATTTTCTTTGGATATAAATGTGCCGAACCTCAATCAGGATGCAGAGCAGCCAGTTAAAGGGGAACTTCAAAAAGCCCTGAAAAAGGGAAAACTGCATAAAAGTTCACAGTAATTTCTGCATACAGATCTGAAAAGGAAAAGGCTTTGTAACACGAGTTCTCAATTTGCAATCTAAGGTGTACTGTTCATCTAAGATGCTTTTCTTAAGACTGCTTTTTGCTTTAAGATTCAGACAGACAAAAATTAGCCTTTAGATGTTTTCTCGTTTTAAATTCTGTTTCTTCTTTCATTTCAGAAGCCTGGAAGTCTTTTAAAATGGAGCCTTCTTTACTTAGCTTTTTGGAGAAAAAGAATAGGATTTAACTGTATCATTTTTCACACTTTTAATATGAAATGTTAGAAAATTAACTCACCTCAGTGGATAAGAATAACTAGCCCTTCAAAAATATGCATTAAGAAAATGGAGAACAGCAAGAATGAGGATGTAAAATAAAGTATAACCTATGCTATTTAGTACACTTTTAAAATCGTAATACAGTTCAAGTACTTTTCTAATTATGAAAAGTGTGTGATTTCAACAACATAATGGAAAGGCCACCAGAATTTTTAGAAAACTAAATGCAAGCCTTATGAGAGTGCAATCTCTGTGACTTCATTATAAGTATGTGGTACATATAAACATACAGAAATACTGTTTCTTATATTGTTTTAAAATTACATTTCTTTTATCTCAGATATATTTCAAAACATTCTTACACAACAGAAAATAATGTGAGTAGGTAGTTCCCATAGCAATGACAGAGAAACACACAGTAAAAACCAAAAAGAAAAAAAAAATAGGAGGGAAGGAGTAACTTTACAAAGAGTATAAGTCCCTTTGGCAAAATATTGAGGGGGTAGTCAGGAAAGCACCAGTAGTGGATGTTAATGCAGTAGCTCACGCTTTTTCAGGTCACTGAAATAAAGGACCTTTTAAGATGAGCGAATGCAAGACAAGACAGTCACATGCATCAGGAATGGCAAGTTGTCAGTGTTCTTCTAGAGCCAGATCACACGTTTATAAGAGCTACAACTCAATTCAGAGTGCAAAAAGCCATAAAGCATCAACAGGGTAATTTATATACTAGCAGCAGAGAAGACACCACAGGAGATAGCCCTGATATAGGAAAAATGAGAAAGGCAAAGCCGAGAGGAGCAGCAGCCCCGGACAGATGTAACAGAGGAAAGCAAATTGTCTTTGTAACAGAAAAGAACACACAGACTGTGGAAAATGCAGCAAGGCATCAAGCCAGGGGAGAAAGCAAATGTCCAACAAGAGAGGGGGATTTAGAAAGTGTTACAAAAACAATATTTTCCAAATAGCACTCAGGTCACCAAGAGCAGTCTGTGATGGGATGTAATCATAAGATAATGAACTCCTGGGAAATAATATCATTAGTACAGAGCACGGAACACAGGGACAGCTCAGAACAGACAAAATATTACATTTCAGTTTGATTCAGTGCAGTAGAGACTTCTTTATTGCCAGTCTCTTTCTGTCCCATTTCCCACCACTATAATCAGAATAATCTTGCTGTGTACTGTATAGGGTAACACTCCTGTATAGAGTCCTTGCTGGGAAACAGGAGATTCTAGCAGCAGTTACTGTAAGTGACTGTTTCCTCATTACTACTCTACTTAGATACATTCCCTGACCCCAACCCTTAGACCATACCTAACAACAATATTAATCTAATACACGTCAGCAATAAGACGATGTACTGTATGAACCACTTAAAAGCCAACTCTACGATTTAAGAATGGTTACAAAGCAGAATTGCCACAATTCTTCTGCAAGGTGGATACTGATTTTTATATTTACATATATGTTTTTTAAAGGCACAGGATTATTTGTAAAGCCTCTCACATTTTTGGTGGTCCCTCCCATACTCTTCTCCCCAAACATTTCCACAATATTTTAAAGGCATTGGCTATCATTTATGCAAGTCACTGAAATTTAGGGCTGTAACACAGAAAGTACGGAAAATGGCTCTCCCATAACAATCCGACATGCATATACATGCTTTTCCATGCTTCCCAGCATAGGGGTCTAAATTCCAAACAGCATATTCCGAAACGCGCACAGCTCCTTCTTGAGGGTTTTCTCATTGAACTTCCTTGTCCATGGCTATATTACACTTGAAAAAACACCAATGGAGACATCACACAAAATGGCTTAGTTGGTTAAATACATCTATGTTTGATACGTTGCTTCTATTTTCCAGTAAAAAGAAAAAAACAAATACAATTATATTAATGTCCCTGTTCAGACTATAGAGTAATTCTAGCCATACAGTTACTGGAATTCATTTTTAATGCTTCAAAATGCTTATGCTTTTTATTATTGTTTTCGCTGTCTCATTGCAGGGCTTTATCCTTTGTTTTGACATTTTGACTTACACATAGAAAGAGATTTTCTTAAAGGCTGAGAGAAGCAAGATGAAGAAGCATGGATATATTTCATCATTTATGTTAACAATCCTTTAAAATACACTTTTAAGATTACTACAGCTCAGTATCTTTACTCTGAAATGTTAACAACTGAAATATTAACTATCCATGTGGAGGAAAAAAAAAAAAACACTGAATATAAAAACTAACGTATGCTAAAATTTCATGTAAAAAAAAAACCTTGTCTTTTCTTGAGGCTTCACCACCACACAAGAAAGGAATTATATCTAATTGCCTGAGTATACATTCAAAAACTACATATCTGAGAAAATAGAAGGTGAGACACAAGATCTACTGTGAAGGGAGACTGAACTCTTCCTGTCCATGTGCTAGCTTCCACTTTCAACAATGAAATTAAATGTACTGATGAGTTCTTAATTATTAATTTGCTCTGGATGTTGGCGTCAGGAAGACAGAAAGCTGAATAGTCCTACCACATAATGCACCTGGGTTTAGGGGGGTCATTCTTGCAACGGGGTTGGGAAGGATTGTATTACATTTTAAGAAGGACATTTGCAGGATGGAATAACTATGACTTTTTGTGCTGTCTTATTTTTAAAAGGCTTGGAAAAAATACAAAATGTTTTATAATGCAGAAAATGTGTATTATTACTGGCTTCCCAATAGCTAGCTTGCTTTATATACTTAAAATGCATACCAACATATATCGAAGTGTGCTCTGGCAGAAAATTTTCTCCTGCAAGAAGTTGGTAAGCGATTTTTGCAAGTTCTTATGAATTTTAGAAGAGTTTGGTCTGCTGAGTCTCATTAGAAATACAAATTAAAAGAAAAAAAAAGGCACAACAACCTAAACTTTCAAGAAATAAAAACAGATGCATCTGTATGAACAAGAGGCAGAAGGGAGAGGGAAAAGGAATAAATATAGGCACAAAATATCTTAGACTCAGACTTTACATATATATATATATGTATGTAAAAGGATGAAGTATGGGCATACAGATATTTTTGTGACACAGTTTACACCCATGTGATAAGAACAAGCTCCATCACAAAAAAAGGTTTTATGATGGCCCTCCTAGATTATCATTATTATTATCTAACCTCCTAAGAAGCTGAGGACCCACCAAAGCAAGATTTAATGTTTCGGGTTTACATTTTGCCCAACTCACTACCACAGGAGTTCTCCATTAATATCACCTGCCGCTACTGAATCCAGGCGGTATTATGTATCTCAAGCCATTGTATGAACTTCTTGCTATAACAAGGACTACCTCTAAGGAGCGGAATTTATAGTAATTAAACCCAATGACGGCAAGACCCATATTTCTGCTATCATCTCACCAAAGTATAAACACAAACATAGCTTTCGATGCTGACTAAAGAAAACCTTTTTTTAATCTCTCTCTCTCTTTCTTTTTTTCCCCACTTCTATGCCAAGGTCTGGCAATATTCCTATCATTCCTCTATCATGACTTTTATTTTCTTTTCATTAGCTGTAGACCTCAGGCTTCTTTCCTGAACACTTAAGAAATGCCAGTCTGAAGGCACCCCTTGAAATATGGCACTGTTCAAAAACCACTTCGTTCTAACTTTCTTTTCCTGTGAGTACAGCCTGTCACCACTGGTAGGAAATAGAATAGTCTGTGCCATATTAAATTTACTTTTAAATACAGAGTTAGGGTCCTTGCACCTATATAAATCTTTGTAACTGACTTATCTGTGTTCCACCATTATAAGCAAACACTTCTTCCTTATCCTGGCCCACTACTTCCATGTTTTTTCCCTATCACACTCGCTGTTTGGATTTGTATCTGAATAGCTTTCCAGCAGCAAAGTTCATTTTTTTTCCTGTTTTTAAAAATAAGCCTGAGAAAAGAAATGAGAGTTTCCCAATTTTTGTAAAAATTCTCAGCTGAATTTTACAAATACAGAAGTAAGCCACACAACTGATGGGTGCCCACCCATAAACCTAAATCACTAAGTCTCCAAGGAATCTCTGCTAATGATTATTACTTTTAAAATTAAGATAAAAATGAAAAACTATTTTCATTCTTATTTGAATGTGTTTTACTCTGAAAATGGAAAAAAAAAATCCTGCAACTATAATCACATTTGTAACATCCTTTTACAGATCAGCAATGATCTGTGATGATTGCAGCCCAGGTGAGGACAACTGCACTGACACCCGAGTAGGTTAATAAGAAAAGGCAAATTTATATTGCCATAGTATGCTGCTTCTTATTTTTACTATTTTTTTTAAAAAAGAGATGAATTATAGATTTTGAATTACTGTAATTTTTTTTGAAAAGTGCAGACATTTGTGGGAAACTGTTAACAAAGAGTATAATGTTGGGGTTTGGAGCTGTACAAAAGAGAAATCAAAATAGAGCATAAAATGGGACAGAGAGGAGCAGCTGCAACAAATCAGCAGTATGTAATGCTATCATTTATATATGTTTTTCTGGGATACTGAGGCAGAAAAAGAGAGAAGTGCTAATTTATTCTTTTTTTCTTTTTCTTCAACATATTCATTGCCATTTGTCAGTATATGACATATATTTCCTTTCCTTTCCTTGCTGCTAGATACAGTATTCATTCAGGGCTGCAGTTTACAGCCATTTAGCTTTGCTGTTGAATGAAAAATAGTTGGATGCAAAACAGCTCTAAAAAACACAATACTCATTACTATCATCATTACTGGAAGCAGCCCAGAGAAGTTGTGGAGCCTCCGTTCTTGGAGATATTCAAGGAGTTGTCTGGCCAGGTCCTGTGTGACCTGGGTATCCTGCTCTAGGTGACCTTTCCTGAGCAGGAAAGGGATGGACTAAATGATCTCTAAAAATCCCTTCTAGCCTCAACTGAGTGATTCTGTGAACCTTATGTTCTTCCACATTTTCACAGAAGTGCATTGGTGACTCTCTCATCTATCCCCCAGAAAAACTCTGATTTACAAGAAAGTTGAATTCTATAACAGTATGAAATGTTGCCTGCTGTATTTATGCAATGATTCATAGCTGGGAACTCACAAGAGAGTGGGTCTCAATGGCTGGATCAAAAGCCTACGACCTTGAGATCCTTAAGCTGTCTGCAGCGCTATCCTCACCTTTATAGTCTGAACTAGAACAACTGCAGACCTGGCCAAGAACAATGAATTCTATCAGAAGCACAAAAATATAGAATCATCTTCCTCCTGCTGTGGCCTTCACTGTTCATTCACAACCACTGCAGCTCCTCCCAGCTTCCTGCTGGAAACAGTCGTACACCCTAGAAAAGCATTTCTTGGTGTAACATGAGATCCTGGAGGTGAAGTCAATGAGCAGTGATATTGAAAACGTCTACTGGATTTGCAGCAGGAACATAATCTTTCTTCTTTTCTTCCCTAACAATGGCACTCCTTAACAATACCACAAATTGTAGTACTTTCTAAACACCAATTCCTACTAAACAATGTTTCGTACTAATAGAAGCCTTGGGCTCTTTGCTGCCCCAGGCAAGCTGTAAGTCTTCTTAACCCCATCTTACTAATCTGGCACTTGTTAACATTTAAAAACAGATAAAACATATTTGCCTCAAGCTTTCATTCAACAGTCTCTTTTTTTTTTCCAACTCTCACCATATCTCTTTGAATGTGTTTTTTTATTCTTTCTCATGTTTTGCTTTGTTAACGGTCTCTTTTTATCTTTGCTGCTTTCTGTTTTCCCTTCAAATTTATATCACTCTAACATTTTTTATCGTGTCATCTTTTTCCATCTATTCCACTTCTCCCTTTTCTTCTCATTTCCCACACAGCTTGCTTTCACTCTCTTCCTTCCCCTTTTTAGCCTTCCCTGTCAATCATCCTCTCCTTTCTATCCTTTTGTCAGTTCCTGGCAGGACTCCACAGACTTAAAACCACAGCTGTCCCACTGCCCCCTCCTACCATTAACCTGCTAAGCTCCCCTCTTTTTCCCATACGTTCCCATCCACACGCATGTGTGTGCACACACAAACACTTGGGGACACAGGGAACCCCTAAGAGCAGAGAGGGGCAACCACAGGAAATCACAGGAAAGAGGCCACACTCATCACAAGAACATGAAGAGGAAAATCAGTGGGTTTTCATTCTTTCTCTGGGGAGACTAAATCATTAGTTCTGCTCTTCAGCTTCACTTGCTGGCCAGTGTGGGACCGGGGGGCAAACACCTTAGTCCCAATTAGTTAATTAGGGAGATGAGAGGATTGACAGATTGTCAGGCAGTATGAGTAAAGTGAAGACATTTTAGAGGACGCTTGGACCACATTACGGAATGAGAAGCAGCTGCTACTTCAGGAAAAGATTGTGTGTTTTACTTCCTGAGTTCCCGTCTGCATGCCACTATCCACCACATATAATTAAGATCAGCACTTCTCTATCCGGCATACACATGCAGGGATTTGAGGCTGTCGCCTGCAAGAGCAGGGATTACAATGTTGGAGTTGGCTGCCAGTGTATGCTCTGGAATTCCAAGCGCTGTTACTGTTTTTAGAGAGATTTCCACGAAAAGAGGACACTTCTTAGCCCACAAAAGCTTTCTATCTTTTATAATGCGTTTGTATGAGTAATTTGAGGTAAATAAGTTACTTGGGCGTTTCTCCACAATGCGTTTTTCAGGCTTGCAGTAAGCCAGGATACGTGCCTCTGAACACCTTAGCAGTGTCATTTATTTTGACAAAGTGTAATAGAAGTTATTTCGATGAAAGAGAGTGAACCAAATTAAAACTGGACAATCTGGTCTCAGCTGTGACAGGTTTCAACATGCCATGCAGAATAAAAATAATTGGAAGTAGAAACAGATCTATTTTTCCTTTCCAAACTTTGGAGATGTCCGATTGATCTTCTAGCTTAAAAAAAATATATAGAAGAAAAGTAAACTGTCAATTATGGTGTCATCCATCTCTGTCAACTGCAAACATATTTGCCATGCACTGCTACAAACAGCTGTGCAAGATCAATCGCTTCATCCCAGACTCCGAGCCCAATTAAAGAATCTGCTCGATGGATGAAGGGTTTTTTCCTTTCTTTTTTTTTTTTTCCCCCCCTTACAGTAGAATGTAGCGCAATCAGATCAGGTGTTCAGGAACCTGTGTATTTATTTATGCTCTAGTAGGCTAAAGGGAAGCAGTACATTTCTACAGTTCTTCTCCAGCGCAGAATAGTTGTTTCTCTGAGTTTCTTTAACTGTCATTTAGTCCATACTCGAGAATAAATTTTCCGCTAATAGTTTCCTAACAGCAAGTCACCTAACCTAGAGAAAAATTTTGCAACAAATAAGAAGAAAAACTTTTCTGATTTTACCTGTGAATAAAAGAACATATGAAGTTCTACTCCAATTAAAATTATGTGCCTCTTGTCCCCATGATACAAAATCTGGGCCAGTCTGTCTCCACATTTTTAAAGGTGACATGCGAATTCAGCTGCTTGAATTCTAAGAATAGTATCATTTCTATTTTTTTAAGACAGATGCTCAATCTTTGAACTGAGTCTGGCTCTTTAAAAGAGCTCTGAAGCTGCTCACTGAAAAGCAGGTTGGTAATAATTGGAACAAAGACAAGTCTCAGGCTTGTAGAGCCAAGCTATTTTACGCAAGTAGTGGAAATTTTGGAGAAACATGTTAGCAGATATTTCTGCTCTTTAACTGGAATAGCTATTGGAAATATCCATTCCTGGGATGCTGTGGAAAAGGAAAGGAGAATCTAGGTGTTTTCCTTTATTTCTTTTCTCTGAACATTCTCCAACAAACAACGCAAAAAAAAAAAAAAAAAAAACCCTTAAATGAAGTATCTTAAGAATCTAAGAAAGCATGAATGGCAATTCTTGAAAAATCAAAAATATTCCAAAGACAGCCTAGGCCTGTCAACTTCTTCTTAATATATTCAGCATATAAAAGGAATCCCCCTAGGGAATTGCAGACAGTTCAGTCTGATGACTATCCCATATAAATTAATTAAGGATGACTTAATTGATAAGATGAGTGGATGGGATGTTGCTGAGATATATAAAACTGAGAGGAGAAGAGAAGGTGAAGAGAGATCAGCTATTGACTGTATCTTTCAGGTTAAGAACAAGAGGCATTAAGTGAAACAGTTTATAGCAAAACCTATTTTTAAACAATAAAACTTCTCAACAAAGTATTGTTTCAGAACAAAGTATTGAACAAAGTATTGTTCAAAATGTTTGTTTCAGGAGCTCTGGTTATTCAGTTGATCCTAAAGAAAGCTGAGAGGTAACAGAGAAGACAAACCTGCGCATAAAAAGAAACTGTATAGAAATAGTAATGAGGAACTGTAAAGAAATAGTAATGAGGAAATTCGCCTGCTTGCTGATGAAGACATAACAGGCATTTAAAACCAGATCATCAACAAGGTAACCATTTCCTAGGTGAGGCACAAACCAACACAGACAGTGCTAGCAAGTAAATTCACAACCTGCTCGTGTATTTCGAGTGCCTAAAAGTCAGCCCCAGCACTGCCATCGTTCTCCTTCCCCTCCCTGATGCCTCCTACTCCCAGTACAAACCTGCGACGGCCGGGACTATGATGTATATGCATCGGCTGAGGACTGATGACTTCAGTTCTTCAATCCAATCTGGCTTTCTTACATGCTTACACTCTATTTACCTGTATTTACCGTGCAGAAAGAATCTCCACTCTCTTCAGTTGGGGGAATATTCCTTACTCATGTTCTAAATGCATGTGGGGATCACAACAGACCTCCTCATTTGGACAATCACGGGATTTTTGTTAGTCTGTGTATAAACACTGACCACCAGCTTTTGTGCCGGGAAGAGATTTCGCGGAAAAGAATTTTCAGAGTGGAACGAAACTTGGAGGTTTCAAACCTGCTCTGCAACGTGGGATTTGCTTCCCTGCGGAAACCATCTAAGCACATCTCGCCTAAGCAATTTCCTGCCGAGGCAGATGCCTTGATGTCACCAAAATCTCTGTGGCTGCTGTTGCCTCAGTTTAGTGTCCTGAGGAATGAATGCTTTAGTCTTATTAAGGGCTTCACACAGTGTGAAACATCATGCCCTGTGATACAAAAGAGGTCAGATTAGATGAAACACTCTCTGGTGACCTTAAACTCTATGAAATTATGAAAGTTTTGCAAACTCCAATTAACACTTGTGTATATCTATAACCCATGTTGCGAGATACGGCTCCCTGACTTCATTTTAGTTCTGCAGAGCCTGCTTTACTGAATCTGAAGAGTAGCAGCTTGCACTTGATACTCTGGCCCTGTTCTAAATGGCTTCAGAAAAAATATTGTAAAAGAGAATGGATGGAGGGAAACTGAACCAGCTGAGACTCAGTGAAATAAGAAAAGAAGAATTGCCTCGTTCTTTATTCTTTTAGAGGATTGATCTTAGCAGGATGTTTGGTTTAGAGGTTTTATATAAGAGCTTCAGGCCATGTGGGCAGGGATTTTTTTTTTTAGATTTTTTTTTACAAGTCCTACTCTGACAAATTAGGAAGCTGGAAATAGGTGTTATCTGCTTAATTCAGAAATATATTCACATAAATACATACTATTAGTTGGCATTTACAGAGATACATAGTGGAGCTTTGGGAGCTGAACATATCCAAAATACATGCCACATGAATATGCAGTCAGATATGTAAATCCTCTCTGAGGTGGATTGATCTATTATTTGAGATCAAGGCACAGATCACAAGAAAGACATATCAAAATATCACCCCTTTGGTATTATTCTTATACAGAATATACTGCATGTAAAGCTTGTTTTCTATTCCTCTTGACAGTTTGCTTACTCTCTATAGGAAAAATAAAACTTAAATGACTCGTAGTTTTGTCACTCCATATGCCGTGCTAAATTTCTTCATCAGCAGGGTTTACAAAAAGCCCTATGCACTTCAAAGTGGGGTTTTGATACTGTAATGCCAAATCCACACAGAATCCAAAACCTAAGAACTACAGCTATGTTATTGCAGCAAAACGCAGCTAAAAACCTTGGAAAGTCAGGCTCAGTCTAACTCACACACTTCTCTCCTACCTAGCCAGCTGTGTAATACATTCAGGTCAGTGAGAGAATGGGAATGATTGCCACCTTTTTCTGGCACTGAAATGTTGCACGTGATTCACCAATTACATTGGGTATATTTTTAGAACAAAATTTTGAATATAACTCCTGAAAATCTTTGGGAGAAGAATTTGAAATGCATCAGGGGAAGGAATTTAGCAAAGGTCAAAGAGAAAATAATTACCGGGCATTAAATAGATTTTTGATTAACTGATAGGAGACTAATACAAAGGTGCTGTAAATCTCCCGTTCAACACTTCACAATATTAATAACTGAGATCAGATGACCAAATTTGCCAGGTTTCCTGAACTGAAGTTCTCCTGAAACTTCCCCCCTTTCAAACAGAACTAGGACCTCCCTGTCCCTCCTTTCCCACTCCTCTCACTTTTCATCTCGTGCTCCTCACCCCTCCAAAACAGAAACACAGAGCAGTCTTGTGTCCCAAAGCAGTCAAGGTCTTAACTAATATCAGCACCAAAATGCATATCCAAGAAATCAGTTTTAAATCATTAATCTTACAAAATTCTAGCTCTGATTAAGATTACTGTTATATATATGGCTTGTCTCAGGTGCCCTCTCTACAAAGCATCTTGTGCAAATGAACAGTGTTGCTGGAAAGATTTGTTTCAATTAGGAAACTCTCTTTAATTCCTTTCCATGTTAAGAGATGGGTATTCCAAAAGAACAAACTACAGAGGAGATGTGATTTGCAACTGCACTTATCTGTTAGTCAGGCAACAAGCTCATCAATGATAATAAGCTAACAGGAACTAAAGATCAGAATGAAAAAACATGAGAACTGAGGAGATGAGCAACTTCTTCAAGAGCAGTAAAAGAACTGCAAGGAGGCTCCTAATTAACTACCAGACTGTAGTGAGTCTTAAGAAGAGTGAAGAGCAGGAAAGACATTGCTAAAATACGCATATAATACATTGTATTTGCAGGGTGTGGGGGCTAAAAGTTATTTAAACAAAAAGTAAATCCATTAAGCAGAGGTTTTTCATGTACTTTACACAACTCTATTTCCTATTCATATTAAAAAAAAAAACTTTAAAAAATAATATACTCTAGAAATTAAAATCTCCAAAGTTGACTAAAAACACAATGACTTTCGAAAATTAATGGGTAAAAAGCATTCAAATCACTGAAATGATATCAGTCATGTTCTGTACTTCCTTTAGTTCCACTTTCTACATAATCATGGCATAACTTTAATGAAAAATGCATGGTTTTAGCAGAAGAGCTCATTAAAACTAATTTGAGATTACATCTAATCTAAATGAAGACTATCTGCAGGGAAAAAAATGACATTTGCTTCAGTCTATGGATGTTTTAGCAACTGCTAGATCCTTTTTCTCATATTCAGTGGGGGAAAATAAAGGAAAGTAAAAGAAAAAAAAACCTAAAAGATTCTGAATGTGAGCACATTAAATCCCTTGAAGAGATTTTGCTTCTTTTAGAAAACCGAGGCTGAATATACTGAACATCTCAGGACACCAAGCAATGGAGACAATACGTCTGTTGCTTCTAAGTGACCCATCTGACTTTACTAAAAAGGCTCTCATAGAAGCAGATTGATATTTATTACAAAAACACATTTGAGTTGCCATAATGAAAAACATACACACTTAAAGCTAATGGTAACATACCTTGTAGCAGGACTTAGCAAAGTTATTTTAATTTAACAAGGAAAGTTCCAGTTCTGGCAGCAGGGAGTGTCAGAACCAACGCTTCACCATTTTCTGCAGAAAGATCTGCAATATATTTTGACATCTATAATGGCAAAGCAAACAAAAGCTCCTCTAAACTGAGTATTATGGTGATCACTCAGATCTGGTTTTAAAGTTATGTTAGGGGACACATGAAGAGGGCAACTTATTTAGTACAAAGACTGTCCCTTAAATCAGTGAGCTGGTGGAGTAGGTTGCAGTTATCTCCTGCAGTGGCAAATCTCTCTCCTGGGTGAGTCAGGGGATCCCAGGAGATCTGAATTCAGCAGGGCCTGGAAGCCAAGAGCCAGCAAGGCTCAGCCTCTGACAACAGGCAGGATTTACAGCTTATAGCTACTGCCCAGATTTGCTCAGTAGATCCCACTTTCAGGAGCAGCGGGTATCAATCCTGCTCTATCTCCAGTACCCGGGAAGGGGGTTGAACTCCTTATGGAAGGCTGGAAAACCCTGAGTTTATTTTAATACTGTTCTCAGCTCCCCAGATGCACTTACCACTGGAAGGTTATTGTGAATTTTCAGCAGTTCAAGCATGGTGCCAGTGGTCTTAGAAACAACTCAATGCACTTGCTCTAAATCAAGTGGAATTAAGTCTGTGTAAAACCTGAAGAGATCTAAGTGCATTTTTTTTAAGAGGGATTACTGCTGTTTTACCTTCCAAGGCCTCTGAGGAACCCCAACATATAAATAACACTGCTGCTTAAAACTCATTTTCAGTCATTCAATTCTCTTTTTACTTGTGGGAATAATTTATGCAGTCTTATCTGGAAATACAATCTGAAGTGAGCCAATTCCAGAGCACTATAAAAACA
This sequence comes from Tinamus guttatus, assembly GCF_000705375.1. The sequence goes on from NW_010578255.1 coordinate 147,585, forward strand.
TCAGCAAATTCTCAGAACACTCTTATCAGGTCATCAGCTATCCAATTTCCCTGATTTTACAGATCAAGAAATTGTGCCATTGGGGAGCTACACAACTTGCCTGAAGTTATGCACTAAGATCTAGAGGTTTAGAAAGACTCATCAGCTCTCAGAGCTCCGGCTTGCTCAGTCTCACAAACAAGACAGCTACTAGTCAATTAAGCAAATCTGCCTTAACTTGGTTCACAATATAGGAATTGGGTGAGAATGCAACTAACTAATGCACTTCTAAAAACTTTGAGAGAAAATGGACGCTTTTTATCACATGAAGAAAATAGATCTCAAGGAGATCTGGAAGTGGCAAATTCAATATTTATATGAAGAGGCATCTTCATCAAGAGGGTGCTACATGTTATCAGTCATCATTCATGAGCAATGTTCTGTGTACAGTGACAGACTTTGAACTCGTGCACAGGCCAGTGGCATTCCCAGCCCTCCTGGAGGCTGACACACATCATGAAGCCACATCTTGTCCTCTAGCCTCTATGATTTCCACCATATGTGATGGAACAAGTCTTAAGTAAGAGGCAAGATGGCCCACATGGAAATTTAAGGGAGGCTAGGCCTGTGGAAAGTGTCATCAGTACCACTTCTTGGGCAAGAAATGATATACATTTAAAACAGCCTTCAAAGTGTGTTCCACAGTATTACTCATTTGTAAAAACTAGATTAATAGTATATTTTCATAGTCAAGTAGAACTAAAAATGCTAGCTTTAAAAAGCCACGGAAAAGAGGTACAGGTTAGAATTATGGGCTTCAATGTCTTATTTGTCTTTACTTTAGTCAATATATTACAGCAGATGGTCAATAGACACAATTTCTATGCTGCTGCTTACAGACAGGCATCAGAAAGAAGTGATCTTAGAGTTGCAAAGAATTTGATGGTAGATTAAAGGGAACTAAGGGAGGTCCTCTGAGTATGACAGAGCTGAAACAACAGTGTTGTAAAGACCTGTGCTCAAGTATCAGTTCAAGAGTAGTTAACATTAGTGAACTCACTTGTCAGAATTTGCATTTGAGGGAAGGGAAGCTTCAGGATAGATTGTACATTGAAGGAATGACTCTAGTGGGATAAAAAAAAAAGAAAGAAAAATTAAAGTTATTATGCACAGAAATAATATTATTTCTTTTCACAATAGATTTGTATAGGGTAAAACATGCACAATAGATACAGTGGAATAAATAAAATATTCAAATGAACGCTCTAAGAACACAGAGAGATGGTAAACACAGCAAAATGTGTTAGCCAAAAATAAACTCAGATGGGCAGCATCTGAGCAGACTTATTCTCTATCCTTTTTTTTTTTCCCAGGAGAATGCCTTTTCTTTTCTCTCTCTACTAGAAGTGGTTAGCCTGCTTCTTTATAAAGAACTAATCTACCTCTTTTGAAAGCAGATGATGTGAATACTCAGCTAATCATGCTGAAAAGAAAGCAAGGTCTTAGCATGTTAGCTTTGCAAGTATCTCCAGGATATAAAAGTAAGAAGAAAACCCTGGATTAAGGCCTTAATCTTTCTGCCCACAGACAGTACCCAACTGATTCGGGGTTGGTCTTCCTCATAGGCACTTGATGTATGTCTGAACTCCTCAAGTTGCAAAGCTGCTTTGGCGCACGGTGTTCGATTGGGTTATTATCCCTTGAGTAGAAAATATGAGTTGGCAACAATGTCAATAATGTCATTATCTTACAGTGTTAATCACTGTGCATCGTTCTTGATCATGCTTCGTGTCTCAAAACTGCATTTTCCAGTAGCATTCTTATCTCCAATCAGTGACATTTTAAAAACATCTTATATGGAGCAGGATATGTTCCTATGCAGTTTTTTGGAATTAGATTAGTTTCAGCAGTAATTATCTGTCTGAGCACCAGAACAACTATAAAATTAAAATGGAGTAATTCAAAAGGTTTAGGTCGAGGGGTTCCTCTCATTTCTTCTGAATCATCTTTTTTTGTGAATTCCTTCCTTCATTCAGAAAATTAACAGAATAAATATAGAATAAATAAAAAAAAATTTTGAATGGTACTGAATGGACAAAACTATTTAAATGGAAACTTATAATAAAAATAATGTTTTTCAATTTTCATGAAGCTATTGTCAGTTTAAATCTAAAACCACACCAATTTTTGCTCCAGCAAAGCTCATTTCCTTGTGATTGGGAGAAGGGTGAGAGAGAGGGGGAGAGGGGCTACTTTGGTTTTACTATTAATAGGGTTTTCAGGGTATGGAAAGGAAGAAGAATGTCAGGGTATATGACTGTTTACATTTCTGCATTTCATATAACTACTGCTTAATATATAATATACAGTTATATGGACATAATTCAGGTTTTTATTAAAAAATATAAATATGCATGCACACACATGCACATATATACATATTTTTGTATTTTTTCCAAAATGCATTAAGGGTTTGTCCTATGACCCATAAAGGACATCTGCCAATACTCAAATGACTCTCAGGACTCTGAGAATCGAGAATTTTATAATGCAACTAACTTAGCAACTAAGTGGCTGATTCTTTTTACTTCAGTGATATGGGACATGCAGAACTACACAAAATGTGCCTGACAGAAACCGTTTATCTCCAGGAATTAAGAAGTTTATAGACTATGCCATGCATGACCATGACACTGAAGAAAGGAAGGTCTTTATGTTGCTGATCCCAGGACACAGCACTGGAAGAGTTTAACGACCATTTCACCTTATGCAACTACCAAACATTATACATGTAACTTTCATTATGACGAATAAAATCTATTTCCAGTCCATTGCAGATGCGCTATATTTAGTGATCACTTTCTTAATGCCATCATCTTTGCTGCTACTGTGTAAAATGTAAGGATAATTCCATTGCAAAGAGCACAGCATTGATGTCTGTAGATCAGATTATCTGGGTCAATTTAAATGTTATTACTGGGTCGATTAAATTGGCCTAAGGCACCATTGATGTAAAATAAATCTCCATATTGCTTTATTATACTGTAGAATTTATAACAAGTTTAATAAAGACTAAAACAAAAACTGTGTAAACCGTATGTAGAGGATTAATCATTGGTCTACGGAGTTGTCATAGACTGCAGTATGGGAAAATAGCAAATAAAAGAACATTATAATTATGAATTCTAAAAGGACCACATGTATAATTCACTCAGTGACTAGTTTTCAGCTGGAATGTAAACAATACAGCCATAAAACAGTAAGTTTCCTATTTTTGATTGAAAGAGAATATTGCACAGCTTAAATGCAGAAAATCATTTTTAAAGGATGACTTTTTCCCCTTATAATTCTATACCTCTTCCTGCTCTTGCCAATTGCCAGAGGAAGACACCTTTCAATTACACACATGGGGGCAGGGGTTAAAAGTGAAGAAACTAAGAGAACAGACTACTTTTACAGAAGTATATTCAGCTAGAGCCTGTTGTTTCAAAAAGAGTGTGAATTTCACATTAAATTGGACGTCCAACATGATTCACAAAAGAAGGGTCTAGAAGCTTAGTAATAAGTTGGCAATGAGTCAGGAGCTACTTTCCTTGAGGTCTTGTTAAACTGCTTTCTGTTTCTGCACCACCCTTGGAAATAAACTTCTAATTTGTCAATGCTAAAGTAAGAGAGATAAAGCAGCTGTATATATTATATTCATGGACAATTCATTTCTACACTGGTATGCATAAAATATTTTTTGAACACGAATGCTCAGGACATTAGCCAAAATCCATGCAACGTTCTTCAACATACCATTTAGTTTTGCCTTGTTATTAATCCCACACTTCAGCAATATTGAAAGAATGTCAAGCACTGCAGACACGCTCTCCAAATCACAGGAAAAACATATATTTCTAGAATCTCATACCTGATGCCCACAGAGAGCATATCACTCGTGGTTTTTTAAAAATATACACAAATACTTTGAGTTTTGGAGACACGTTATCTCATTATACCCATCTTCCAGAAATAGCAATTCCAAAAAAATCAGAACATACTATAGTAAAGATAGAGACCTAGAAGTATTGTTATCCACTTCTAAACAGTTACCAACATTCCTCTAGTAAATTAGCCACAAGAACAAGAAAGAAATTGAATGTAGTCATGTCAATAACACCATGCAGTTATGGAATGTCCATTTTACATAAATGTTGCTTTACCTGTAGAAAAAAAAACCTTGAAGGCATCTGCACAGGGGAAAGGCTATCTGGTTTCTATGCTGAATTTAGTGTCAGGATAGAGCCATCAAAATCTGAAATAAAAATGAAGTACTATATACTCGAGGGTTGGCAGAATTTTATCTATAGCTTTAAAAGCCTAGGGACATTTCAGTACATGTACAGCACAACTGTAATAATTCAACTCTAAGTTAAATAATTTCTAAATAAAAAAAATCCTTATTTACATTGCGAAGTATAGGTCTTGACTACTAGGAAAGGACAGAATCACAGTTTAATACCCAATTAATTAAAGACCACATATTTCACAATGAATATAAGTCACCAGAAATTTATATCTGGAAATACACTCTAATTACTACTATCAAAGTTACATGTTAAGAATGAAGCATCAATTGTTTTTCCTTGTGTCTTTTGAAATCTTTAGTGCTTTTAACAGTGTGCATTTTGTTTGTCCTAATAATACATTAAAACATTTTTAATCAGTATTTCCTGTCTCATAAAATTTGTAAATACTTCACATGCTCTTTTAAATTTTGGCTATATTCAGTCACAGTCTGTTTGGGGCATAGGGGCATATTTTATTTTTTTTTATTTTTCCCCCTTTCGTTCTCTGCTCAATATGTCTAAAAATTATCAAATAGTCATGTGCTTCATCTTTCAATTCATTATTCCCCTTTTGTAATCTTCCCACACCAGTGAATAAGTATTATTAAATATTTAACAATAATTAATGGATCTCTCTAAACTTCTCTTCAATAGAAAGGACATGCAAATTAAACTGCTGCCCACACAGAGGCAAACGGTGGTGGTTATGGTATCTGGATGATTACACTTAGAATCCTTTTAAAAACCTAGTTACACTTTGAAATGAAATATCTCAAATATATTTCAGTCCCAATTTAGTTTTAATATTTAACTTCTTTGTATGTACTACAGTTAAGTCATAAGGCACATATCTTGCAACTAGGATTATGAATATTCTGTCAGTCTGAGAGGTCAACACAAGCTTCCCAGCAGTGCAGTCATTAGACTGCAGGATTATAAACATGACCTGAAAATAACTTATAATTAAATTTAAAATTTTCCTATAATAGTATAGTAACTAAGAGAAATTTACTCTAAGAATATATCTGCTTTAAATTTGAATGCTTATTCCAAAAGAAAGAAGTAAATAAGCAAGTAGAAGAGGACCAAGTGTATCTGGGCTGTGTACAGAGTCAACAAATCATCAGTAGAAAAACTGTTTATAGTTGCTCAAAAATCAATTATGAAGGTTAACTTGAACATTTAGTAGTGGGATACACTGGCTTGAGGATGTTCACATAAAATAATATTCCCCTTTCATTGATCAACTACTACTAAATAAATTATACAGATCGATACTTAAAGTAGAACAAGGAATCGTCTTAGCTAGTGACCTGTCAAAGGCTGACATATCAGTCTGATCTACTTTGAGCAGCAACAGAAAATCTTTATAAAACATTCCAGGAAACTAATATTTGGAGGTGCTGACTTCATGTTAACTGCAGTGCTCAATTAACAGGTAACTCTGACACCTATGAACTCAAACACACACTACAAAATTGTCTGTGGTATCCACACACGAGTTGTTAATTTTGGTTGATATTATGAAGCCTCTATGTAACTGCAGCTGTGAAGACTGCTGTACAATGAATACAGTTGGCACCAATGCACTGTTATTGACAAGATTTCCATCAGATGTAGGGCCTGAACAACCCTTAGCCCCCAAATGCCACCTTTAAAGAGGTTTAAATGGTTTCGAACTGTTGATCATCTGAGGCTTGGGCAAACTCAGCTGCTAAACTTGCACACGACTGGAGTCAGTAGAAATGAAAGATTATCCAAGGCCAAACAAGTTAGAGGAAAACATTCCTTCACTTCTACTTCAAGCATTTTTCTGATGGTACAGCTCACTTAATCAGCTCTGGCACCCTTTTTTAAATTCTTCTTGACTTGTGCACATCCATTAATTTCCATGCTAATAACTGGTACTACTGGCTTAGTTGTCTTAAAAGTTGTATTAGGGAACCATTGCAGCGAAAGAAATTATTCTCATGGAACAGAGAAGTAAAGACACAAACAGCACAACTGTTTGTTTTGATGCTGAAGTTCAGAGGAAACTGTGTTTATAGTGACCCCATGACACTTTGGTGGTACACAAGCTATAAAGAACCCATACAACTCCAAAATCAGCCTGCCCTCACTGGCAGCCCAAGAAAACCCACTAGGCTCAAGGAAAGGAAAAAGGAAAAAAAAAAAAAAAAAGTGTGCAAGCTTTTTCACACTGTCTACATGTTTCTATTACACACATGGGTTTAAAAGGGAGCAGCATCATGCTCCAAAATTCTGTGCAGATCTTATGAATGCAGCAAAGACTGAATTCCTGTTTTGATCCACTGAGTGCTTGTTGGTACCCCAAAACTACTATTAGTATGAGCTTAGTCACTATTTCTGCTAGTGGGTATTATTTCTTGTGGAATACACTGGGACTCTATACTACTGCAAAGACAGTAAATCTCCTAAGAACATCACCACTGGTAATTATTCCTGTAGCAGGGGCCCTTGGGAGCTCACGTATGGGAAGATAACATAGACCCCAAGGATATAAATATGAATCATAAATGGTCAAATACTCATTAATAAGGGAAAGGAACCTTCAGAGCTGGATAGAAATTGTTTTAGGCCATAATAAAGAGAACAAAGATAATGTAGCCAACATATGTAAAATAACCCATATATGATAAAAATGCAAGGATATTACAAGAAGGGATAAAAGGCAGTCACAACTCTTACAAGAACAGGAACAAAGAAAGAACAGAGAGAGAACTGCTCTATCATTGTCATCCCCAGTTAAGGATCCCATACCTGATCAATGCAGTTGCTGTCTCCAGCAGGTCTTCCCTATCCTTTGGAGATGAAGAGCACTGCTTTCTGATTTGCTGTCCACTGATTCTGCTATCACACACTCAGCAATCTTATTTAAATTATCATCTTTTACTATGTCCTTGTAAAGTAAATGAGACTTCTAACAAGCAGCGTGTGTATCTTCTGCCCCCTTCCTATACAGCAAGACAGTTCATATTGCATCTCCAAGTCAGAGTAGACTCGAAGGCAGTAATCCAGAAAATATAAAAGTGATAAAATATAAGAGCTTTGTGCATTCTTTGCTGGGCAGTAGCCATGGATTTTTCAGGATTTTATAGTTCTCCTTGTGCCCTATGAAAAGATGTTCTTGCACAAAAACTAATTCAAAATACATGTATGCATACTATAATAGTCATGTAAAAACTATGAACAGACCAAATGTTGTATATATTGCTCGTCATAATTCTCCAAGTAGCCTGTTTAGACTGAGGTGGCATGCATATAAAAATGAGCACAGTTATTTTGATTTTAATAGAGTCACATCAATTAACATACGAGATTTTCCACAAGTTTTGACAGAACCAGTATATTCTTCACTTTATTTTACTTCATTTTTTATTTATTTTTACTTTATTTTAGGTGACCGATGATTCTATTTAACAAGGTCACAAATATCAGCATGTAAGCACCATACTGACATCTCATATTTTGCTTTTTCAGTTCTGGTACTAGGTTTTTTGTTTGTTTGTTTGTTTTTTTTTTTTTTTGGTATAACACTCAATCTCTATTTGTGTGTATTAAACTGAAGTGCTAGTGTGATGGAACTCTACCCGCCAGAACAGTCAAACTTGACAGAAGCACAAGCAGCATGCTAATTATAAGCAGAGATTTTCAGCATGCTGAAGGAAATGGATATTGAGAGCCCTAATACCAAATACCCATGTTTTGTCATACACAAATTTTGAGCAACACAAAATTTTCAAGACACTAGATATTGTAAGCTCTTTGTATGGTCTATTCATCTGAGAAAGAAAGAGAGAGAGGAAAAAAAAAAAACCCCGTAACCATCTCTGTGTCACTGGCTAGGCATTTTTAACAAAACAGAGCTCCTTTGTCCAGGCAATTCTTCAGGAATTCAGGAAATTCTTTTTCATCACCACCAGACTTTCCATCAAACTTCAGATTATTTTATAGTTCACTTTTGTTTTGCAGATTTTCATTCTCCCACCAAAGCAATGCCAACTTCCTATCACGTGTGATGCTTCCTGCATTCTTCTCTACTCATACATCAATGCATTAACATCAATGCATTAGTATATTTCTTTTTTAAATTTTACAGATTTCCTATAAATCTTACCAGCCTCTTTGCAAGACTTTTCTTATTAGCATGCTTTTTGCTTAGTCTGGGCCTTCTATACAGAAGAACCTTTATTAAAATCTTCAAAGCCACCTCGTTTTCTCCTTTAAATTCCACTTTAAATTCCTCACCTGACGCTCCATCACCAGAATATTTCACCTAAAGAGCTCACTTATCAAAACTGAGGCACACCATTACTTTTTTTTTTTAAATTTCTCAAGAGGCCTAACAAACTGCATACAGGTGTTTCTGTGAGCTGAATGTCTACACATCTATCAATAAAACCTAAAAGGACAAAATGCAGAAAGTGTTTTCATACTTAAGGGAAATATAGATAATGTAATTGGATGTGCTGAGTTCTCAAGTGGCCTGCTGGAATCTACAGATCACTATATACAAGAGCTTTCTTGCATACATTTGGACATTTATGCTTACAATTTTGAAATCAAAATGCTAGCTTGCTTGCACAACACACATCAGAGAGAAAACTTCTAGATCCTACTCAAAGCAGAGGGAGTTTTGTTCAGTTGAGCTGGGATTTCAGCCCTATTTCTCCTCTATTTCAACAGGTTCATTCACAAATGCTGTGGATGGTGAATAGTGTGGATAAGGCCTGACCAACATCTCCCTTGAGTTTAAAAGCAGAATAGTTGCAGAAGCTTCTGCACTTCAAAACAGGTTCATGAGGCCGGGTAGACTGAAGACATGCAAGAAAGTGTAACAGCAGCTCTCTAGTTTCTTTTACCTAACTTAATACAGTGCTTCAAAGATTCATTTCTCTCTTACTCATGCTCCATGTGTTTGTCAGTCAAATTTTCTCAGCCATTAACCATTCATTTGCTACTCTGTAATTTATTATGTTATTCATTTTACAAGACAATGTGCAAGGTTTCTTGCTTGTCTGTTCAAGTCAGGCATAATGCTTTATACTAACCCTCACAAGACATACTGAACTTGTCAGGAATATTTATTATCTGAATTTAGGAGGTTATCTGCACATTTTTCATTTTTTTATATTGTTCATTAGCTTCATTTTTACTGATATTTCACTCTGGAGCAAAATGGGATTTGTGGTCCATGCAGTTTACATTAGAGATTACACAGTAGGATCAGCAGAAGCTGTTTATTGATTTTCACTGATTTATCAGTTCTGATAAAAGCACACTGGGTGAATAGTTTCAAAAAATGGCATGCAATGACAATGAAACCAGGTCTTGCCACAAAACATTAGTGTTTCACTCAATCGAGGAATGTGCACATAGAAAATGGGTGGAAAAATTTAATCTGATCACCATGATATTAAAAACTTTTAAAAACTAGGTACTTATTGACATATATATTAATATTGAACTCTATCAATAGGTAGAAAATTGGACATTTGGAAAATTGGGTCACTGCATATCTTGAACAAACTGTCCTCATGTAATACTTCCCTGCATTTCCAAATAGCTTAAGTCCAATATTTGAGTACCTAAAGGTACACTCATAAATCATCCATATAGAGGGTGATTTTTGGTGCTGCTCTTCAATTGCAACTCAGACTGATTTCAGCAATTCTAAAAATGAAGACTATTTTTATTCAAAAATCTTTATCTCAAAAAGAAGCTTTATTATAGGCATCCAAACCCTGGTCTAACTGATTGGTTTGTCATCAGATATCATAATCCTTTTCCTTTGACTTTATCCTTGATCAAACAGATAGTTCACATGAACTACTGAACAAGTGGGAAGCAGAATATGCAGGCTATAGAGGATCCTGTAACATTTTGGCCCAAGAAGATTTTAGGTCAAAAGAGGAATAGAAGTAAATACAAAAGTTGTTAATTCTCAACACGTCTTGAAGGTTTCCTTCATTTGTTTACTCAGGTAGGTCAGGTTATTTGCAAAAACCTTTCTGGAATGAAACAATCTCACATATGTATACAGAAAAGTACTCACACTAACCACCTACAGACACTAATAAAAAAAAAGTCACTACCTAAATCGCTATCACAAAATATCACTATCTAAACAAGTAAGCCAACAGCTGCAAATAACCACAAGTACAACTAAAAATACTGGGAATACCCATAGAAAAGAAAACTTTCTATTTTATAAAGCAAAGGCTTTGACAAAAATGCTAATTCACAGAGGCTGCTTTGTGGAGGAAACAGAGTAACATTTGTTTACAATAAATATTCACACGATGGGAAATGAGTGGTTCATTAAAACAATACCAGAAAAATCCACTGAATCTATATATTATTCAATCATACAATTAGAGATCACTTTTCAATAGGCATCCAGACCAGTCAAACTCGCAATGACACAAAAAACATGTTCATGCACATCTATCAGTACTACCTCTAATTACTGGAGAAAAGGAAGTTTTGATAAATAAGGGTACTTTTATAAATTACTATAATAGAGAGAATACACGTACTAACAAATATGACACAGATATCAGAATGATTCACATTGCCTAGTGGAAAAGATCAAAGATTACTGTAAGCCACCACTTTTGCCAAAGGAGACATTTGAACTAAGAAAAAAAATTAATGCATCAGGCTGCTACTGCTTAAAGCAGTATTTCTTTCTCTTCTTTTTAATATGTTTAAAACATACTTCAGCTAATTTCACTTTTTCTTGATGGGTATTTCTTAAGTGATTTATGGATACTGACTTGCACCATTCTGAAAGTGAAAAGTATAACTGATCCCATTCTTCATTTTAGTAGTTTATTTCTTACAGAGAGTATATAAAGCATCAAAAAGGCTCTACTGCACATATGACCAGAAAGTCAGCCTTTTATTTATGACATTCTACCTTGGAATGCTATCATATGATGGAAGAAGTAACAGATGGGAAACTGGACACTTTCTTTTTAGTCATTAAAGTGAGAAAGGAGTCCCAAACATATTATCATGGTCATCAGTTTCAGAAACGTAAGCAGGGAAGTTTTCTCGCAAAGGAAGAGAATTTCACCAGCAAACTCAATAAGGGTCTTCTGTATGCAACCAAGGCATGGTTATGATGGTAGGAACTTACTTTTATTTTTTTTTTAGTAAGACTGTAAATAATCGATAAATAACAAAAGGGCAGGATTAGTAAATGTGCTGAGCAATCAGAAAGATCTGTATTTTTACCTTAAAACTGATAGTTGTAAGAAATCTTAAAGGCCAGCAGATGTATCTTCAAGAAATCTTTTGATGCTGCAGGGGTTTTGGAAGCTGATGGAAAACTGCTCCTGGGAGCAAATCTAATGTGAAAGTCAGTGGTGGGGAGTCTTCAAGTGTGAAAGTCTGTAAATAAAAACAATACTGTTAGACTTCACATTCATTCTATTATATGAAGTCATAGCAAAGAAATTGGCCAACCATGTATAACTGTATACTGACTGTAAATTTATTACTTTCTAAGCCTCATTGCTAAAGGTTTGGTTATTAGAATTCAAGCTCAGTTATGTGGGGCTCTGAATTTGGAGCCGAGTACATTACTTGAGTAATAGCAGATGCAGCCTGCATAAATAAGAGGAGTTGTTACTGTAGAGAGTATAATATCTACTAATTCCAGCCTTAGTTTTAGATTAGGCCACAGGCACTCTCTTCCAGGCTCACCAAGACTCATAAGTGCAAGTTAAGCACATACAGAAATACCTTTATTAAACTGCTCATCATAAATTTGAATTCAGGGATTCAGACAAGATGTAATAGAAATTATTTGCTCTGTGGGATCACTCAGAGTCCTGCACCTACCAGGCAGCTACATGCTATGAAGTGCTTCACCTATATGGAAGCTCAACTACACCTAGTTTTGAATGTCCCATGCAGTTAAATTACAGTTATGTTAGGACATATGCAATACTCGTACACTATGCAATGTTTCCTCAAGCAGAAATCAAGTCCTTTCTTAAGCGTTAGTCTTCCATATGCATCACATTATAAAGCGATTCTAGTAGCATAGAGCTTCATTCACCTCTTTGCTTTAGACTCTAATGCACAACATTTGTAACTGTTCATGTTTTTGGTGTACTCAATTACCAGCTTTATTATATGCCTGCCCAGAAAACCCTAGTCCTTATTTTCAACATGTAGTAACATAACTGATTTTAGATGGCTCTAGGTAAGAAATTAAAAATAATGATGAAGGGATTTAAATAAGAAATGTGTAGGCTGAACCTAATACTGATTTCAATTTTATTGACTGTATGCTAATTTAACTACATAGATTTAATGGAGGTATTATGATGAACATCACTGTCAGTGGCCTATATTTCAAACACGGATCATAATTCCATACTTCAGTACCACATATTCTCTCAGGGCAACAGTGAAATTCTCTTTTTTTTACATATAGTTTTGTAATATAAAAATACAGGACCCACAAAGAAAAATATTTTTCCAACTCATCAGGTATTATGTACCCTGTCTTTAAAACAGTACTGCCAGGATTACAATCTTCTTTGTTGGCATATCAATCTAGCTATCATAAGAGGAGAAAAATAAACAGTCAATATAAAAGAAGAAGGAGAGATTTTAAAAGCATGAGAAGAAAAAGCCCATTAAGGCCTTGCTTTAAGTAAGAGCAACTAAAATACAACTACTTTAGGGAATAATCATTAAAAAAAATTCAAGCAACACTAAAAGCAATTTTCTTATATTAAATAGCCTGCCTAGATTCCCACATTTCTAATATCAACATTATGATGGCTCCATTAAACATACATATGTTTGTTTAAACATTTCCCAGTGAAAAATCCACTCTACTTACTTTTCCTGACTCCGTTCATTCCAAATAGATTCACAATAGGAAAACATACTCCTGTCAAATTTTAGCTGCCTCATGTCTGAGGTCACCATTAACAATGAAACCAAAATAATTACTTTCCTATGCAAAAAAATGCAGTTTACTTCTAGACTGAAATAATGAAAAACTTAAATGCAATTTTAAGTTTTCTGTTTGAATATGATTGTATCAGTTCTGCTGAATACTCCATATAATAATGCTTCAGCAAGATCTGCTTCTCCGTGTGTCATGAGTTTTTCACATAATAAAACACCAAAATTGTGAAATCAAGGATACAGATAATAATCACAATATCTTAATTTGTGATATTTCCTACTGACCTGGGTCTTCCAACTTCATAACCCAGGTTACCCACTTTCATTTCTTTGCAGTCTAAAGACCTTCACAGAGTGATAAAGACACATTTGTCATAATAGACACGGGAACTTCTTCAGTTGGAAACTCAGCACCCGGCTACAGCCGGGGCAGCAGCTCAATCTCATTATTCTAATCTTTGTGCAACATTTACAGTTGTCAGGAGAAGGGTTGTTTCTGTTGACTCCCATCTGCCAAGTCACTTGTCATTTTAATGGACACGCGTTCCAAATATTCTTCAGCCTGTGGCCATGTTTGAATTCATCTGCCTCAGTGGAATACCTAACAAGATCAATGTTAAAAATAGACAGTTTAATGCACTACCAAGCCAGGTCTTCAGAGTTAATTGATTATTTAACTAATCAAAACACTCGAAAAACATTATTTCAGGCTTTCTGGGCTGAACAGCTTTTTGTTTGGATTTTTTTTTTTCTTTTTCCATTAGTTAGTTGTTATTCTATAATCAGGCATAACTCCTGTTTTACAATAACTACAGGAAAAAAAAATATTGTCTGGACAATTGTCCTTTCAAGATTCATAAATGGAGGCAGCCACAGGATGGAGATCTCCAGATGGAGGCATGGCAAAGATTTACCCCACGAATTAAACAGTACTGCCCTTTCTTGCCAGAAACCCGAGACTTCCATAACACTCAGGGCTTATTCAGAAATATAACAGAATTCCACCACATTCATCTGTTTTAAAAGTCTTTTACATCTAGAAGCCTGGGAGACGGATTTGAGACCAGACTAAAACATTTTTACCACACAAGAAGTTTGGCATTTGTTGCCCTGAAACTCCATTTCTTGCTAGAAGGGTGTTCTCTCCTAAATTATGCATACTACATACATGTGTGTGTCTTACAGTTTTGGAAGATATATGGATTGTGAGAAGAGGACATGCAAAAACCTCCTCTGAATACACACTGATTTAATGGAAAGCAACAAGTGTTTAAAAAAAGATGTAAGAAAACAACAAAAAGAAAAAAGATAAAGCAAAATATAATGACCCATTTTAATAAGATATGCTGTTTGTAAGACATACAGTTATACAGAATAGTCATTTTTTCTAAACTACTTGCAAATTAATTTTAGGGAGAAAATGGAGGCTCATAAAACAAATATTTGCATTAGTTGAAATGGTATATTAATATATTTTATTGATCTCATTTGTCATTGCTCTTGTTCTACAAACCTTTTGTGTACATTAACATACCTAAGATTAATAAAATTAATATATTTGGAAAATTGTAGTATCTCTGTAATTACCTTAGATACAAATTGCACACATTTCATTGCCTTCATTAAGTCTGTAGCTGAATGTGACTCAGAGGACTAGTAATTAGGCAGTTAATGGGCATTTTACTGTACTTTTCTAATCTGCCTTCCAATGTTTTAAGTCATTCCCTCATAGCTTCATGGAGGAATGGTAGCCTTCGCACACAGATATATCCCCTCTCTGAGTGAAGGAATCACCTGCTTGAAGTTTTTATATATAGATTCTTTTCCTTTCATTTCTTTTGGTTTCAGTCAATCTTAAAAAGATGAATTTCACAAATATTAGCTCATCATTTTGTTTAGAATTCTTTTTATAATTAAATGCTGCTGCATGCAGGAATAAAAATTGTGAGCTTCATGTAAACCATAATGTGCCTATTAACAATTAATGAAGAAGGTGAACATTTTAATTTCCTGCAATATTAACGTAAGAGCATATGTGGATTATGTGAATATTCAGACTCTCGACTCCTAGGAGATAGTCCACAAGCTGTTGAGTTTTACCGTACTTTTAAGAAAGGGAAGTAAAGTATTTGTAGTAAGCTAGGTAGAGGCAAGAAATCAAACTGAATTCCACAAATCAAGGAGCCATCATCTGCCTGAGCTTTTGGTTTTCATTGCTAAGTGCCGTGTACTTTACTAGATAACCGGCACCGTTGCCCGTTACTTACTGAGGGTCTACTCTTTCAATGATGACAATGAGCTCCCTGAGTCAAGAAACTAGCTGCCATAGACCTGAACACTGTGAAAGTTAGAGGTTTGGCTTCTAAAAGCACAGGGCTGAATCCACGCAGAGGCTGAAGCCATTCACGGCGACTGCTCCGGGTCGGTCTCAGTCTCTCTGCCAGGTCCTAGGCTAGCAGCAGAGGAAAGATCCCTACAGAACAAAACCAGCACAAAACCAGAAGCAAAACAGTGATCACAAGAGTCCTGCTCAATCCCATTATTTTGCTATCAGTTAGGCATGCTGTGCTTACAGTGCCAAAAGACCCAAAAAGCATACAAAGCACCAAGGCTTTCAAAAGGTGCGAGTCTTGTTTCTGTTTGGCAGTCAGGTTCCAAAATACCATAAAAAATAAACAACGCCTACAACTGGCTAAAGCCACTGAGGCCTTGCAATTGCATTAGATGAAAATCATCAGTCCTGGTACACAGAAGGTTAATACTGTGCTCCTTAGCCCTGGAGTGATGCATAAAAAAATAAACAATCAGTGACTTCAAGAAACCCATCTAAGCCCTGCATGTACATTTTTCACTTCACCAGCCACTCCAGTGGTAGCCAGTAGATCTAATTTCAGCAAGTTTGTGCTCCTGACAGCAGTCACATCAAATTACAGAATCTTCCAGACTTAGCTGGCACCTTCATCTCAGCCTTTCTGTCAAATAATATGCCTGTTGCCTTCATCATGCAATCCTTAATTATCTGAAAATCAGCAGACTGCTGCTTGTGCCAGCAAAGGAAATGAGGAAAGAATAATGTTCTTTCCAATGCACATGGCTGGACACCCTTCAGAGACATCTGATTTGATTGCCAGTAACAATATTCCATTGATGCTCTTTTTTACATCTATGGCTTAAGGCTCTTTTCCTAAAGAATTAGCTTATGCATGCACATATTAAAACCTGCATGAGTTTTCTTTTCCTTGGTGACAGAGACGCTGTGAATTTTAGGTCTGATTTTCCAGCAGATGCTGCTTGGTGTGCAAGTATGATGTGTCCCTAGGGCCACAGCGCTGCGTGTATAAAGGATAAGGAGGATGGGTGAAGACTGTTTACCAAAGCAGCATTCTGTGCATAAATCTCAAGGGAGACTCACAGAATATTTTGTACTCATCCAAGACGAAGGTGTTCTAATTCCTGGGAATCAGAGATAAACTCCAAAGGGAATCAAGGTCGACACAGCAAACCGGGTGATCCATCAGCAACCTAATTATGTTCTGTTGACCCAGAAGAAATTCTAGAAGCAACACAGATATCTCTGGATGCTGTAACAGAAATCTATCAATTTCTGGCCTCTGGGTCTTGTCATTACCTGACATCTCCACTGCTAAAACCACTCTTCAGGAATCTGCTCATTTCTGTAACCTGATTACTTTGCCAGTACCCAACATAAACTGCTCTGGGCTATATTCTAGCAGACTTCATACAAGGAAGTTTGTTCCTTGTAATACGCTATCTCTCATTAACAATGTAAATATTTTAAATTTAAATTTCTTTGGAGATCACACTGTGATACTTCCTATTGCAACACATTTCAGAGAGGTTGGCCTGAAGGAAATTCTGAGGACTCGTATCTGCCTTAGTTATAAAAGAACCAAACCTTACCAACTCAGCAATGGTTTTTTTTTTTTTTTTTTGAGAGAGAGAGGAAAAAAGGGAAAAAAAAGAAAGAAAACTATGCATAGACAAATTGACCAGCACTGTAACAGATATATATGGTTTTCCATTGACATGGTAACAATTCCATCTGTTTGTTGATTTGTCCACAGGAAACCAGCCTACTTTCATGTACAGTATCAGTTGCAAAAATGTAATCAATCTTATGCATGAGGAATCTGCTTTATAAATGCATCTGGCTGGCACCTCAGCAGAACTGCTCTTTTCAAGGATGTCCGCGTGTACACTGAGGACAGCTGAAGAATGAAAACAAGAAAACTGCACTGGAAAGACAAAAAGAAGATAAAAAGAAATGGAGTATGAGAATTGTCTTTCTCCCACAGTCTGATGACTTTTCAGGGTGAGGGATGTCGAGAGTGCTATTGGCAAGAAATGAATATTAAAATATAAAATAAAAGTCATGGTGTGGTAGGTCAAGTCTCAGATTTGTGCAACACTACAAGCATGAACTTTAAAAAGCATTCAGTTGTTGCAACTGGATTGAACTGAACATTCTGCATTTCTTTTTGTTTATTGCCTCATGCTACAAATATTCCCTAATTCCAAATCTCAGCCACATGCAGGAAAATATATTTGTGCTGCAATCTAAATGGACTAATAAAAACAACATTCAACCATTTGGAACTGAAATATTCATAAGATGCTCAGGGAACAATGAAACTGAATTGCTTCAGCTATCCTAAAGGAACAAGAGTCAAGAAAACACAGGAGTAACTAGAACCTATTCTACTGTGCTTTCAAAGTTTTCTTTATTTTTCTTTTGCCTTCTGCTCCTCTTACTTCAAATCAAGCAGCTTCATTCCCATTTAGTAGATACTATACCTGGTTACCCAGCTGGCTCTCATCCCTTTATTTAAATTTGGGTCTGGGGAGTTAAATCACTGTGAAAACAAAACAGGAACCTGCTCTGCAGAGCTGAGCACCAAACAGTCATCTGGCCAGGTGACAAATGCATGTGAATGTGTGCATCTTCATAGGAGTCCAAGTAATTGTGAAAATCAATATTAGAAGTTTACTAAAATCTAATGCTTGGTATCTCATAGGAAAATGTGTCTCCCCTGCTCACCACAATAAAAGATAATATTGTGTTCAGAAATAGAACTAGGCTCAAAGTATTTGAGACACTTTTGAGACACTGATCATTTCCTACTTTAATGAAACATACAACTTAGCTATGATAATCACAGTTTTCTAATTAAAATTGCAAACAGTATAACTAAGATATCTGACATCATCGTTTAGAAATGTGGGTCAGTGGTATTCTTGCTAGGAGTGAACGTGTCGGTTCTAGAAATACTTCACATTGGGGGCAGTTATTTTAAACAACTGTGTTTAAGGCTTGTATGACTTGCATGTTCCCTGTGCCTCTCCAGTATCCGTCAGTCTGGGTAACCATTCCCAGCCTAGCTGCAACACAAACACAGCTACCACCTGTCCCTTTCCATGAGGAAAGATGGAACAGACTGAATAGAAGAGGCCCCTCCATCCTCTGTTTGCCTTCTTTATTAGTTAATACACATATTTCCTCTCAATAACAAGCAACCTGTGGTAGGAAAAGAGCTAAAACATTAACAGAAAACAAAACATATTATCATCAGCCTGGTAACTGCAGTAAATGCAGTCCAACTTTCCACCAGGCCTCTGATCAACCTCAACTATTTTAGATGAGATTTTTTTTAATGAGATTTCAGATGAAGCTCCAACTCTTAACCCTTAACCCTTACCTAACCCTTTAGTTTCTCAAATCTTTCTGGTATCACAACCTATATTGCCTACCCTAAACCTCCTTACATGCCATATTAAAGATTGCTGGGGCTCCTGCGGGCCTACCCTCCGGCCTACCCTCCCCCGGCTCCGGGCTGCTTCCCAAGGCTCCCACCAAAGTGCCCTGAATCTTGCTCCATGTGTCGGCAGCCTTCAGCACTGCACAGCCAGCTCTCCGGCATCAGGGCTCCTGCACCAACACCATAAGATTTTTTAAGTCAAGTAACACGCCTAGCATTCAAAAGCACATCTCTAAACCCACAATCTGCTTCAAACTGTTGAAATTCTTGCCCACTATTTGAACACATTTGAACACCAGTAAAAAAAATAGATTTGAAGTAAATGACTGTGTACACCACTGTAATTTTTAAATAAACATGGAAAAAGAATAGTGAAGAAAATCACCTTTTTGTGTTTTTACTTTAGAAGACTGGTTTTCACTACTGCCTTGCCACTATCGAGCGTTGACAACCTCCGTAATGTCACTGATCACTTTTTTGTCAGTGTAGAATGTCTCCAGCCAATTTCTCACAGTTTTCAATCCTTAAATAATCCTCAGATAGTGCATACTATTCAGAGAAGTCTCATGGATACAGGATACAAATATTAACAGAGGATTTGGAAACTGAAGAACCAAGCAGAACTAGTTTACCACTAGGTTACTTAGTTTCATATCACATTGGCACATGTTTACATGCAGTTACAGGAGTATGATTAAAACAAGATCTTAGAATTGTTGCATCAAAGAACATTGGTAAGTTGATTTGATCCAGATACAATTTATTTTTATTATATTTTTCTCTTTTTTTGGAGGCAACCCAGCTTGCCCCCAAAGCCCTTTATTTGTACAGAATCTCATAATTTAATGTTTACTGTAGGTAAATTTGTCTTTTAGGTATCTTTTGCTATTTTTCAGTAAAGAGAAAGGCAGTTCTTTACAACACATCTGGAATTGTAAGGTACCTGTGTTACAGAGTGGAAGATGGCCTCACCTGCCTCATATCAGTAAATCTGCTCAATTACACCATGATTAATGTTTGGCTCAGTGTCACATAAATTTGTCTAGCAGCTGACACTACATAAATCAAGACGTCTGAGTATCAGTTCTCTCAAAACACTGCACACCACAGATCCCACCCCAAATAAGGGTTTGATTACTCTCAATGTAGAAAATCATTCACGGAAGTATGAAGACCTAGAAGCAACCACCCTGCCTTTCATTGAGTTTGCTATTAAGCATAGCTAAAAATTAAGTCATTAAATATGATTATAGCACAAATTACAACTTACAGAACACACCGGAGTTTACACTCATTTACTACTCCATTAAACATAAGGAGCAAACTGGAAGATCAATAAAGCTGAATGTTCTTTCAAAATATGAGTTCTAGATCTCTCTCTGACACTTCCATTAACATTTCACTAGGTCTGAGTCATTCATACCTAGTGTTTGGCTTACGCAGTCTTTACACACAATCAAGCCATCTATCTCTACACCAGGCAAAGAATGGCCAAGGATGTGAGGAGCTCCATAAAATTTTCTTTACAAAAAAAGTAGTATCTTGATTGCTGAGTACTTCGCAATGTCCATCAGGAATGATGAAAACTCCTATATATTATAAGTAAAGATGTCCTTCTAAATAATTTCTAAATGAGTCCCAAACACGCAGAAGGAACCAGCATATTAAGCAAAATATAGAACTGTTAAAACAATTCACACGTACAAACAAAACAAATCAATTACCCCTCAAAACACTATGCTGAGTGTACAATAGAACAAGAACAAACATCCACTCATCTAGAAAGAGGCTTTCTAGAATTAAAATATCATTATAAAGTAAGTGAAAATAACTAGTAAAAACTACATAGGCAATTTATGAAATAAAAAATGGCTGATTTACAGGGAGTATCTAGTATCACACATTATGTATTTAATCAGCATTTACTATACAGCTTTGGTATACTTATAATCCCATGCTGTAAAAACAACTGTGCTTTATGTAATGTGTTGCATTCAGCACTTATCACAAAGCGTTCTGTCAAGTTCTGTGCCATCTCTGTCATTTACCACTGGGTTAATGGGTGCCATCCAGTTATAGATAAATGGTACCTATAATTAGAGTATGTCAAATTTCCACTTCCACAATGGCAGTTATTTATAAGTTGATTAGACCTCTCAGTTATTAAAGATGACTTCTCTCAAAATGTTTAAGGCTGTTTACCAATGTACTCATTTAGGTTTGAACTGGATATGCATCAGGTAATTCAATACTTGAAGTAGCTGCTTTGTTGCTTGAATTGTTAGCTGGCTCCTTCTTCTCAAAAGGCCAAAGTAGTTGACAATGGCTAATAACTATTTCTTAGGAAAAAGGATAAGCAGACATAATTACTGCTGCAACCTCATCAAACCAGCCAAGTCTAATTAAGAGTCAAGCTAGAGTTACAAAAGGGTTATGGTATTTCCCTTAAAAACAGGAACTCGGTGATGGTGACACACACACAACAAGACAACCTCAGTAGGAAGATGAACATGACTTTTATGTTGGTCTATGAGTCATGTTATGAAAAAAAAAGAGTTTGTTTACATAATTCACATTACTGGAATTAAAGTACTACTGATTTATTCAGCCTGTAGCCAAGAAAGAAAACTTTGTAGAATATTTCCTCTTTATTTGCATGTACTTACAGTAATTAATATCCTTTTTATTTTTACCTCTGGATCAAATATGTGAGACTGTCAGAAGTCTTGCCCCTTTTCTTTTGTAGTTATTTGCCTTTCTAATTACTAGTATTACTATTTTGATTGTTATTACATCATTATCCTTAAAAATGAATCTTCTGGAATCTGTTTATAGGAACAGTATAACTACATAGGTCAAAGAAAGCAAAAGATTGTTATATATGCAGAAATAAAGATGAGCAGGAAATAATATTATTGTTCTATCAATTTTCTAAATTTCAGATGGCTTTGCTCATTCCAGATTTCCCCAAGACAGACCTTTCAAGGTTCCGCAGAAATCTCACCAGAGGAAAAAAAAAAATCTGTTTCTCATCTATCTTATTCTATCTTATTTCAGAGATGATGTCAGCCTCGGAGATGTCAGCATATATTAAAGCAAAAGTCTGATTCCTAAGAATAAGATGTAAAGATGATATAGACACATTTTCTATTCTGCTTAGCATCCTGCATATGCACACCAACAGTTTTCACCATTTCTTCTTTAATGCAGCAACGACTTTTTTCATTCGGAATCATCTCTCAGAAAGAAAAAATAATCAGCCCAGCATTATCACGTCTCATTATTTCTAGAAGTGGCGCTACCCATCTTAAGTTAGAACAAGGATTCTTCTTTCACCTCTGTCATTTCTGATATATTTATGTTGAATACTATTGATTCTTTTTTAATCTGAAAATGTAATGGTGTTTCAAATCTATTCCTGCCACATTACTTCCTATGCAGAGCAACAGAGCTATGTTAATGCCTACTGTGGGAACAATGCAGAATTTCCTCAGATTTTACTATTAAGAGACACTAAACTCTTCAAGTGTAGCATGCTAATCATGTTCTAATTCTTCATCCCTCTCTTTTGAACTTTCCTCCATTTCTTCCTCTGAATCTCCTGACAATCCCATGCTGCTGAATATAATTACGGTTCCTCGAAATGTTCAGGATATATTTTATCTTGCTAAGGGAGTCCTCCTAATAACATTTAAATGTACAGGGAATATCTTAAACTGCTTGGCAGCCCATCACCTCTTCCTCAGCCAAGACAGCTATTTAGTATTTTAACATCTTCTTTTAAAAATACAAGAAAATGCCAAAATTTTTTTAAAAAAAGCCTTTAACCCAACCACAGTTTTGATCTTCCTTCCACTCAAACAATGGTGGATGTGCCAAGTGCTAATCAAATAGCATTTGAGAGATGGTGGGCAGTAAGCTACACTGTGTCTCAGAAACATTTTTAATACACAAAAATTAAACAGTATCTAATAAAAGCAGAAAAAGAAAAAGAAAAAGAAAAAAAAAAAAGCTTCAGTTGACAGAACTATGACTGGCAACTGAAAAAAAAATCCTCCCTACATGCTGTATTATGTCTTCTCTCTTTCTGCACGCAACTCCATTTTGCTGTTTTACCACTTGTATTTTTTTTCAGTATCACTCACATGAGTGGATTGAATTTGGGAAGCTCCAACTAATGGTTTAAACCATATGTATGAGAATATATTTAATCTATAAAAATCACATACTGTATAAAAAAACCCACTAGATTCTAAATGCCTTCTCAGACTTTATTTTCTACAAAACTTTGCCCATTCCACAGCTCAGCGACCTAATGACAGTCCAATTAACAAATTGTGCAAAACAAGTCAGAGTGTCCCTCAACTTGTCCAAATGTATAGGTTTATCACAAAATACAGAAACAAAGCCTGCAGTGCTAGCCACAATAACCCAAGGAGTGTCATGGACTGGAAATATATCAGACAAAAGATAACTGATTGAGGTCATCATCAGACTTCTGAAGCATTTATGGGTAAAAATGAATTTTGAAAAATTCTAAGATATATTTTTGAAAAAAATAAAAAGTGATCACATGGTGATTTCACTGAAATATTCCAGAAAACTAAGTATAAATTTGCAGCAATGAAAATGTAATACTTGCAATAGGAGTAAGTTTTCAGAACTATATTTGCAACATTTTAAATACTTAAAAATTAGATTTCACTTACAGAAGGTGCTTCCTAAAAATTCACAACTTTAAAACATAAAATGATATAATGGTTCACATTTTTTCTCTAGAAATGCCTAATTGACTGATTGAACTATGTTGTAGTAAAAGCATCACTGAAATAAAAACTTTACTATTATTAACCCTTTTATAACTACTATATATTTTGAGTAGACCTCTCAGCATCATTTCCATTACTTATTTTTAGCACAGTTAATTAGGGAAAACAAAATCCCAAAACCTGAAAAACATTTTTGTATTATAGAAACTTCTATAGAAAGATCAATCTCCATTTTATATTTATATTTTGCTTTCAAGTACCAGAATAAAAAATTCTGGACACTTACAGTATAAGAAACAGAGAGTCCTGCATAGCATAAATCCCTAAATGAAAATGCACTGCTTATGTGCATTCCACAAACAAAATATCTGCCCATTCCATACGCTAGCAAAAATCTCGGTGAAAATCCCATTAGAAATCCAACAAAACAGTTTGGAAAGTTGAACAGGATCTATCAGACCTCCATTTAGAAATAGAACTGCAGTTTTGCAATGACCAAAGGACACTTCATATAAATACAGTTTTGAGCAAAACATATATGAATTCATTTCTATATTAACATTCTACTAGGCTACTAGAGTCAAAGTAATATACCCATATGATGTCTTTATTTGAATCACATAGGAAATATGTGAATTAACTGCAGCCAGAAAATGGCTCTTTTACATAGTTCTGTTAAAGCATAAGTACAATATCAAGTGGAAAAAAGTATACTGAATATCACCATTCGGTATTACAACTGAGTACCTCCATTCTGTATTAAATGGCTTTCCATAAAACAGCTTTAGTCTAAAGTCCTGGCCAGCAGTTAGTCTTTGCAGCTGCAAATATTCATAACATCTAATGAGATGCAGCAAGAAGGTGGCCTTGAAGAGACCTTCTTCCTCTAACGTGTCACACTGCTTTTCATCCTCTTTTTTTCTTTTTTTCTTTTTTTTTATATTTAGGAATTACTATAGATCAGACAGACTCTTTATTTCAAAAATCCCAAAAGACTTTTGGGGAAAAAAAATGGACTATTTATAAATTCAAGCATTCATTCTGGCAGTCAAGCACTATCAGTCAAATTTAGCTCACAAAGCACTAAGATTGGAAATTTAAAGTATGTTTTGTCCTTAGTATGTACCTACGGCAAAGATCTCAGTACAAAAAGATCAGTATTTTGGGGGGTCAGTCCAGGAGATCAAGGATCACACTACAGATCCTTTAGACAATTGAACAGCTGTTCCCCAGTACAATAAACGTGTTACCACTTTAGTGGCATAGATTAGAAGAGAGCGCGCATCTTTCTCTCACATCCATCTCATATCTGCAGAGAAACTTCTCTGAGGCCATAACTAAAAACTCACTTCAATAAATTTATTCGTAAGGGTTCAGTGATAGCCATCCCCATGGTATGGAATGCTGTTTTCACAATGAGGCTTGCTTTATTTTTGTTACATATGGATACAGAAGTGAGGGAAAGATAAGCGTTCACGAGGGTGGAAACAGCAATGTTACTAATTAACTTATCCTTGTTATGAAGGAAATATAATCAGATCAAATCCTATGCTAATAATGAAAGCAGTGTGGTTGCTCTTTATGCTTTCCTAAAATTTGGAATGTCTTCAAATACAGGTTGTCAAATATTTTATGAAATTATGCCCAGGTATGAGATATTATATAAATCCAGGAACACCCTGACATGCAAAACAGAAAACAACGAAAAAAGTAAGTTTCTCTCTCTGGTAAGGCCTGCTGTTATACCAATTCAATAAGGAGTTTATAGGTCGAAGTGTTTTGGTTGAAGAGAGGGGTGACTGATTTTAAATGAAGTATTAAAACTTGTAACATTTATATTGTTGTTAAGTAGTTTCGTTCAGCTTCTGTAAGTATGCAGTTTTCTAGGAAGTATGGGGAAAAAAAAAACAGATCCTGAAAGAGAGCAATAGCTTCTCTACTGTCATTCACTGCCTCTCCAATTACCTAGCTTCAAGCCACTTCTCAGAGGAGTAAGAAACATGAAAGACAGCTATGTGAATGACTGATTAACATGGAAAAGATCATTTCATGAAGTTTATATTGTATTCCTAACAAGATCAAAAGTGTGCACTAAATTATTGTTATGATAATTACCTTTCACAGAATTTGTCCTATTGTTGAAAAGCAATAATATGGTACCTTAAGAGGCAGAATAATTACACTTAACTGCTCTAATTAATAAGTTAGTTCTGAGGCAAAAATGATTCATATCACATTATGCAATTGCTGGCATCTATTGTAATATTTGAATGTGTTCAAAATCAAACGTTTTTAATATCCATAAACCTTTACATCAGTAAGGTCAGGGAATAAATTCAGTTCAGGAAAAAGATCATTTCATTTCTGCATCATGGGATCAGACTAAAACTGAGGTATGAGCAGAGGCTAAGATTTGCACATTTGACTTTTGGGACTTAATATTTTTTCTTTTTTTTTTTTTTTAGTGGCTGTCATTCTGAAGTTTTTCTTCACTATCAATCAAAGAAGTTTGCTGGAAACATGAGAGCTTTTGTTTCACTTTTTAAAGAGAGATTTAATCCACCCTCCATTCTGCCCTTAACTATAAGGTAGATTTTGTAATTTGATGAAATCATTTAAGCAGTAGATTTCATTAATTGCCTTACAATTTATTTTTCTCTGATGACCTACAATGCTCCTTCTGGCTGATTGTCAGCAGGCCAGAAAATGCCAGAGTGATTTCAGTCATGTTTTTAATAAACAGTTCATTAGAGGATTAGGAGCATAAATCATCTCCCAGACCACCTGCATTTCACTGCCAGTAGTTTCACAGGATGCCTAAATGATACAACAGAGCTCTCGGTGTCCTTCCTATATTGGAAGTCACACAGGTCACCATTTCTGTGAAGGCGATATGCACAAACAGTTTTTACTATGCCACATCTTGATATATAAAAGATTTACTGCAAATAAAAACTGCTCAGCTTCTTAGCATCTCAGGTATTTCACGGATTTTGAATTAAATGGCTTTCAAAATGTCTTCCTCAAACACTGAATACAGAAACACTTCTTGTTAGTCCTTCAGAAAGAAGAATCCCACTTTTTCCATATAAGAAGTATATATTATAGCATGTTTTTAATACCTAAGTAATATTTTTTTCCCAAAGAGTCTCCAGCAAATTTTGAATTAGAATTTTGATGGATCATCTTGATAAAGCAGGATTCTTCACTTATAATAAATCAGTGCTATAAAAATACAATATTTCTTAAATATATGGAGCATAAATTAAATAAATAATCCCTATGCAAATTACTCCACATCTGGAATTGCATACCACATATATCTCTAGGCTCCATTTAAGAACCTAAAAATTGCCAGTTAGGGCTATTCCTCTTATCTCTTCTTGCAAAGGTGCTGAATATTTAAATATGCGCAGTTGGAATCAAACACAATATAAGTGGATGAACATTTATTTTAATGAATTTTGTATAAAACTTGCTGTATATGGGGAAAAATTGTCTTAATAAACCTATGGTTACAAAAGAAAATTATATCATTATTAATGAAGTCTTTTTAAAAATTAGACTGCCACAACATTCCTACCTTATGCTGAAATCATTAAGTTTCTTTCTCACAATAACCTCTGCATTCAAGTCCCGTGAACTCCTCTGTGATTTTATACCTGGTCCCAAAGGCCCCAAAATTGCTTTTCACAACATCCAGATTTACTCAAATTTAAAGCAAATCAAAGAGTCACATGAAACAAATTTATCTTTTATAAGCTTCAGAGACTTGTTTCTCTGAACAGTGTTTTCTTCCACAATAAACTAATTAAACTAATCAATGTCTTTCACTGTTAATATAGCCTATAATGATTTTCAGAGATAAACAACTTTGGCTTTGCATATTTCCCTAGCTTTTAATCAGAAAGTTGTAAAAACCTGTGGATCCCTAGGCCGTACAGGCTGATTTGTAACTGAAGCAGCAATTAATCGAAAAATCATATAAAGGAGCATTCATTATCTGCAAGAGCCTCAACTCTGCTAAACAACTATTCCCATCACACCTACGAGGGTGTGCAGGACACTGCTTATCACCCAAAGTGAGAAAGAACATCCCAAAACATCACAGAACCGAGGGATCAGGATAAATCTTTCAGATCGTGTCTACCAGGCTGTGACTCCCCCTCAAAGGCCACTGGAGTTACAGTGGTGATGCAGAGACGGTCATGCTTAAACCAGGATCTGAGAACAGAGAGAGCTCACAAGCTCAGACCGAAACTCTCTGGGCCCAAACTGCCAGACTGATTCTGCTGCTCAAGAACGCACGAGAAAAATAAAAGCCGGTTTCAAATTTCAAAATATTATTTCAGAAAAACAAACAAACAAACAAACGTGTTCTCCCGTTTGAGGGAAACGGTTCTGTTTGAACTACTTCCAGCACAGAGGCATTGTAAACGCATGCAGTTTAGTTCTTATATCAATCAAGGGTGTTGCAAACTGCTTTCAGACTCATGTTCTTGGTAAAGAACATGTCAAATAGATAGTTGCAAACAAAAAAATCCCCAAACATGAGTGTCTTAGTAACCCGTCTTGAAGCAACACAAACAAAGGTGCCCAAAATCAGTTAGATGAGATGGGCATGAAGGTTACAATTGCATCAGTCACGGCTACACTGAGGAGAGGGGGCCTCACTACCTGTACAGGGCTGCACTTCCATCCCGGCCTCCCAAACCATCCGCTGACATCTCACTGCAGCCAACACAGTGCAGATCCCATCTCCTCCCAGCTCAGAGCAGCCCAGATTACCTGCAACCCAGCCCAGCAGCTGCTGCCATTGCTAGTTAACCCTCCAGCTGCGCAATCAGAGGCACCTCTTTCATTTCCTGCAATGCAAACGAAACCACACACAACTCCACCATTATCAAACACGTGTCTCAGAAAACAGCAAAAATGCCTTGTAAAATGGGAGTGTTTGAACCCTTTGTCCACGTGAATTAGAAAACTTTCATTCACTTGCTCTTCCTGGAGGAGCACCTGCAAGCAATTCCTCTGGTTGGGAAAGGCCTATGCTCCTGCCAGGCCTACCTGGATAAACACTAGGGAGAAGGTGCCTGGCTAACGAACGCAGCTTTTGGTGAGGCACCGCTGTCCGTCGTACAAAAGCACATGTTCGCAGAGCCAGCATCACCTCTCCCTCGACAGCACATGCTCAATACTCTGACTTTGTTACAGTCAAGTCACCTCCATAACTGGAAATCTGAGGTTTTCAGAAGAAAGCTTAAAAAACCTCTGAGCCACCATAACAGAATTTAGTGCATGGGAAAGAGATCAGATTGTTTTCCTGACGCGTTTTTTTGTGTGTGTGTGTAAACAGTAACACAATGTCCACCTATGAAAAGCCTTCTAGTAAGCTCTGTGCCTCGAGGAGGAGCTCAGGATGTGGTTCCTGCTCCTCTCTGCCTCAGCTCTAAGGTCAATTCTGTCCATGTCCTTGCGATTAAGTGCCTACAAACACATTAGCCAGTGAGTACTTCTGTTGATTTCTAGGAGCATGAGAGGACCTGGGGGTCCAGACTAACGTCTCAGCACTCCTTATGACTTCAAAAGGACAGTTTAAATGCCTAAAGCTCAACACACAAAATCCAGCTTTCAAAATGAGTGGTCAAACCTCAATGTATTACTGATAAACAGCGCAGCTGATATGATAATTTCATTTCTTTAAATATTGTTTTTTATCTCATTAAAATCCCTAAGAATCAGTAAATAGATTTGAGGATAAAATAAAGCAGCTGTTACATGATAAATGAAGCAGGTTATTACAAATATGATGAAGTTTAAAAATCATAAAGGGTTCTCTACAGGTGCTAATTTTACTACTTGAGTGAAATTAATAAGACTCTCCATAAAACAGCAGGAGATCCTTAGATTACATGAGTAATCAGCAAGAAAATTTACTGTCGATTCACGGAGCATGAAATGTTTGCGTAATGTATGCAAAAGTGGTACTTTATTCTCTGCAGTGAACAATTCTGAGTCGTTATAATAGAAAAATATTTAACAGTTTGAAAACTCTTGAGGTATAGTTTTTAAAAGTTGTTCAAGTGTAATTAATTCAACGCAACACATACTAACAGTGAAAGAAGGACCACCTTATTTAACACCCAATAGAATCCATTATTAAAACAACTATTAAAAGGAAACATATAGACAACTGCAAATCAAACTTGGTGACTACAGAAAGAAGATTTAAGAGAGTAACTCTTACTAATCTGGCAGTACATTAACTTGAAAAGCTAAACTAGTTTTGCATCGAATATTCCCAAAGCAGCATATAGGTAAGTGGGAAATTTAGCATTTGAATACAAAGACCTTCAAACTTTTTCATGCAAATGTAGCCATTCTGATTCTTTAAGGACTGTTTCAGGTTATGACGCAGTTTGAATGTACTGTTTGCATAGCGCATTCAGTTGGATAGGTATCAAATGGACTTCTATCATACACCGCTTCTTGGCTGCTTTATGTATAATGTATTTATTTGCATGACAGCTTAGCAGGGGAAAACTCATGTATGTTTTAAAATCATTTCAGATGAGGAAGCTCTAATAGTAGTCCCAGAGAGGAAATTATCTCCCATTTGTACTATTAAATTCTCAATAAATTATGCCCTCTAAAATACAGAGTACGGCATGGTTTCATCCTTTTTCAAAAACCTATTTTATTACTATGCGCTGTGGAATCATAAGTTTATTTGTGTTCAATACTTTACATTTAATATTTATTGATCGCTGTAATTAATTGCTTTTGTTTCACATCTTTGGGTTTAATTAAGTGGACTAGAAATGTCAATACAGCGCAGCTGTTCAACAAACTCACAATTGAAACAAAATAATACTTCAGCTTGACTAGTTATTAATGTTCTGTCAATGCAACAAGCAGGGGGACTGCATGGGGCAAGGCACTGGTAATAATAACAGCACACAGAGCCTTTCATTTTTAGACTAACTGTCCCAGTTCAGCCTAGATTAACAGTGCCTAAACTGCCTGCACTCTAAGGGTGCTCAGTTGCTTACGTCGCCCACATTACACAAAATGAGATTACCTGTAACAGTGCCATTTCTGGCGTGCACACAACAAGAACCATCACCAAGTAACATCCTAGGTGAAACAGGCTTAGCTGGGATGATGCACAGAGATACCAGCTGCTTCTGCTCGGGTGCTGGGCAGAGGGGGGCACCTGAGCTGGCCTCCCAGAGGGCTGAAAGCCACACAGACGTGTTAGCACAGGGCTAAACCGATGAGAACTTATCCCAGCGAGAGGCAATACATAATGAGCGAGAGCTGGTAAGTATAAAAACATGTCCACGTGCTCTCTGGGTTGGATCACAGTCATGTTCTGTAGGCCCACGGCGCGGGCAATGGCAGTGTGTGGTGTGGATACATCCACAGGCAGCTCAGCACTGCATTTGTGCCAAGCAATCTTGGGGACTGCTCTGCCAGCTTTACAAATGCCCTCCCCAGTGCAGGGCTGAGGCCAGGCAACAACAGACTGACTGCTGCAGAGCATGCTACACTTGCAATGGGAAAAAAAGGAAGCGCTTCAAATCCTAACTTCTCAAGAGTATTATATTAAAACATACTCAGAAAAAGTGACTATCTTAGTTCAAGTAAGCTTGGGTACCTTCTTTCATGTTGACAGAAATTTACACTGGCATAAAAGCCTGGCCCAGAAATATTCATTAAAATCCACTTTCCTTTCTTAAAATATGATGCACATTGACACATATTACTAATTCTAGCATAACTCTGAATTTATTTTCCATCTATTTTATGCAGGTTCTTCTACAGTCATCACTTGCCTATCATCTGAACACCTATTGCTTCTAATACCTAAGTAGTTACCCTACCCTAAACCATGGACTCCCACAAATTGTCCATCACTAACCAGAACGCTTGAAGTGAAGCTTCATTTGTCAGTGTTACAGACTACCCAGAAAGCTGCTGCCATCTTTATGGGCATCAACAGTTGCTGCTAACAAACCCTCCTTTCCCAGATCCTCCCTGCTCTCCTTTCCTGCGCCAGGCAATTTGTCACTCATCAGCTCCCTTTCGAACTTCCCAGTCTCTCCCTTATCTAAGGGCAGCATTCAGCTACAGTCTCAAGCCACTTAATTTTCAAAAAGCTGGCTGACCTGGCTCTCAGGGCCTTACGGCAGTCTCAGAGCTTTGGAAATACTCCTTTTTGCTGGGGTTTAGTTTCTCCTTGACTTATGTCTTCAAGTATCCTGTCATACCATATCTCCTTTTAAAAAACTTAGGCCTTAGATTCCCCGCTATACACATAAACACACACACACTATATGTACATGCGCATAGTTTCACCAGAGCTTATCTGATGCAGATTTCCTGTACTCCCTTTAACCATCTTCTCCCTGACTGCAGGCAAATCTGCCTCACTAATATTTCATTTATACAGTTCAAGCATATACACACAAATCTTGTGTTCTGGGCAATTAGAATTAGACCACCTTCAATATTAAAGCACAATATTTGCATTAGATGACATATGAAAAGATGGATAACACAGAAAGATTGTTTGTAAAGGATTTCTATTTTGGAATAATGTTTATGTTTTTTCATATTCTCTGCAAATACAAATGCTAGACATGAATCTTGCCCTTTAACATATTTTCGTGGGTTTTCTGTGACTAGATCAGATGGAACATTTCATCAGAATCCCTGATACCTTGCAAACAACAGACACGAGCATCTGCATTTTAAGTATTAACTGCTAAAGCACCGTGAAAACCTCGGCACCGGCAGATTTGATTCAACCCCCTGCCAAAGGGTGGGCTTCCTATCCTTTCTCTTGAAAGCATTCTGCACAAGGGATGAATGCAAAATTCGGCTTTCACAGACAAGACACATACCAGCGAGTGCCTTACTATAGTATGCCTTGGTAGTGATAAGGATCACGGTGATTTCTATGCTACACCATTTTTATGTGACTTAAAGAGAATATTCATTACCCCAAACTGCAAGTTAACTATATCCTCTCTAAGAAAAACATACTTTTGAAACCTGCTGATGTTAGTTCAGCATCCACAGAGGTGACATTAATTATAAGCTAGCACGTACACGCACTGCATAACGATGGGTCAGCTCCAGCCTTTAATGGCTCCTTGTACTGCGACTGATCTTCATCTCTTAGCTTGTTTGGCCACATGTTTACCCAGGTACTTGGAACAAGCCAGCACTCCACCAAAGCAATAATCCCATTTGATCAAAAAGCTTAAAACATGTATGTTAAATGCCCGGCCAGGGCGCACAGTTTTATCCACTGCTCACAAATTTTCAGACATCTGTGCTGGGCAATGTAAGCCCAGTACGTGCAAAGATTCCTGGTTCTGAGTCCAGCCAGGCTGGTACCTCTTGAAAATGTTTTCACATAGTGCTGCACCCAAACTTGTCTCTCTGAAAAAATGCCTGAGAAGAGGACAATGGAAAACAATTTATACCTTGACAGAGTTGCCACTTTAATTTCTCCCTTTCCCACCCCTTCCACCAAATATCAAGGCTGCTTTTGTGTGCATGGAGTGGTCAAATTCAAAATTGTACAAGCACTTTAAAGAAAAGAAAATAGGCCTAAGGGCTGAAGATTTT
Source organism: Tinamus guttatus (assembly GCF_000705375.1). Next base: position 181,041 of record NW_010578255.1, read on the forward strand.
ACAAGCAGCCTGAGATTCCAGTCTCTAAACTCCCCAGGGCCGTTTTCAAAGTCTCGACCTAAATGTTTAGCTGAGTTACTATCTGCTTTGCTTTCAAACTGCAAATCCCAGTTGCTCTCAGAATTTCCAAATGCATAACACACTTACCCAGGAACCATCAGCCGTGGGTAGGATGCAACCTTGGCCCTGCGTTCCCTCCACGGCTCTGGGCTGCCTGTCAATGTGCTGCACAGCACTGGTACCGTGCAGGTCATTCCACACACAGGAATCCCGGCACTTCAGGAATTAGGAGCCTTAAGAAACCAGCTTTTTTGTTTGTTTGTTTTAAGCATCTTCAACAAACTGCAATGTAAAACACATTCTTGGTTTATTCCACATTTTTAATAGGATGTAAAAGAATGTGAGGTGGTCGGAAACACAAAGCACTGTGGAAAGGAAGCAGGCAGTCTAGATAAAAGTACTTAAGATTAATTTAACATGCACAGGATTTCCCAATTAAAACTTTCACATTAGCACTGCATTTTAAACAGTTAATCTCTTAATGAGACATCCCCAGCAATGAGAAGTGAATTGCAGGACTGAATACGGCCCTGAGGCCTGCATCTGGAAAAGGCTGGAGTTGGTAGATGCTGGATTTATGCTACTGTGTCCAATTCTGAAAGGAAAGAGCTGCACTGCCACCTAATGTCTATTTGCTGCCTTTCCCCATCAGGAGCAGCCTCTTAAATTAAGAAACCCTACGTGCTTTTGCAGAAAATGTTGAAAGCTGTTGACCAAAACACATAAAAGAAAATGGCATTACTTAATTCTTCACACACACAAACGTCAGATGGTTTTTAACTCTGGTAGTTCTGAGAGCTGATTGCTTCTTTTCTCTGTCTTTTCTTCACAATATAATAAAAAAAGAGTACCACGCTGAGCAATGTGGGACAGCCTATGCTAAAGCCTCTGATTCTTCTCTTATTCCCAGCTCTCCACTGTCAACTCCTTCATTCCCAGCTGAAGAAGAGCAAGACCTGGAGTCATCTCAGCTAATGCTGCTCTGTGCCTGCCACATCAGACAGAGGTATGTTATGGTTGACTTCTTCCCTTTCCTTGGGGGCCAAAAGCATCACCGGTGCGATACGCCGCATCCCTGAGAGCCCCCACGCGAAGAAGCCTCTGGCTCAGCAGCCCAGGGCTGGCTTAATTGAAAATAAAGTTTTACTGTGGTCTCCTCTCAGGGTCTTTTTGACAGCTGAAATTGCAAATCAATTAACATACCTCCTATCCTAGTGGAGGTATTCAGTTGCTCATGAAATCTGCATCTCTAGCAAAAAAAAAAAATCAAAAAGGAAGTAATATTTCAGAATACAAGGAAGCGAGCTTGCCTAATGGTGAAATAAGGAGGGAAGAACACACAGATTAAAAGAAAAAAAGAATAAAAAAGCCAGCTATGCTATTTGTAAAGTCTAACCTCAACAACCATTTCTCTAGGATTTCAGATTCGCTAGCAGAAAACTGGCTGCTTTCTGCGAATACTGTTAGCAATTTTCCTCAATTCTATATGTAAATAGCATTGAAGACACATAGATGGGAGAAACCCTCTTCTTGTATTTGCAGCTGCTTGGCAACACTAAAGCACAGACCAATTTGAGCTTCTGCCGAGAAAAATCACAGAGTGACATATCAGCTGAGAGCACCCTGGGGGAAAAAATCTCCAATTCAGAGTATGTCAAAAGGTGCCTCAGATGGCTGAATTTGTGAGCACAAGCTCAAAGAAACATGCCCTTCTTACATTGCCATCAGAATAAATCTAAAAAACCCCCATGAGATAGCTTAATTGTATTCTCTCATTTTTTTTTTTTTTTTAAATTTTTAATAGACATGACCTGCTTCAGCTACAGCACTGCTGAAATCCACTTTTTTAATAAGTTGGGAAAAAAAGAAGTCTGGACATGCCTGACACTGTCTCCTCTCCCCTGCCTTCAGGCCTAGCAGTACTCCACATTTCAAGGACAATACAAGACTGCTACTAAATTTATGTGCCTCCATATTGTGTCTTTTTCGAGACAGATAATATTGTCATGGCACCAAAGGGTTTATTAATTTGGACCCTAGAAAAGAGTTGTTTCTTTTAAAAGGCATAAATATCATACAATAATGCTCAAGTTATCATAAGTTTCCAGACATCTGCACATGAAATAGCTCTTTTCGTTTTTCAATTATCAACAAAGCACTTTTGAAGAATTCTTTCTAGAAATTCAATTATATCTTTTGTCTTAAAATTAGAAGCCAGCTTATTATTTACCTGCTGCAAGGCTTTTTACTTCAGATAAATTCAGAAGTTTCATTTCCATTTTATGTGAGCACAGATAGAGCTTAGGAAAAAAAATATATACATATATATTTTGCCATCTTTATAGAAATTCTACTTTTTTTTTCTCAGCTGCAGATTCTTAAACCCTCCACCAATGACCCAGGTGATAATTTTGATATATTTTGCAGCAATAACAAAAAAAAGTTTGTACATTCTTTACAACTCTTGCATTAAAGTTCATCTAACTACTGGAAACATTTCAATCAGTAGCAGTAGACATTCTAAGCATGTCTACAAAAGCCCTTTAGGTGATAATAATTTTAAGTGAATTTAATTATATGTTTTCATCTCGTCCTTACACAAAATTGTCAGACAAGACAAATGCAGGACAACAGGAGACCAGAAACAAACTATCTGCTACCCTGCACTTTCTGTAGCTGCTCTGTTGGGTCCTTAGATAGATCATCAGTCAGTTGTGTTTTCTTTTTTATGTTAGCAAAAGTTTCATCCAGGAGAGACAGCTAAGAAGAGCTAAAAGGCTGAGGGCCTATAACAATGCAAGTATTTGAGCACTCCCTTATCCAAAAGCATTTTGGATTGCTACGGACAGCTAAAAATATTGATTTTGTTTTCTTATATGTCTGTATTTAGTTGTGTAGCATTGTTTCTTTTCCACTGCTCTTTTCTCTTGCCCTTACCCCCAAACTCAGTCTCTTGATCTCCTTTTTCTTTACATGAAAAAAAAATCCAATAGTACCTGAGCTGAATCTTCCTGTCTTATGAAGTTCAGTTGTATCCACAGTAGGAAAAATAAAATTCCCATTTTTCAAAGAAATTACAGTGATCATGAGAATTAATGCAAGGCTGAAGTAAAACTATGCAAAATGCACAAAGATTCTTTTGACAAGTGAACAATTTTTAACAGAAATAATACATACTCTTTTGCTGCTATTGATTTTTGAAGGAGCTATCCTGAAGTGTAGTGTGTTTATAAAGCAACTTTCTCCTTTTAGGAGTGAAAGAACGAAGAATAAAGGCCAGAGGCTGAGATGCTGTGAACGATACGACTTCACGGAAACACGGAGCACCATCCCAGCAGCAAGCAAGAGTGAGCAGAATCCCGGGGTATGGCAGTGCAAAACCAGGACTTCCACTGTCTGCAGGGAGCTTAAGAAGCCACTTACCGAGCAAGTTTCATTAATGTAGAGGAGATACGTTTGATACACTCCAGCAGGATGAGCCGCAGGCTTTCAAGCAGACAACGCAACCTTCCAGAAAAACTTTCTGAGAGAAACAGTGACCCGGTGCCCAGCTCCTGTAGATAACACGACACGCAGATGTCAGCAGGGCAACTCTCTGAGCGAGACAAAGCCAAAGAAACACACAGATCCCCAGATGTCAATGCTTAATCACCGACAGATAAACATCCAGGCTAACAGCAATGCCATATTCCAATGCTTTAGTTATTCCCAACATTTGTTCACTGTTTATATCCCATCTATATTAGTGAATATACCTATTGACTGTTACAATTAAATATGCTGGCTAACTTGCAAAGTTTTCACGTCTTCTTCTGACTGCTTACAAACTATATGACTGGCACTCTGAGATGAACACTAGAGAAACATGTGAAAGATCTGCATATGTAATTAGATCACTGCTAACCAATTCAGAATTTCGTTTACAAATCCTCACTGTTTTTTAACACATCTTGTCCTTAACCATGGAAGAAGTATTATAAGAAGTAGCATACCCAGCAAAAGAATGGGAAGAGAAGAATCACACTATTATATCATGTCTCAAGTTACTTGCAGATTCAGGCCAATGGAAAGCTTTT
>NW_010578255.1:189808-212463 GCF_000705375.1 Tinamus guttatus
AATGGAATTGCAAGTAGCAGAAACAAAATCCCACTAATCAACTTCAAGAGGAGCTGACCTCTTCATAAATATCAGAAATAACACCATATTCACAATTTCCATTTTACCTTTGCATGAATCCCTAAAATTACCAAAGCCTCATGAGTTTCATAGAGTTGCAAAAATCTGTGAAAATACTCTATTCCTTTGATGTCCCTTCTGATAAGATTAAAACTGAAAGTGTACATAGTTATTAACATAGGATGAGAAATCAAACACCACTAACACCACTAGGCAATAGCAAAAGCATTTGCAAATGTTCATTCAGCTGTGAGCGTACTATATGCATTTCAGACATTTCTGGCACTTTCTGTAAACATTCACACACAAATATGGATTGAAAAGTGAAAAGAAAGTTATGTGAGTAATCATATTGCCATGCAGGTCATTGAAAAGTGAAAAGAAAGTTATGATGTGAGTAATCATATTGCCATGCAGGTGCTTAAGTCCATATATTGGATATGTTTGTGGGTATTTTGAAAGCTCTCTGCAGGAGTAAGACACCCAATCAGGGTACATAAAAATGGTATATGGTAACTTGGTATTTAATGTATTTTAGCCCCAAGATAATTGACTGATTCAAAGTCAATGGAACACAAAAGAGTAGCTTGATACACTCTTTTACTCAAGCTCAGTTGTAGTGGAGATTTTAGATAGGTGAACTATAACTTAGAAAGTCAATTTGGAAAGTTTTTCCAAATGTTATATGGAAGGATATTGCAGCTAATAATCATTTTGCACATTTGTTTCAATAATGTATGAATTTATTCCATCTACAAGCTTGTCTTTTTCTGTCATACTCTCTATGTATGTTTCAGACGTGACCATTTTAAAATTGCTTAATATATTTTATTATAAAAATCAAAGGATGTATTAACTGCTACCATGCCTTTAAAACATATAACTTCCTCATCTTTTCAAATTGATAAATTTAAAATTAACAAGATTTTTTCTCAAAATATTCAACAAAAATTTGATAAACTGATCAGAATAATAAATTTTGCAAAATCATTCATTGAAAGTAGATGAATATATTTTATTCCATTTTACTCATTAAAAAAAAGACTAATCCAGTATTGCCTAACATGAAGCTGCCAATATCATTGTCCAATAATTACTGTCAAATAAAAATCAAAAAAGATGCAAACTTAGACCTTCATCCAGAAAAATATGTCAAGACACATTTGATTTTGAGCATGCAAGTTTTTTTTCATGGAGGTCATTATGGATACTCACATGATTAAATCTAAGCTGGCCATTAAGTGCTGTACTGGATCAGGGCCCAAATATTTAAAGGAAAATCGATCCTTTGAAAGCCACCAAGAAATCAGAGTAGGGAGAGCCAGGGCTTGGACTTACTAAGATTTAAGAGAACAGTCAAACATGATTAACTGGAATCAATTTGCACACGTTGTATGTGCCGTATTTAGATCACACACATTACTTCATATTAGTAAATCGATAGTTACATTCATTGCAAGCTCTAAGACTGATTATCCCTTGCATCTCTGAAAAGACTATAGTCCATTTTTATGCATTAATAATTCATATAAGGATAAAGGCCTTCTCTAGGCATGTAGATTAAAATAGATGCCTATAAATATATCTTTGATTAATATAAAAACTAAACATGTTCTGCAAACAGAAAAAATATCATTATCATATTTGCAGAGCCCTATTCTTTCACTGAGCAATACATAGTTCAGTACTATTCTCCACAGAAATCCAGTTTCATTGTAAACAATGATTACTATAAATAGATCATGTCCATAGTATTTGTTTATTTGTAAATAACCATTTGATTTAAGCAAAATATTTTAAAACAAAGCCACCTGCTTTTAGGCACATATCCCGCTGGAATAAATGGGCCACAGTGACTGACACATAGTCTATCCAGGCGGGGTGTGCAGTGAGATAGCTGGAATGAAATTCAGGAAGTCTAGGTTCTCAACAGGATGCTGCCAGGGAGAATATGGTGTATTGGTGTATGTTCTGTTACAAAAGAGGAAGGTGCAAATTCATCCTGCTTGCTGGCAGCTTTGTGCTCTGCTGCAAACTACACACCTCTCTTACCAGAGCCTGAGCTAAGCAGGTTACAGAGAGCTAAGGCAAATGCCTCCATTTCAGCTTTTGGCTTACATGGCTGTTCAGCTTCCAGGCCCTGTTCCCCTCCCTCCTCACCACCTACGGACACGGTTCTCAGGCTTGGCCAAGGCTCTTCATCTTTGTGTTTCCCCTCCCACTTGCATCCCACTGGCTGAGAGCAAAAGCTCTGTGGAGCAATGTCACCCCGATCTCATAGTTGGGACTTCTAGATGCTTCTGCACTATGAATGCTAGTAATCAGGAGAGGATAATGGAAGTGTCAGGTGAGCCCTAACTGTAGCAGGAAAGCTGTAATGTGCGTACTATACTCTACATGTTACACCATTCTTCAAGAAGGTCTTTGCACGGCGTGGTTTCTTCAGCTACAATAGTAAATGCATTCGTGATGCATCTCCAAGCATTACCCAGCACTAAAAATGAATCACAGTAATGTTACCTTCACTTCTCTCCAACAAGGAGATAATACTTCTCATATGTGATGCCATTCTATATAGGTTTTGACAAACTGGAAACACTTTAATGAAGTAGTAAGACCATACCAGCAGCATACGAATCATCTTGAGGGGATAGTATATAAAAAAGAGAGGTGGAATAAGCGAAGCAATTCAATTTATATTTGTTTAGCTGAGCTTGTTTATACTGTTATTCCTAATTGTTCTAGATTCCAGCAGATACATCCTTGGCTGCTTCTCCCATCTACCATGAGCCTAAGAGGCTTATGAGATGTTGCAAGACATACAGGAAATGAAGGCAAGTGCATGTGTCACTAACATAGAGACAAATCAGATAGCAAATGATCCATTTTTTTAATTCTCCAAATAAGGTAATGTTTTTATTATTCATTATTCCTCTGTTATTGGACTTATTCCTCTTATTCGTCCAATCTGCTAATCTGCTCTCATCCCTCTCACCAAACAATAAACACAGTTACTGGTAATCCCAGGAATGTAATCATAAAGAGCACATGCAGATTATTAGCATTTTCTATTCTGTGCTGCTCTTCAGTAATACGTGCTTGCTCAGGCAACACCACTTGCTGTGCAGTTTCAACAGGTTTGGCTGATTCAATATTTTCTGATTCTGTAAATCCATCTAATCATACTTTTTTTTTTTCTAAAATGCCAGTAAATTCTGCTTTGTAACTATCCCACTGTTATCTATCAATTTAGCACTGTTCAAACAAAGCACATTTATCAGTTTCTGTATTTTCTTCCTGCATCAATGCCAAAAGACTTCACACTAAATGGCATGTTTTGTGTCTGAATATTCTGTAATTTTGCCACTATTTGCTGTATCTTCCCAAGATAACTTAATGCATTCCCTTTTTTATTCCTACTGTACACAACCACCTTTCCCCTACTGCTGGCTACATCTACTAGGCTTCTTGGCAAAAGACTTTTTGTTAGGTATTCCTTCCAGTTTTTGAATCTTGATACATGATTCTTATGAGCCTGCTTCTTTGACATCTTTTGATCATTCTAATTGCCGTATTATCACCTGCTTTCACACTGTGATAAATGCTTTTAATGTTTCACGTGTCAGCAATGAAGGGCAAAAATGTGAGCAAAATCATTCTTTGTTCCTGGAATGTTACCACCTCTACAGTTCATAATCATTAGGGTGAAGAATTCATTTTGGCCCTCAGATATTTCAAAGTTTTATCCTTCCAGTGGCCCTGCTGTCTGTCTGCTATTCTGTTCGCTCCAGCTGCAAAATGAATTGATCATTGCTGCTGCTCTTGCCAACTATTTCATGTACTACTTTAACAACCCAGAATAATGATTTGTACTCAATTCTTTAATTTTTCTATGAACTATATGTCACATGCATATTTTTTAATATAGCTGCTTGTATCTGTGATAGGAATTGTATAATGAAAAAAGCCCACCACTGTCATATTTCCCCTGGGCCTAAATCTTATAATCTCAGGTTTAATGCCCTTCCTTCATTACAAGAGCAGGTATTATAGTGCAGAGATTTTAAAAATGTGACTCACCTCAGCAGACTTGCTCATGGTTTTGATTTCTGTCCTTTTGAGAATTAGTAATGGTTGGAAATAATATAATCTCCATCAGCCTCCAAGATATGCACCCTTTGAATTTTCAGAATTCAGAAATATACGAGGATCTTCTACCAAGTTCCATCAAATGCTAATAAAAACCCTTCAGATTACCTGCTGGTGATTTTGTGACCCAGTTAATTATAAATCAAACAATTGTAACCTTACAAAATGAGATTTTATTTCCCCTCTCTATCCACTGAAACCAAAACTGTTTATAGAAACATTCTAAATTCAACAAATATTTTCTCCAGAAGGACTGTTCAGGTCTACAGTGTACTTGCCGGTCAAAACAGAGAGAAAAACAGAAAGAACAGGGAGAACAAAGCACTTCTCTTCAGATACAGTCCAAATCCTTCCCAGGTGATTATGAAAACTGTAAACAGGAAGAATAGACTGCCTATTATCCAAATAATATTTAAAATAAATACTTATAATTTTGGAATAACAGGAGAAGGGAAGACAAGACAAAAACACCACTGAAGCAATAGCAGTCAGTGCTTGGTAGGAAAAGAGGGTTCCTGTCATCCTTTCTGTGTTCAGCCTGGCACATGCCTCAGAAGAAAACCACTCATTACTCTGGGATGGCCCTTTCTCGCTGTCTGCTGTTCCACTGGTATGAATAAGTATGAAGAGGAGAACTGATTACAGATCTTCTAGGTGCTGGATTTTCCTTCTGGATATTAGCCTCTGTAACCCCCTTTATCAACCTCTTGTTTTGGATCTTGTTCTACTTTATATAAATACATGTGTAATTTTAACAATATAGGTCCAATGCAACATGGACTGGTGGCTATGGCACTCACCTAGAAGACCTGAATTCAAGCATTTGTTTCAGCGGAGAGGCCAAGCAGAAATGATTTGATACCTTTTTTTCCCATTTTTCTAATGCAGCAATTGTCTAGTTATTGAAGTACTGAGGAGCATAGTAAGTCAATGATTCACTGGTTGGGAGGAGAGAAGAAAAATCTGTAATATATCTCATAAAAGAAGTGGAAAAGATGGAATCTGGGGTAAAATATTTTCTACCCACTCTCTATCTATAAGTGAAGATATTAGTAGCAGGATGTGTTTCCGTTACTATCAAACCTTGCATCTCTTCTTTTGGAACAAAACTGATCAACACATCTAAAATTAAAACTGGTTTTAAATTTCTACCAACTGTTTAGTCACAAAAAATATATCCCATAAAAATTACCAGGCATTTTAAAATTTCATTGACACCTTATTCCTTTGTTTAGGTCTTTTGTTTCATTATGTAAAAGAAACAGCTTTTCTTATGTTTAATTGCCCAGGTACCCATTTGATATAAAAGCTATAACTTGAATTCTTTGTGTTTAAAAACAGCAAGTTCTGTTCACTCCAGAAAGTGCCTGTGAAATGTGAAACACTTCTTAGAAGACTGTCCATTATAAAAAGTGGAACTTGTACACATATGTCTGCTTACATCGCAGCAAACTATGTGCTTCCAATTAAAAACAAAGTATTCCTTCACCAATGAGAAATTACATAAGAAATAACCAGTACACATCCACTACTAGCCTCAGAAACAGCACTTGTATTCAACCTGATATGAATAAATTAGACATTATCCATTGATCCAAACTGAAGAGCCTGCACATTCTGAAAACCTACAAAAACTGTACAATTCACAAAGCTTGCATAAAAGCTGAGTATGTTTATAGTTCACCATTCTCAGTTCTGATTCTCAAAAACCATTTGAAACACTTTCAAAAAGAAGCCTAGGAACTAAAAATGATGACTTCAAAGGACACTAGAAACCAGAAAGTAAACAGGGAAGACATGGCCTGTTTGTCTACCAGCATGTTCTCTTCAGTGACAACTTCCCCACATTTCTGGGGTTAAGTTCTGGGCAGACTGCTAGATAGAACAGGCTTGAAGAAGATACAAGGTGTGCAGCACAGCCTCATGTGCAACCTTCTGACCTTTCCTCCATGAAGACACTCACTGCACTAAATTAAGTCGTCAGGGAAATTCCAAATAACTATCTACCAAAGAGGAAATCTAACCCAGGAGCTGTTCAAAAGCACCATCCATTACCATGGATGTCATGAAACATATGGTAAGTTTAGAGGACACAACCTTGAACAATAAAGGAGGAGCAAAGGAGAAAAAATGTGACTGTGGATTAAGGAAGAAAGGCTGTGACCTTAAATTAAGCAGCCTGTTCTTTTTGTTGTGCCCATGTGTCTGCTTCTGCTGGTTTGCACTATTACATAATAGTCAAACTATTATGTAATGCAGATTTAGGCTTGTTATGATTTTAGGATCATGGTATGCTACACTCAATATTTAGAGCCATCTAGGTTATTTGGTTTTTCACTGAACACTGAATGATTGCACGAATTGCATATACAAAAACAACTATAGGTTAGTAGCAAAGAGGTTACATATTAGAAGGTGTGTAGGTGTAGAGGGTAGGGAAAAATGTTTATAAATACATGATGACGAAAATAAATCTTTGATATTGAAGGCCAAAAGCAAGTAAGTGCATACAAAATTTGGCAGTTACCTAGGACAAGTCTAATCAGAAAAAAAGAAAAAAAAAAAAGCATTGTTCTAACTAAAATTATTTTGCAGGTCAATTTAATTAAACAATACAAACCCTTGTGAACACTCGTGCTGGTCTACAACAGGCTTCTTTTGATTTAGCTTAAGTCAGTAAGAAATCTACTTAAGGTAAATCAATATAAGCCTTTTGTAAAACAATTTAAGAGTAGCTATATGAGGCCTTCAGGACTGTAGCTAAATCAATTTATTTAAATGTGAGTTCTGTTAAAAAGGTACAGCTTTTGTGTGTGGACAAGGCCTAAGAGTATGACGTCTTGTCTGTACTGACTCCGTACCTACTTTTACTGTTTATTAGATTTTTAATCTTGTTAAAGTCTTCTTCCAGAAAGGCAGAATGCAACCTTATTAATATATGCTGTGATCTCTTCTTTTGCTCAAGAACTCTTGCTTGTTGGTAATCCCTTAAATGTCTTCCCTCAAATCCCCAGATAAACTTTTCTGAGTAAAGTTTACCGGCCACCAAACTTTTTTGTCCCTTTACCTGTTAAGTCACCAAGTTGCACATTGTTCAAGGCTACAAGTAGAAACTAAATATCCTGACTATTAATAGTAGGCCCAGTGGTCATGATGAGCTGTTCACTGCTGTACAGAGCTCAACAGACTGACAGAAGAGCCATCAGAAGCTATTCTTCCTTACATAAAATCAAACTTATTGGATTTCAGAGGACACAGAATGAAAATTAACACATAAATGAAGAAATGCGTGTTTTTTGTTCTTTTTTTTTTTTAATGATACTGTACTATCATCAGAATGCTGATGGACCTCACATACTCAGGATCTTTTTCTCTCAGCATACAACAATATATAGTAAGCTGCTTAATGCATAGCTGACTGCTTTCTGTTAGTGTTCAGACCAGAAAAATAAGAGTTTATTATAATAAACTTACCTACAATTCAGCAGAAGTATGAGGTTCTGCTGGTTCTGGATTCTGTACTGGATTGTCCCTAGCTGACTACTTCTCAAAAGACAGGGTAATCTCCTTTCAATTTGTAACATGAAAAGATGTGAGGTGCCACTCTAAATATCTTTAAAAAATAATAACCTATGTAAAGAAAATCTACATTTAATTGCATGTCCTGCAAGTAATGAATTCCTTGGTTCTCATGACATTGTTGTGGTGTTTTTTGTTTGTTTTGTTTTTTGCATTTATATTAAAAATTTATACTAAGAGTAATACAAATAAAAGAGTGCTATGAGTCTTTAAAAAGACAGACTTTGATTGTGACCTTCAAATCCCCCAGGCTTCAAATCTGGAGAACTCTCTCTAACAGACTTTAACTGAAACGATCTGAATGCTACCTAGTGCATTTACGTGCAATGAAATGGCTGCCTTGACTTATAAGCAGATTTACTGAAATATTGCTGCTTCTTTTCCAAGTACACTGTCATTGCTAGCACGTGATTCTATGCAACAGCATAAGAAATAAACATTCTACTAACATTAGGTTAAATTCAGAAGATAAATATGAGGATAGAAACCACAGGGGCAGCTGTGGTTTTGCAAGAAAAACTAAAATACTAAATTATTCCTCACATATCTTTAATAGCAGATAGCCATGAAGCCAGCTTATTATGGAACCAATGGGAAAAAAGAGGAAAGATAGAAAGAAAAAAGACAACAATTAATCCATGGCTGTGCTATATATTGTAAATTAATGGGTTTAATCATATTTAAACAATATCTTCCAAATAATAACTATTTATACATATCTGTTAATATATGCAATATATTACAAAAATCTAAAGACATATTCCTTTGTCTGAATTGCTTACAAGCTACTAGCTATAAATATTCTAATCAGGTTTTTATACCTCTCCTGTCACTGTGATACTGGAGTGCCTATCTATTAGTGCATTAAGCTGCATGACTAGCATTTTTCTGTCTTTTTGTCCCCAGGTGGAAAATTGCATGAATTTAAAAGTATTTAATATTTTATTTTTTTATCTATGACGTGCATTCACTTTTATTAGCAAATGCAGGCAGAACAATATATATCATGTTTTACCACGCAGAATTCAAAGTAGTAGGTGAGACTTTTGTATTAAAATAAGTGTATTTATATGCTGAACGGGAGGAGAACAACACTTGGTAGTGTCCTGAGAAATAGGTTTTATACTCTTAGCAGCAAACATTTTTCACTGCCCACATTCCAGTGTAATCACCACTGCAACTCTTGGGATGGATACGCGCAGTATTGGCCTAGCTCGGCTTCCACTGTAAGTTTGATCAGGTAGTTTAACGGGAGCAGAGTCAGGCCACTGTTCAGAGCATCTGCAAATTCCAGCCTCCGAACAGAGTACGAGAGCGTGAGCACGTGGGAGAGCTCCCGGCTCGCCGCCTGCCTGCCCAGGGACCCGCTGAAGGAGCCCAGCTCGCTGCCAGGCCCAGGGAGCTCTCTGCTCGCCTCCACATGCGCCAAGCGCAAACGCTTTTCCTGGTACGTTGACTGCCGTTGCCAGGAGGAGTTTGCTGTTTCTCACAGACAGTTACAGTTAACGTCACCACAGTAATCCTTGCCTCTTTTCTGTTTACAAAATGCTTGAAATGCAGAAAATTTAAAATACTACACTGAAATCGTCACTTTTGGAAGAGAGAAAATTTGCATCACCTCCTAGAATAACCAATTCTTTTAGCGAGCTACCAAAAGAATTCCGTGCCTATACTATATTGTATATTTTATATATTACATTGGCTATTACTGTCGGTACTTTTTAATAACAATCCCTTACTTCTCCTTCCCTCACCAAAAATATAACCATTTGGAGTTTTAAAATTTCAGTTAACTCTAGAATACAAATTTGAATCAGGTCTAAAAGGAAAAAGCGGCTACGCCAAAAAAAAAATTGGTATAGAAGTTTTGAGCAACAGGATGTTTTCCTAAAGATGCTACTGATTTTAATGAATCTGGAATAAATCTCTCTGAACATTTTGGCATCTCAAGGTAAACATGGAAACACATACCTAATTCTGGAAGATTTATCAGATTAAATCAGATTAAATCAAATTTATCAGATTAAATATCAGACTGTCATAAATATGGCTCAACTCCCCTTCTCGATATGCTCCTGGCATTGGCTCATGAACCAGATTCCCAAGGACAGTTTATACATTCTCATGGACCAGGGAGATATTATACTATCACCAAGGAAAATATTTTTCTCAGCTATCCTACCACTTTTCAATAAATGGTAAATACATTTTTTTTCATAGAAAGCTTTTTTTTCTTTGCAAAAACAGAAAAGAGATGTTTAGAAAAGTATTATAAACTCTAAAGGAGAAGGATTTGAAGAGCCCCATTAACAAGAATTTTTTTAAAAAAAGAGAGATCTGAATTATGCATCAGCCTGCAGTTCACAGAATTTCTGTACACAGTAGATACTTTCCTACCAGCCTGCAGAACCCAACAGTCATTTCAAAATAATCTCTCTCTTGAAACTAAGTTCACTAATTCTTGTTTCCGCAGTCTTTACAGTAACAAAAATCTGAAACATACATCCTTCACCTTCCAAGTCCCGTTTGCAGAATTCTGTTTTTCATTTGCACTCCCAAGCTGCGTTCCAGGAGCACCTGAACCGTTTTACTGTTACAAACCCATCATTACTAACACTTGCAGGGAACTTCTGAGTTAGGAGAGATTAACCAGGCGCATTTTCTTATGGACAAGCATCTTATTTCTTACTGCTTTCCCTCCCACACGGTAATCTCCCAGCTCCTCAAACTCACTCCACCCCACGCCACCCTCTGAGGGTCCCTGTGACTCTTCCGCTGGCCACCAAGCAGCACACGTTGTGGCTGGAAGGTTATTTAGCCGCTGGCTGGCAGCGTTATTGGCACGTTGATACAGGAGGAGAGCGCTCACCACCCACTAAAGGCAACAGCAAACACAGCCATGCAAGAGCACATTTTTGTGGCTGGTAGGGTTTGATTCCACAATCAACACTCAAAGGAAATCCTCCTTCATTTAGCCCAAATAGCCACTGCATCTTTGACCAAGTTACAGGCAACTTTACCATGGGATCGCAGGTAAGGGGAGAAAAAAAAAAGGCCAAGTAGAAAAATTCTCTATACCATAAACCCGTGGAAATTAAGGTGATCTTCTTGAAACAAAATGGTAATAAAATGTATGAACACAATACTTTTGCTCTTTAGAGCAAATACTTAATGTGAGATTTAGATTTGTGTTTATATTTACTAACAAAAAAAAAAAGACAAAAAGTAACAAGAAAAATCACAGTTTCTTCAATTAACATAGTAAGTTTCCTTTGCTGATCCATTAAACATGTGCATTAACTCATTAAACTTCAAAATACTTTTTCTGTGTTGATGATATACTCGAAATACAGAAGTGAACAGAAAATTTAAAAATCAACATTAATAAGTAGTCTCACAGACTCTCGTTCAATAAACAGAACTCCTTATTATACATTAAAACACCATGGTTCAGTAGGTTATTTAAAGCATATTTGGACTGGAAGAAATATTTTTATGTTAAAAGATAAAACTGATTTTTCAACCTCGGTTTAATTCATTAGTGCATTTTTTTGCAATTACACTCCAAAAGCTACAATAATTAAACCATATGTAGAGCAGAACTGTCTCATTTTTTTATGTTATATTACTTCTTCAGCACTATTATAAGCTCAGCCTGCCTGATGTGAGTCTAATTTTCCACTCAATCTTAGGCTGAGCCCCACTGGGAAAGTGAGATATTGTGATTATTAAGAAAAGCACAGAAAGAAGAGATTAAAGAGTCCCTGCTAATGAGTAGGAGAGAAAAGAAAGAGATGTGCCAATCTACAGTGCAGTCCCTCCAAATTGAACTGCCAGGCAATAAATAACAACAGGAACTAAACAATTCTTCATTACAGACAGAAATTTTAGATGTTGATGGGTTATAAGACTGTGGAATGCAAAGAAAAAAAATATAAAGAAAAAATCACTATAACAGTCATGGACAAACTGACATTTGTAATATTTTGACTACCACCCTTGCAAGCTTTAAGAGAGCTTATATACTAGGCATCTAGTATATCCAATAAAAATCTCTAAAGGCAAATGAATCATGAAGGTCCAAGAAAATACTGCTAGCTTTATTAACTTTACCTCTTCTTAGCTTTTAAAATAAGGAACAGGATTTAGCCTCACCAAAAGGGATGCAGTTCCACTGTGGAGTAGAGCCCAGCCACAAAAGGGTTGAATTGATCAAAACGATCAACAGCTGTAGAGACAATGTATTTAAAAACAGTAGTTCTCCAAAGTTAAATCTGATGCACTTACTGAGGTTTTTAGCCTCCAGCAGTTCTCTTTTTCCCTGTTAAAATACAGAATACCAATTCCATGCAGTCTAGAAAATGGCACTACTGCAAGGAAAATGTCATCAAATGCTGTCTACAGTGCAGATTCCTTAAAGACTCATACGATAGCATCAGGTAAAATATATTTCTATTTGTAATATTGTTGAACCTATTTGTAATATTGTTGCACAGACCCATCCCTCCCCCCTTTTTTTCGAGATCTCAAAGTATTTTACAAAGAAGAAAACTTTGTCCTATATATTAATACCTCAGAGGGACTAGCAGTAAATATTTTTAAAATTCACATTTTACAAAGCAGTGTCTGCAAATTACTAAGAGGAATTTCATGCTACTTAACAGAATCAACCAGCATCTATTAGATGATTGCAAAATATCCTTAAAGCACTTTTGAGATTCTAGAAAACAGAGAGTATTCTGACATTGCCTCACAAATTCTTCTCAGTAAGAACTAAAGCTAGTATAGTAAGACAAACTCTGTTCTCCTAAAATTATTCTGGACAAGCACATCAGTGTCACAATTAAATCAGAGAAATTTGCTTATTATGAGTAAAAGAATAGAAAAAAAAAGGCTACTCATAATTACATACAATCTCAGATCTTAAGATCAAAGGAAACCCTTGTGGTCACTGAATTACAATCAACATACATACACATACTGAGATAAAATAAACACTCTAATCCCTGTGTAATAAACACCATAACATCCTAAAACATTTCTGTTTAAGCTGTTAAAGAATTTTTCCACCCTGTTTTAATAGAAGCCATTCATAATTCCCAGTCTGTTATGCCATAAACACAGCCTCAATCTTTTTTCCCTACCCAAATGTGGGTATCTTCCTTTTGTTGGTTTAGCTGCAGGCTGTTTTACCCAGAGTATCAGTGACCTGTGATGTTTATTACGCCCAGCTCTCTCTGGTGTTGCACTGTCTGCACGTTGTTTCACTGATGATGCTGTTTATTCCAGCCCTCAATGAACACTGAACCACTGCATGGCCAACACTCATCCCTGACCAGCAGCACTAGTCCTCTGTCTTCTTGATTATTCGTCATTCAGTTAACAGCTTTTCACTCACACCATGGGTAGCATGAGGACTTGCTATTGGTCTAGCTGCTTAATCAAAATTCTTTACCACCCCAGTCCTTTAGCCTGCAAGAGCCTTCCTACATCAACAACACTCTTATATTTATCAATATTGTGACCTCATCTAAAGGATGTCAGATCAGTTTTACAGTATCTGTGTTCTATGAGTCTAAAAATGATTATTACCCTTATTTCATTCTTTATAATTGAGTCCTACATCAGCCATGCCATTATTTTGCCCAAGATGGATGTCAGTCTGACAGGCTTATAATTACCAGTGTCACCTCTTTCACCCTGTCAAAATATTGGCTCAGCATCAGATTTCTTCTCATCTTCTGGAATTTTTTCGAAGTTCCAGTTTTATTGAACAATGGTAATGGTCCACTGAGCTCCTCTGATAGATTTTATGCACATTTGGACATAAAATATATAAGAATACTGATTTTAAAATGTCCAGGTTTAGCAGCATTTGCCTATTATCATCATATTAACTATTTCAAAAAGTGTATCGTCATCATCATATGCTATATGATAAAGCTGTAACATCCTGTTTTTTCATAGATGACTGAGAGGGGCATTTTCAATCACCACTAACTTTGATAGCCATGTATTAACCTATAACAAGTCCTGCTTGGGAAAGGAGGCAAGTGAGACAGAGACAATAAAGAAAAAATAGATGGAAATGGGCACCTCCTCAGAGAAAAGGTCTGAAAGCACAGAACAACAGACACTGCAAAAAGAATTTGCTTCCCAAGCTGAGAAATGCCAAGGAATTCTAAAGGTTTGAAGGGACAACAGTATTTTGGCAGCCCTTAAGCTAGACATCTCAGGATGACTGCTTGCAAATCTAAACCATCATCTAGCCTAATAGCCTAACTCTTTGGCATTCCTTGCCTTACAATTCATGTACTGCTAGTAATCCCTATCCTCTTCTGCTTAACCAGTAATTTCCCTAGTACCACTCTCTTCTGGGCCTCTTGAAATCCACCTCAATGAGACAGAAACACCCCTTAGCTGAAAAACTAGCTATCTTATCTAGGAAAGGTGATGCTCACACAGAATTCAGGAATGTTATTAAATACAAAAAAAGAAACATTTACTGCTTCTCTGTTTCTCCTGCATTACTAAACACAGTTCTGCCATCTTCACATAGTCACAAACTAATACTACTGTTATGATTTCTAAAGTCCTTAATTCTAATGGCCATAGCTTTCTCCTCGTGTCCTTCTGCTTCCTTTATAAAATGTCTTGAATTCCTAACTTCTCATTTATATTCATTTATTCATTGCTATCAACTTTCCTCTTTTTTTCCATTTGTATCATTATATATTACAGCTGCTTTGACTTCTCGTATAAACCAGTCTAGTTTTTAACTGTTGGAAAATTTTTCATTAAAAAATGCCAATGAACTGACCCTGAAACAGTCTACTGAAGCCACCTCCAGTTTGATAAGACTTTGCAAAAAAATCGTGTGGACTCAGAAAGGACTCAGAATGAATTCCTTTGGACTGCCAGGAGGACAGACCAACTTCAAGTATCATGACACCACTACTTGGCTTGGGTGGAATACCTACATGTTTTCTGCAATCTTGCTTTACTGTACATGTTGTTCTTTTTTCTTAAATGCTTCTGTGACCTAGCTCATACTGACCAGGCTGATCATTTCTGGGAACAACACAAACTATTTCATTTTAAATTATCAGCACCTAAAACCATGGGAAAGCATCTGTCCATGTTTCACAAAAAACAAATATTTAAAACGGGACCACGAAACCTAGTTTGGAGGACATCTGCAGTTAAGTTGGCTACAAGCCCAGCCAAGCAGCCAGCCTCAACAGGTTGCCGGGGGGGCTGCCTGTGAACCCGGCTGAGCAGTTGCATCCCTGCTCCTTATCACTCAGCCTAGGCAGGTAAACATCATTTTCCTCAAGGTCTGGCCTCTGCTTCCCATGGGAGATTATTATGACTCTACAGATCACAGAAATTTTCGTCTCCAATACAATTCTCCAAAGCCATATTGAGGAACTGGCAGCTGATACAACCGCCCACCTTCAGGAAGATGTCTGAATACTTGTAAATGGCTTCCTCATGTGGCACTCAAAAACATGCAGTGGTACTTGGGTGAGAGCAGACCAATAGATCTTGCGCACTACGCCTGACAGACACAAGCAAAATAAATTCTCGTTAACCAGAGGGCCCAGTTTTGTCCAGACTTCAAAGTGACATCTATTCTTAGTCTCAAATGAAATGCAGACAGTGTCAGTGACATCTCGAATGGGAATGTTCACACAACACAACCAAATGATACCCCTCCTCCACCCAAATGCATTTCCTTCTTCTCCTCTTTACACCAATGCAATTTGCCTGTGCGAAGAAAGACGTTTTCATATATGATTACATTTCCCAACTCACCAGGAAATGAACTGTTTTGTTCTTCATTGATACAAACCTGCCATTGGTTACGTTTTATCACTACCTTTGAAGTGCAATGGTGAGGTATGCTGAGCATCTGTATCACTAGAGATTAATCAGAGCGAAACATGCAATCCATTAGCTGTAGCTATTCACCAAAGATAGCTAGTTTTTTAATATCTTTGTTACCCCCTTTATTTTCCTTCAATATGTTGCCATTTGCTAAAATTAGCCATGTGTCCAAGCACAAACCTGAAGCCATCATCTTGCATTGCGGAAAATTCGGTCCTGCTTTATTAATAATTAAACTTAGGTTCCTCTAATTTATGAAAAGGCATCGCTAATGGTCACCAGCCTTCTCCGGCAGTAAACAAAAAGAAGTCAGTGCTGTTTGTCATACCTTCAAAGACTGAATCCAAGCCTGCCACTTTAAGCACATCTCTCGTTATTTATTCTCTTTTTACCATACAGCCCGTTATCAAAATAGATTACCTTTCATATTTCAGTTTTTAACAGTTTAAAACTCAACATTTATAGACTTTTCTTCTTCTTAAAAAAGACTTCCTGAAAAAAAAGCACTTTAAAAAAAATTGTGAGGTTGGATCTTTTGGCAAAAAAAAAAAAAGTGTTTCTGTATTTTTACAGTGCCAAGGCTTTATCCTAGAATTTTCTTAGGATCCTTTAAAAGAGTTATTAAGAACAAAACGCACACTTAATATTAACTCTCACTTCTAAAAGGCTGGCCATATGACTGATTCCTAGATCATGACAGGACTTGAAAACACCCAGACAGACAAGACATTCAGAGGTGTGAGTACGAGGGCAGACAGAAAAAAATGTTAGCAGCTCTCCTTTTAATGAAAATATGAGCCTTACTTTTTTATCCACTACCCAAGCATATTCAGCACAAAATAAGCATATCCCTTCCTTACCCACCAAGAAATCCAATAAGAACAAAACTCTTCCTTCAGTTATATACAGTTCATAGCTTGCGAGATAAAACTATAAGCTCAGAGCTGCTTGAAGACATAATAAAAATTCACACAGTGCTTTAAGATCCTTCATACTCCACCCACAAAGTCAGTGCTGCCAAGTATGCCTCCTGATAAGGCAGAGAATTGAATTATTTCAGTGACACATTCTTTTATTTTGTTCACTCTGAATGATCAGATGGGACATTACAGAAGTTCTTTTTCTTTCTCACCATAGAAGGGATGAGTATAACAGCAATTTTGTTGTTTTTATGAAATAAATTAAACTATATATATGTCCAGAAAGGCCTAAGCTTTTCCATAATTCTAGTTAAGAATGTCAAATAATTAAGCAAATTTAAATCAATTTAAGGAATTTGTTATCTGGCTTTATAAAGTGCAGACCTTCTCTGGGTAAGCCAGAACCAAATATTACAAGTCCTGATTAAATTACTCTCAACCGTGAGGAGATCATTTTCTTCATCATTGACTCAGGGTTGTGGCATAACACTTAGACACTAGGATTTCAAAGGTAATGCTCAGAAATAGTCAACCTGCATGAAATTCTCTTGTGTAGTTAAGATTCCATGTTTTGCAAGTTTTGATTTAAAAACATAATACTGATTCAGTTGTTCTGATGCTTTTTTCATGTAAAATTTTTATTTAGTTAAAGGTAAAACAAAGAGATAGTGAAATATTTATTTCAATTACAAAAAAAAAAGTGTGAAAGTTGAAAAATTGTGTTTTGTATTTCCTATTTCCCATGATTTCATCCAGGCAGATTTTTTCAGGGAGAAATCATTCAAATTACTATTGGCTACCTACTCTATTTTTAGCCTTAAATTAAGTATCAAATACAAGCAGACTGCATTTTAAACATTAATTAAAAATTACATACTGTATAGTGGATAGCATAAAGGACTCAATATTAATCAGACTGTTTTAATTCATTCTGACTTAATTACACCAGACTTAGTTAAACAAAACATTTTTTTCTATTTGCAGCTGTACAATAAATCTTCCAAAATTATGCTTCTTTCATGAGATTAAAAAAAAAAAAATTATTCAGTAGTGAATTAAGAAAGATGCAGTATAAGCAACTCCCAGAGAACACAACATAAGTAGGCATGCTGCTGTGCAGTCACTTCTGAAAAAAAAAAAAAAAAAAAAAAAAAAAAAAACAGAAGCAACTATTATTGTCCTTTTTCTGGGCTCCTACATTTGAGGGAAATTCAAAGGTAAGCTCCTCCATTTAGGCCCCTTTACAATTCAGACAAACAGAATCACTCATATACATATGTACAGAAAAAAACATGTGCACACACACACACATGGGTATGTATACTCACATGCACACACATACGTATATTTAAAAAATACAGCATTTTTTCATGTAAATGAAGTTATCTGTACCAGTCCATATGTGCACAAAAGCAAAGCCTTTGAACAGACACTTACTTGGGCATGGGGATATTTACAGACTCTGAGAAGCAGAAAGTTCTCACTACTGCCAAGGAGGACAGCTTCACGACTGCCTCCTCTTTTCCTTGATAGTTGCTAACCGTGATTGCGTGCAACACCATTTTTATGATACACACTCTTGCTCTGACAAGTAGGAACCCAGCATAACCAAAACTCGACACAGAAAATTTCATTAGTAGGTTGGGGTAACTGATGGAAGAAAGAGGATGTTTTTGTTCAGTTAGAAATTATTGGAAGCACCTGATATATAGGCTTATGGAATTCCAAAGTGGAAAGCATTTTTTAAAAGTTATAAAACAAACAGCTCTATTAGAATATATTAGACTGTTCCTTTGTCTGAAAACATCAGCACTTGCTTGTGTTTATTTTTGTATTTTTTTTTCTATAGAAAGCCTTATTAGCCTTAGACAGACTCAGTAGATGACACAGGTGTCAGAAGACTTTCACACGGGCTGTGACTTTACATAAAATGTTGACATTTGTAAAAATACTGATTCTTTTAATCAGAGCTTTATCAAAGAACTAGAGGCCTTCATTCTAAGAAGAGTGACTATAATTAGATGGTTCTCTAACCAAATCCTCCCACTCTCCCAGCTTTTGATACAATCATAAGTTATTTACTCATAGACTAAGCCCTGCCACCAATAGAATGAGATACATAATAAATGCATCATTAATTTACGCTAGATATTATTCTGTTCCCTTCATATCTATTGTCATTATCCTCCCACAGCACTCGAGCTAATTCTAATTGATGGTTTTGAACAGCAAATTAAAAAACAATATAGTCCAGGCTGCAGCGATGAAAAACATACAGAATAAAACAATACGTTCTAAGAGAACATTACACTTTGTTATCTTTATGGTGCAGAGTGAAAGACAAATTAGGGAAGGAATGCTGTGCTAGGTTTTTTATTGCTTTTATGATAATAAGAAGATAGTCCTTATTTGTTTTGATTGGGTGGTACAAATTCATTGTCCTGTTACAAATTATTGATTTGGTTGAAAATCAGTAGCTGCCTGACTTAACACTTACAGGTGTTTTCTTCTGATAGTTTACATTTGCAATTTAAATTGTATTCACCAAGCTTAAATGACTAATCCTCAACTTCTAGACACACTCTTCTTTGAAAAAATATAAAACCACTGTCAAACACCTTTTTTTTTCTTTTTTCGTTAAATATGTTATTGATGAAAAATTCATTACTCATCCTGACAAATGGAAAGAGAATCACAAAGTCTTTGTAGGCATGATAGAAGGTGGAAATGGGGATAGGGTGTTTTTTATGTTACGTTAAGAGCTGTTATGCTGCTTCCAAATTATTCCTATACTGCCACCAATACTTTGACCTGCATATTGACGCTTGCCCTGACTTTGACCCTGCCTTGTCCCTGTGCAATTGCCCAGTGATTCCTCAACCATGTTTAACCCAGATTACAGGCCATTTCAACTTTATATAAATTATCCCCTGCAAATACTAAATGCTTAATTTTGCAGGACGAAGGTTCTCGTGTATTACAATATGCAATACAGATTAACTTTTTGGACCAAAAGTCCTTTCTAAGTGAAATAACATGTGTAACCTGAAGTTACTTGGGAGAAATTAGTTTATTTTGAATTCTATTATAGAAGCAGTAATCTTTTAAGTGGGGGGATTTAGCACCTCTCTGCATGACTTCAGCATACAATGCCCTACCTTAGGAAAAGATTTGGAAAAGTTTGTGTATGACCTGCTCTTTCCTCGCAGATTCTATGTACCACCTCCTTCTCTATCAGACTTAAAATTCAGATTTGTTTTATATATTTTACAAATAACATTGACAAAGTAATCTCTAAATAAGCAATACAGATTTATAAAAGCGTCCCATATTTTCTAGCGTCAATAAAAGCATCCTGTATTTTCTAGCAACAATTCTGTATTTCCTGTCACTGTCTGATCAACAGAACAGGCTAAACTGCCTTATGAATTTATTTAACACCTGCAGACTAATTGCACAAGAAAATACCACCCGGTGTGAACAGCACTACCCCTTTTTAATGAACGAAGTGTGTGTATTATGGAAAACCACTTTCCATTTAATGTCTGTTGAGTTCTGCAGCTTCTGTAAATGAAGAGAACCTATTCTTCTCTGAAGTGACCGGGGATATTTAGTAATTTTAAGAATTCCCTCAAATCTCTTGTTTGTAGATGTTCATTATATTCAATTCAAATCACGATTATTTTCCTTTAGTCTTTATTTACAAATTAGCTGAAAACACAATCCAAGACAGACGAGTTCCCCATACTAGTCTTCACTGAAAGTCTTGCATGAGGAATGATTTAAGGATTTGGCCCATACACTGTATTAAAACCAATTTTCAGTACTAATCCCAGGCATTTAAAAAATCAGTACAAAACAAAACAAAACCCTCCCCCTCACCTTCAGCAGACAGAATTCCTGCTTTCTAACTCCTTGATCTGACAAATCTCTCTCCTGGCGTCCCAAACAACTTGGGCCCTGTTTCCTGTGCCCAAAGAATCGACACGGCACCGTGCCTCCTTGGCTAACGTGTGACCACCGTCTTTACCCTTCAACTTAGCAACTCTATTTTAAGCACGATTTAACTGTGGCTGAATGCTCAGTGCTGTTTTCCTTTACCTGGTGGTCTGTCACCTCTCTGTACCTCCGAGCAGAACGGGTGTGATGGAGCATTTAACCTGAGGGCGCCAGCAAGGAGTTATCAATCACATTAGCATAGGGCACCACGATGCATACAAACCCGGGCACCTGACCTTCTCCAAATATGAATTCAATGACATATGGATATAACCTGCTGAGTGACATTATAACCAGACTCTACTGCTCTGTTCGAGAAAGGATGACCCTAAAAACTGCAGGTGAATGAAAGGGGAGTAAAAGCACAGTTACTACCCAAGCGGAGTCTCCAACAAACCAACAGGGGAGCCCTAGACTTACAGAACAACCAGCAGCCATCCAAGAGGCTTGAGCAAACACCAGCGGGAGACCATTCGAGAGGAACAAATGCCATTTCTTAAAAAATAGATCACAGACTGATGGGGAGTCGACAGCTACCAAGCCAGGCCGCGAGTAGCCACAGGCATCGATTCCGCTGTCAAAGCGCCTCAAAGGGAAGGAGGGGCAAAGGGGAAGCGCACTCTAAAGGCTGGCGCTGACAGAAGGTGGTCGTTTCAAGTTACTGCTATTGCGAGGAAGCAGTGTATATGTGCCATTCACTTTTAGTGCCCAATTAATATTTTAAAGATATTCTCAAGCACTTCTCATAATTCTATTATTTTTCACTTCTTCTGTTTTAATGCCCTCTGAGAGCCTTGAGAGTCCAATGTCTTTCCCTATTAATTTTGTCCTTTTCTATCTGACACACTCATTTATCTGAGTTTCTTAGCAAGGCTCAAATTATCATCTATTTCTTTTCCTTTCCTTTTCTTATTTGGAAAGTCTGATTTGCTTCACAAAGCACAGAAGGTGAAATATCTTAAAGCAAGCTGTGCCTCGCCCCACCAAGAACTGAGCACCTTCTACTCTCACTAAATTCTCAGACAATAATCATGAACCGAAGGATCAATCACATAAGGAGATATGTTTGCAACAGCGGCCATGAAATACCGAATGAGGACACTGCTTTAAGATAGTGTGTGTCCAAACAACCTAGAGTCAAAATTCAGATTGCAGGCCTAAGACATTAGAGCACACACAGTCAGTTCCAGTAATCTAAGGCACGCACTAAACTAAGGTAGAAGTGTAACTTGGTTTCCAAGTTCCTACGAATCTTCACTGTACAGTCAAAACACACCAACTTGGATACTGGGTAAGGAGAGAATGTAGGTAACTACTTTGACAAACAAATTACCTGACAAAGTTCCCAAATAGTCACTGAAAAAAAAAAAAAAGGGCAAATCAAAGCAAAAGGCACACAGGCTTTGAACTGCGTTCAGACTATCTTTCTGCTGACAACAGCAGGATTCTAGCTAGATAATATTGCTGGCTAAATTAAATGCTTCCTCTGAAGTGATAAAGTCAAGTGATATGAACACTTCCCCTTCATCCTTATACGCAGAGATGGTGACCACAGCATTCAGCAACTTTTCTGTCATTAGCTCTTCTCTGCGCTATTTATGTCGTGGCCGCTGCTGCTCGGTGTAATTTGTACACAGGCTGCTGCAAGCACAGAGCAGGCGCGACCACCCCTCCTTCTGCAGGCCTGCTGACACTCTGCGAGGCACCGTCTCGCTCTCTGCACGGGGCTACCGCATCTTTTTCTACATAGTTGATTAGCTTCAAGAACCAAGTTGAAGGCTGCTGTTGAGATTTCACCCCCCACTCAGATTACTTTATAATTCACATCACTTTCCTGGCGCTAAGGAGAATATACTTGAAGAAAAACAGCAGCTCTAGCAGCAGCTCTGTGACTATCATCCCTGCTCGGCTCTGCTTTAAAAACAGATAGACGTGCTCCCTTCACAGGGCAGTTATCATTAGGATATATTTTAGTGTGGAGCTACTGCAGATGGAGATACCTGCTTAGAGGCTTAAGTAGCCTGGCAAAGAGTAAGAGGGATTCCAGGCACATCATTT
>NW_010578255.1:212543-232232 GCF_000705375.1 Tinamus guttatus
TGCTCTAGGTGACCCTGCGTGTGCAGGGGGGTTGGACTAGATGACCTCTAGAGGTCCCTTCCAACCATAATGATTCTATGACTGTTGAGCAACTTAATTCTCCATCTGCAATATACAGGATCCTAGATTAGTTACCCAGAGATCTGTTTGCAGCATATACCTTGCAGATATTTATATTCTTTATCAGAGCTGCCCCCAGTAGAGGTAGTCACTGCAAGCAATCATGTTGTCAGAAACAGAGGACTGTAAAAGAGCTAAAACATGGATAGGCATGAAAAAAAAGGGTTTGGCAATGATGAAGGTAGGAAGAGAGGCTCTTAAGGGTTGCTGAATTTTCCTGTAGCAGACATTTTCATTTGAAGAAGAATGAGCATTTGTTAATCCCAGGTGGTCAAGAGAACCAGCAAAATAATTTTAATTCATTTAATAGGGTAGCAAATCATGCATCCTCTAAGCTGCTATGTGATAATGTAACTGAACACCAAGAGAGAGAAACCAAGGGAGAGACCACTAAAGGATTAAACTGGAAAAAAAAATGTTTATGTTTATTACCCTCTCCCTTGGAGCATAAGGTCTAAGCAAACTATAAAACACCAATTCCATAAATCCTTGGAAAAGCATGTGGCTTGCCATCATTCACAAGAGGACGGTCTTCTCTGTACTGTTTAGCCTTCCCTGGACCTGGGACCCAAGAATAGCTATCCTGGCTTTAAGTGTACTGGTTTTAGAGTTTACCATACCTCATCAAGGTGGCAGATGTATGACTTAGGCTCAGTTGCTCCCTAGAGCAAGGAAAGAATGCTTTGCACTTGGGTTTTGTTCAACTCTCCTATTTTCAAGAAAAAAAAAAACTATTAAGATCTGCTTGTCTTCTTGTCATGACACACATAGGCTCTCACCAAACTTTACACACATTCACCCCAATAGAACTACTACTTTCTCCTTTAAGAAGCCAAAAGCAAAATCACAGGTAGAGACTTCTACTGCTCTTCCATTCATTAAATAATTACAAGGTGGCATTGATATACAAATTGATGTTCTTTTTTTTTTAAATAATGCCTACCCTATGGAAGGGTTTAAAGATGTGCCATAATCTTAAATGTGACCTAACAATAATGGTTCTAAATGTCATTTCTATAGTAGGCTTTAGTCCAAAAAAATCAGTTTCTTAGAAATAAAACTTCCACAAAAGCTAGCCATTACTATTTCTTTCCTGTAGGATATTTGAGTAGTATTTCTCTACATTTCTTACCTATCTCCTCCATTTAAATACCACTATGAACTTTTTAGATGTTTTTAAAATACTTAAGTCTCATTTTAACAAAACTTTTCCTATACAGAAAATGATAGTGAAGCTGTCCCAGCTTCTATTTTTAGGAAGGGTCCAGCGTGTTGTTCAAGACTTACTCAGGCCTATCTACTTGCAAATAGGGAACTGCTGCTCAGAAATGTGTGGCCCTGCATGCAGGAATCGAATAGCCCTGCCACACTGTGATGACTGCATTGATACTTTCATGCAAATTTAGAGCCGGCAGAATCCAAATAGAAAGGTGAGAGGAGAAAAACAAAAGCTACTGTGTTTAACAAGCACACAGCTCTGAATCTAAGCGTGTGTCCTTTTCTCCCCATTGCTTTCTGCTTCTCAGCTGAGAGCTCATTTTATTCAAATGATTATTATTCAATCTTATATGGCTGACATTACAAATTTTGCTTTAAGGGACAATTTTCCCCTTATGAATAAGTATACAGGTTGGTTTCTATCTTTATTGTCCTTTCTAAATTAAATAGAACAGACAAGTCATTCTAAGCCCATGAACACTCTTCTGATAGTACAAGAATTTATAAATACCCCCTGGAAATATCCTAGATTAAGGTATTGTGTGAGGAAAGAAGGAGTAAAGGCAAGCATCAACAGGGAGGGTTCATCTAGACACTTTAGTACTATATTCCAGATATCCTGTGTTTCCCTTGGTCTCTGGAGTTTGCATTCCATTAGCTGAAATACTTACCTCACCCATCTTACTTGAAATTACAACTGGGAGACAGTAGTGATGTTAGTAGGAATTAGTTTTATCACAAACCACATGATAAAATGAGTTTTCCTTTGCTCTTGTATTCAAATGGACACTTGAGAATATTGGCTTTCATTTAAAAACAAAACAAACAAAAACCCCATGAACTGTGGAATTAATGAAGCCTAGTCTGATACAGCTCCATGTCCTCAGGGTCTTCTCTGAACAGCACAATAAATTCAGATTCTTACACAGCACACATAAAAGCATACATAAGATACTGAGCTGACTGTTGCCACATGGGATGTATAACATGTCAGTGCTACCAGCCTTCCCTGCACTGCAGACACAAACCTTTTTCTCCTCTTTGCATTCTGTTTACGAGGTTTTTTAAAAAAAAAAGGAGGGAATTTGAGATTTTGCCCCATCTTTCTAATCTGATTGAGACTGGATTGTAAGGTTCAAAGGTCATGGTAGAGACTGATAAAGACAGAGGCGCCTTAAAACATCATTTCCTTAGAGTAGCAAAAAGGTTTTACAGATACATAGAAAACGGTTTGAAATGTGGCTATATGCATAATAAGACCTCAAAAGAGAGAAACAAGTCATGTCTTCTAAAGCCATTATGTATTTTATATTTTTATTCTATATTCAAAGAAGGGAAGGCCTATTTTAAAAATTGTTTAGAGACTGAAATACTAAACCCAATTTATGAACATCTTAGTGAAATCTGGCTGCCCATTTTGCTCACAAGCAGCTTTATCACAAGCTCAGAGAGGCAGAATTGCAAAGCTGTTACTCAGGTTACTTAGGTATCAAGAAAAAGGCTACTAATAAATCTAGTTTATGAATTCTTCTTGAAGACAGACCTTAAATTTCTAGTCCAGCTAAGTATTCAGCTAAATATGATGCTCTTTCAGTACAAAAGATGACAAGATAAAAGGTAATGGTTTTAGCATTTATCATGAGTGCTTGTTTTCTCAACCAGTAGCCTGTTTATAAAGATCCCATGTGTCCAACAAGGTTTCTGTTTGTAGAGCTCATGCAACCAAAACCTTGATAGCTACCTTGTCCTGTGACTTAGATAACCCACGTGAATAGCGCAGTCTGCAAACAACATCCACAGGAGCACTACTGCAAATCCTACAAGCCTAGTGTGATTGTAAGACTATTTGATGGACTACATAAAACATGCACATTAGTTTTAAAAAAAAATCATTAGCGGGTCATGGATAATTCACAGATAGAAAAATTCCATGGCAGTTATATACAGTGAATAGGTTGACCTGCTCTATTCAGCACATGAGAAGTCAAGCATATTGGGTCTTTCCTGACACTTCATAGATTTTTGTATATATTAACCCAACTACTGCATAGATGAGATCAGGAAAAAGATGTTAAGTTAGCATGCTGCTGGTGAAAAAACATCAATTACAATGATTCGTAAGCCCAATCCTGAAAACTCTTCAGGCTTCATTAAAATGTACTTAAATTTTTAAAGTTATAGAACTTAAAACCCATGATGTTTTGTATTTGTATTTGGAAAATAGCTTTACAGTTTAAAAATAGTAGTTGATAGGTGCTCATTCGAATCTCTAGACCAAAAAATTATTGTCAGGTTATTTAGAGTCCTGTTCCAGTAGAGTTTATCCATGTATGAATGCCTATAGATTTCAGCAGAACTTCTATTAAACCATATGTTTTGAAGTCTTATTTCTTTCTCATTTAAATTCTGACTACTGTGTTTGCTCATTTTATTATTGGCTCAAATCTTTGTTACAGTAGAGCTAACATATCCAGAACACTAATGATAAAGCTGGTCACTTACAAAAACACTTATTTTCATTGAAGATTGCTAGGCATAAAGAAACCTAATGAGTAAATGAAATGACCCTTAATCTTTCTAAACTCTAATATACCATATAATCTTATTTGTATCCTTTGTTTTTATGGAAGCCTCCTTCCATGTTAGCTTGACTCTATTTAATAATTAAAATTACTTAAAAGCAAAATTGACTACTTACAGGTACAAGTACTGATTATGTTAATCTAAATTATAAATGCTTTTTCTTCAGTGTGATCATGTATTTTTAAGTCTTTTAGACAATCATGCTTCAAGCACATTTGGCATGGTGTATGTGAACTGATAACTTTCATATGGTAATAGGTTTCTAATTTCATGTAAATCTTTTTTTTTCCTTTTAACTGGAAGCATTTATCTTTTATTCATTACATAATCCTCTTTACACACAATGGCTATATAAAATATCAGTAATAATCTGCTTCAATCTTTTGATTGTTTAAGAATTTTATGCAGACGAAAATTTGATTTTCATGTTTTCTGTTTGCAAGGCCTTTCCATATTTTGCTTGATTCATTTGCTCCTCACCCCCAAACACTAAAACTCTGCGCAAGGCCCCAGTTCAGTAAAAGTACTTAAAACACATAGCTGTATTTAAGGCTGTGGTGCCTTACGAATGTGCTCACGAATGTGCTTACCTTTGTGCTTAAAGTTAGGTAAATGCTTACATTCTTTGCTGCACCTTTTTTGTATGCAAGGCATTATAATCTGTCATGGAACTATGTGCTGAGATAACATCATGCTAATAACAGTACGGCTCCATGCATATGGAGAGAGCTGTGTGCAGAATCAGGTATTTATAGATTATTTACAATCCAATCTGTAGAATTTTTTTTCAGCCCTTCATGGAGTTAAAATAAGACCCTCAATAGTTACTTTTAATATGTTCTGGATAACCATAATTGCTAAGTGCTAGAGTCTGGGATATTCCAGCACTTCAGATGGATGCTTGAGGATTCAAATAAACTTGACAGCAGAGGTAGGATTCAACTCACCTCACTGCAGACATCGATAACTAACACAACAAATCACTTCTTCCTTGTAGGTACTGGAGAAGCAGATACTTCAACATTTTTTTTTATGTCATGAGAAGGCTGATATCTGCCACGCATTCCCTGAACTATGAGTCTCCTTCTCTCTACTAACTGCTGCAGCAGTGCCCATGGCCACAGTAGTCAAGGCCGCAATCCATGCAGATATCTGATAGGAGGTGAGATGACTCACACTCCAGTGAGCCTCTCAAGTTCTGGAAGTACGAGCTACTTCAAAAACCTGAGAGTGCAAAACTGCTCTTTTAATGGAGGAAGATCCATTTAAATAGTCGGCACCTGAAGAGGGCAATTTGCCTTAATTTCTCTTTAAGCATTAGGCCCAAAAGATAACACTACCTGAGAGGCAATGCACTAGCACTAGGTTGGATATGATCTGCCTTGTAATTGCTGGTATGACAAGAATTTCCTCATTAGATCGCAGGTCAGACTGACTACAACAGAACCTGATCTGCTCAGCAAGCTTAAGGTGAGCTACTGCTCATCATGAGAATTTCTCATTCACAGAAGGGCAAATATGTAAGGAAATCAGAAACGTTGACTTTTCACTGCAGTTGGCTAAGATTTACCATCTCTATAGTCAAGAAGTTGCCAAGATATTTACTCTTTCTCTAAGGGTGCATAATATATTATCGCTACTTCAAGTTTTCCAAACGAGAAGACAATTATTTCAGGCTATAGTGAGCTAACATACTGTGCAAAAGCTTCTGACATTATTTAAGTCTGTCATTTTATAACATTAGAACACCAAATAAAATTGTATTTACATAAAGCTTTAACTTTTTGTCTGTCCTGCTGCTTTTTGTAGAACAGATCCCACTGTGCTTTCATGTATTGCTCCTTACCTTACTACAGCGTGTGGTCTTGTTGCCATTACACAAGTTAGTGTCATATTTTGTACTAACCTTACAACATGACATCTTACAAAACAGAAAAATTATCTGGATGGTAACTAGGGCTGCTCAAATAAGAATGAAAAGGAAAGAAAGCAGGTGAAGCACTCTGAAAAGTGCTCTGAAAAGAACTCTGAAAAGATTTGGTTCTTTCTGATGTTTCATTAATCTTGCACTTTTCTAGTAGAAAAATTCTAACTGGAAAAAAAATGTTTTCATTTGAGAACGTAGCAAAGCAAACATGCTGCTAGCCAGTCCTAAAAGAGATTGTTTCTTACAAATGAAAAGCAATAGAGAACCACAAAACAAAGAAATGCAGGTTTTTGGCAAAGTATTGACAAAGCAGAGGGAAAAAAAAAGATTAAAAAGTAAAAACAATGTACCAAATAAATGAACCAAGAACACTAATATAGTACCTTGATGTTTCAATCTACTTTTGAAATACACCTTTCTAGGGAAGAGACCATTAGCCCAAATCTTCATTAGTATGCTAGAGCAAATCAAGATTTCTCGCAGTGAGAGGAAAACAATGTAATCTATAGTCCAGATAAAGTGATCAAAGCACTATTACCAGTATAAATGCTACAATCCCATCTGCAACCCCCATCATCCTGCAGTTCATGAGCAGTTCTCCTTCAGAAAACAGTGTCCTTTTATAAGTTCCACTGAAAAGGAACAGAATGCCGTTGTGTGCAGGATAGCTTCTCTAGAGGCCACGTGGGCACACAGACCACGTCCAGGATTTCCCTACTGCTTGTTAGGTGGACTGCCATTCATCTGACACCCAGTTCTAATAGAGGCACCACAGTTTTTGCTCTCTGTTTTTATGCAGAAACAGTTCATGGAGATAAGGTTGCTCTACCAGACCTGCAATTCCGGACAAAGCACAGTCCACCCAAGCAAACCGTGCTTCTATATGGGACTGGTGTGATTTGCAACTTCAGGGTTTGTTTTTATTGTTCCTGAGCCAATACCTGTGCAGCTGCTCTGTTCCAGGCCCTGCAGAGCCAGCGTTCCAGCACGAGGAACTCGCGGAAGGCAGGACCACAGGATGCGCCGCTCCCTCGTTAAGAGAACAGCAGCTTCCAGAGGTCAAGTGCGATAAGCTGATGCCAAGTCATACTGCAGGGCTGCCGTGAAAGGGCAAAGGCAAAAATCTCTTTCATGCTTGGATCATCCAATAGATCCTCCACAGCCAATTTCTCAAACACAATGCAGGAGGAGAAAAGCCACTGCGCCTGAATGCAGCTTAAGAAACTGGAAGGAATTCTAGAACTGTTTGTTTAGGAGGACTGTTTGGCAGAAGACTCAGTTGTTTATTTATATGTCTATTTGTAATGCTTTTAAAAATGAAAAAACACAATTGCTTAGCACCTTCTTTTCCCAAAAGTAAAATGTTTATTCATATGGCTATTTCGAGTGGATTTTTTGTTTTGGTTTTTAATAGACTATTACGCATCTTTCAACACATACTAAAAAAGTTAATTCATTAATGACACTATAGCAACTTCTCCACTTCTTAATTCCCAGCTGCCCTCTCATTTATAGGAATCAGTCTCAGATTAGGGGCCTATGTTCTGCCCATAGATCTTCACAAAACTTACTTTCGTTGGAGAAGGCACCAGGCATCTGGGGTTAGAAAATTATATGGATTATCAAGGAGTGAAATACAGCTAAACAAGCATCAGCAGCAACACCCTTTCTATAGTCCACTGTGTAAACATGGCATTCCTATGCCTGAAAAGCAAAAGAGAAAGACTCTCCAGAATTGTTCATCATAAGCATCCAGACAGCCAGGCTCAACACCCTGCACTGCCATATTTACACATCCTAAGTGAGTGCAGGGGCACTGCCATATTTACACATCCTAAGTGAGTTTAGCCATTAGCCTCGGCTGCATCATGGGATGCAGAGACACATTAACATAGCACAAGTCTCAAAATATTCCTGTGTAGGACCTCCCATTCAGGTTACTAAAGGTAAAGTTCTCCTGTGAAATGAACAGCACATGGCTTAAATTCTCCTATCTGCAGCTTTGGCCCAAGACAGACTCCAGTCAGCTCATTAGCAGTGGAACATGTTCAGCACATTGGATTTAAGAGCGGACTTAATCTCTGCCCACAAGCAGAGATTGTGCAATCAGCAGCTGCAGAGCAGGGGCTGAGTGTCCATCAGCAACCCCTGTTTTATGTTCCCAAGTGCATTTGTGGCCTGGATTTATATGACTGAAAAAGTCATTCTGGTTCTTCTTTGCATTTAAAAAAAATACAGAGTAAGCCACCTGTCGTACAAAATATTTCTTACTTCAATCTGTCCTAATTCTGTCTATTCAACAGATCAAAAAAGGCTAGTTTTGCCTTTCAACTTGCTACTAACATTACTGTCCAATTTTCACTCAATTGGGTCACACACAACTGTACTGATTGACATAGTTGATTTGGTTACAGAACCAATAGCACCTGAAGCAGATATTCTTGTAAAGGTCACTATTTTGTTTTGTGATCATTAGGTGTATCAGTATCTCCTGTCAGTGATGTGGTTAATGTTACCTGGTAGATGCCTTCTCAGACTGTCTGAATTTCATTATCAGTCTACGGAGGCAGAAAATAGGCACTTCACAGTATTTGAATCTGTCACAACCACAAACCATTTTGGACTTACAAAGCTCTAGGAGAGAAGGGAACACCATCTTCACATTACAAATGGAGAAGAAGGGCACTGGGAAATGGAGACAACATAGCCTTGGCCACAAAGGCACCTCAACCAAGCCTATCTTCTTTTGTGTGCAAGCCAAGTACCGTAGCCAGCAGATCATCCTCCCAAGCGCAGAGACAACTGCATATTAATTAAATAAAATTATTAGATGTGCAAGTCTCCCTTGTGCACCCATCAGTGAGATTAGTAGGTTTAAAATATTGCATGTCACCCTAATCTTCAGAGAAAGTGATTTAAATATATTACCTCATCATGTACACAGACAGCTTTTCCATGATCATTTTAGGGGAACTTTAACAAATGGAGGATGGGTGGGAGAAAGGTTATGTTGGTATTAAAATTGCCTTCCTGAGCCCCTGATAAACATCAACTGAGGATCTGTATTTAATGTATCCAATATTGACAAACTATTACAGCAGATTTTCCCCCTTTTTCTATTCTTGAAGCTGTTAATAATTTGGCAGATATCAGTTCTAATAAAGTTTCCATGTGGTCTTAAGTAATTTAATTATTTCCAGTCCAAGTAAACTAGCCAACTTAAAGAACTGTATTTAAAAAGATGCATATTTTTGTTAATTTTGCCCTGCTAAAATCAAGCAGGAAGTCTCTTGAAACTGAATTGTAAGTTGAAAACATTTAAATCGTTAATACACACACACAACTCCAAAATTAAGCTTGTACAGAGTCTAATAAGACAAATCTAAAAAAATCAGATTATGTCTGTTGAAATATTTCACTGACATAAAATGAACATTCCAGCCTAACTGATGAAACTGATTAAAAAGTGTTGAAGATGGATGCTTCAGCAAAACTCTTTTGAGACTTTAAAGACCAGACATTTTGAAAAGATATCTCCTAAAACGTCAGCCTTGACTACATAGATTTTTCTTGTAAAATATATTTAAACCTCGCATTTATAAACTAAAAACCTTAAGTTACAAGTCAAACAATCAGGGTTCAACTCCAGGGTTTTCTCTCAACAGAGAGATAAAAAATAAGCCCTGTAAAGGTGGTTTTACATTTCATTTATGGTTCTTTGACTATCCAGTTACCAATATAGCAATTTAGAACAGCCGGAGGGCTACACTAAATTGTACTTAACTGTCTATAGGCCCAAAAAAGCAGGTCGAGCTTCAGGAGACTAATGGAATGCAGAGGTCCTTAACAACAGGCATTTTATATGACACTTTCCTCGATTCAGGGCAAAATCTTGCCTAGATATATAAGCCAGTTTTTCAGTCCTTCTGTAAAGGAGAGCCAGTGAAAATACACTGAAAAATCAGTGCCTAGAGTACCAGCAGACATGACAAGGTCACTAACATCTTGCTTTCCAAGCAAATGTAGAAGGATTTAACCATGAAATTCTCTTCCCTCCTTTTTTTCCCCCCCTACATTCCTTCCCTCATCCTCTGCTTCCCCAAATCATTTTTTAAGTATCAGTCAACAGTGAAATACCCAAGCACAGTTTCAGCATTTTAGAGGAAGCAGTTCAGCCTATTAAAGTTATATATAAGCATTTTTTTAAGTTCTGATGTTTTGCTTTTTAAGTTAGTGAATGGTAACAGCAATTACTGTATACATCTAGATACCGTCCATGTTGTATAAAAAATTCAGTTACCTTGAAAAAGACGAACAAAAAGAAAATAATGAATCCCAGATGGAAACCCACTTCTTTGTTAGCTAAGAAAAAAGCAGAAGTGCCTTTTGCTTTAGCTACATTCAGTTTTTAATCTGCCTGTAAGCTACTATAACGTAATTGGAGAGAAAACAAATGCCATTGCCCAACAAAAAGCAAACTTACTTAGAATAATTGAATTGAATTTCCATCCAATCTCACTAACGGATATCCTCAGCATAATTTATGAACATTTCATTTTGAAATATTTATTGCAATTTTTAAAGGTGGATTGGTAAAGATCACTTCAGCTCTCCACATTACTTCTCTAATGCTGAGGCTTTAATTGAGTTTATCCATCAATGTCGCATACGATTTGGAGAATGGATGTAGGGCTAGAACTGTTAGCACTGACTATGGAAAGGCCTTTGATTTAATTAACAATAGTATCTCTGTAGAGAAGTTGGAGGCTATATTCTTTTTTTTTTTTTAATAAATTGTTCTCAGGCTTTTTGTTTGGATAGTGAGTGGTGACTGGTGTTCAAGCCTGTTCCTTACAACTGGAAGCACACGAAGCAATGAGAGGCTGCAGCACAGCAGCAAGCTCAAAACATTTACAAAAATGATTACTTCGCTTTATTATAAAGTGCCAGTAGTGCTATGCTTTGCTTCTACTATTCAATGAAACATTCCTGTTTCTCTCTTTCTATGTTGGGTTCACCTGCCAGGAGGAAAATTTTATTTCCAAAACAAGACTGCAAATATGTCTATGGACTTCTGCTTTGAACACACAAGATATTCTTTCGATTTTTCGACTTGGCGGTCAACTCTCTGAAAAGGCTGAGTTAATTACTCATGTGAGGTACACATTCAGCGGAGATCAGGACACTTTCAATGTGTGTTGATACTGCCAAATGAGTCTCATTCAGCTTCATTGTTTTTAATCCATCTTAATTTGTTTTGTATTTTGTACACACCACTGAGCATCCTTAAAATGATAAAAACAAACAAAATAAGGCTTAAAACAAGTAGTAAAAAAAAAATAGTTAATGCTTGAAACATGGAGTTGAGCTTGGACCGGAAAAAAAAAGAAAAAGAAATGCCACCCTTCACTTCTTCCTTAATATAGTTAAGATTCAGCACAGGCCGAAATACTTTGCTACACTAAGATATAGAACATAACATTAAGCTGAGCACAAAATGAAATGTATCATCTGCTTTCTACACTAGTGCACGCTAAGTTAGTGCATCAGAGAACTCTATTTTGTCTGCCATACAGTTATTGAAATATACTTTCTGCATCTTATACAACACCTAAGGACTTTATCACTTTAAAACAGGTAGAAATATATAGGAAACTCACTGCTCTAGAGACAAAAATCAGAATACACATTTAGACAAATTAGGGCCCAGTGCTCAGCTGAATTACAACAACTGTGGTCCCAGCCCTTAAATCTCAAGGAAGAGCTCAGATAACATGTATAATTACAGAGTTAAACCCATGTGACTGTATACTACTGGACTTAAAATAGCCAGTCATGAAATACCAGGTAACAACACGGAGCCAGTAATAATATGTGACAGTAGTAGGAGTA
Source organism: Tinamus guttatus (assembly GCF_000705375.1). Next base: position 224,284 of record NW_010578255.1, read on the forward strand.
AGACCAGTAGCAGTGGCTGTTATCATCTTAATCCAGCAATCTTACTTTTTAATGTCATCAAGGAAGCGTGAGAACCTTCGGCAAGATAAATGGAAGCAAAAATAAACCAATCAGTATCAAAAGGGAGTGCTGGTGATGCTAAACCAAAAGGGCAACCTGAGAAAAGAGCAAGCACCAACAATAAATGCTTTGACAAAACCCTATCGGAAATCCTAAGCTATTGAGTTTATCTTTTATCTTCCTAGCTATGTGAGCAAGCAAATAAACAAAAGGACAACATCACAAACAAACACAACTATTCGATAGAGAGGACAAGGATCAAAGAGGTCTGGAAAACATTTTGTTCTTGTTTCCTACTTTAAGTATTTTTAACTGGCATCATTGTATGAAGACATGAAGGCACAATACTCGTGCATTTTGTAGCAGAAGACCATCAAATCCATGTAATTACAGTAGCTAACAAGGTACTAGTTTTAAATTTAGAGTAAAAAAATGGGTATTATATTCAGAATTTGAGTCTAGCTGTAACTATATACATATATATTTTTAAGAGTATTTCATGCCATGACCTCTACATGAGAAGATTTTTGTTGTTTTCTTGTTTTTGAATAAAACAAACAACCGTTTCACCATCAGTAAATGCAGATAATCAGGTGTGTCTCTGCTGAACATGGTACTATTTCATCCGATACAGAAGATCTTTTCGAACCGAATAACTCTGCAAGACTACGGCACTGCTTGATCCAAGGCAGCTTGAAGGAAGCAACAAGCACCATCTAAAGCACTTGCCTCGGGCCACCATGAGGCCAGTTCAGTCTCCAGGGGAAACCAAGGTAACTTTTATACTACGTTTAGCTGTCATCAGGCTTAAAACAGGGTAGAATAAACACTATTTTATGTAACCATCCACAGACTCACTTTTCTACTGCAAAGTCGGACACACAATTTATGAATCTATTTAACTGTACAAAATAAAGCAATGGTTGGTATCTTAAGGAGCGTATAATAGAGTGTTCTTGATGCCTTATATATATACAAAAATAATTTTAAGATGTAGCTTTAACAGAGAAATCCCTTATTATCACAGGTTATTTACTTTTCTTCTGTCTGCACACATCTTTTCACTTTTTGAAGATTTTTCATGGACCATCTCTTCTAATAAGCAACAGAGATGTTTATCTTTTTAAATAAAATACTTAAGAATAATTCTGCGATTCAGGGAGGAAGAAAAGATTAAGATCATTAAAAATATTTAAGGAAAATCTGCAGGAAGATCTGTAAATTGTCAAAAGTTGTCAGGGGGTCTGTAGCAATGAACATCAACTAGGAATTTTTCCTTTCACATCCTTTTGATTCAATGTTTTTCAGTGTTTCTAATCTGCGTCTGGCATATTTTCCAGTGAAGCTGGAGTTCATCCCCCCAAAATTCCCATCCATATATTAATTTCTTATGCTTTTTCCAGTTGTGTTTTGCAAATCCCTTGGAAACAATGCACAGATCCTCAGTCCATAAAATATGGACCACAGGTCAAATAAGCACAGTGTCTCCATTACAGACTCATCTGACAAGAAACATCTAGTGACCAGACTCCAGGTACTGTTTGGAAAACTGTCTTACTTCCCTCAAGACTACCAATGTTTTAAAGTTTCAGTATTATTTTTTTTTGAATTTTTCACACAAAGGCCCTTTAGAAGCTATTCACTTCCTCAAGGTTCAAGGAATCAATCATTATCTTTCATAAACATATACTGAGTGAAGGTGAGAACCAGACTGACTGGAGAGAATGGGGAGTCTCCAACCTTGCAGATACTCAAAACTCAATTAGACATGGCCCTGAGTGAGCTGCTCTAACTGCACCTGCTTTGAGCCAGTTGGACTTTATGACCTACAGAGATCCCTTCCAACCAACTTGATTCTGTGATTGTACTACAGGTGACATTACAAGGGTGTGTTAAGCACCGTTGAGACATTCAGAAACCGTGCACATTTCATCCACCATTTCCTAGTGTTCTTCAAGCTTCTGTGGTTCTCTCTCTTAGAGTATTCGTGTGGCCCCACTAGTATACTTTTCTAAATTCACCCAAACCAAATTTCCTCCAGATGCACAGCCACAGTAACTGCTGTTCTGGGTTAGATTCATTTTTAACCAGTCCTCTGTGGATCATTGTCCACCATTAAAATTCAATGTAGGTAGAGGTCACACACACAGCACTTGCAATAGGTAGATAATCATCCAATTACTGGGAATAGTAACCATTCTAATGGACTCAGTGTAGCTGCCCAGAAAGAAGAGAGTAGTCCCAAAGGGCCACAGGAATTTGGATTCCCTACAGTTCAGCTAAAATTCTTAGGGTTGCACAGAAGGTCTTGGAATAGCTCCCAGAAACTTCTGGAAGGTAATGCTAGAAAGAGGAGATGAGGTAAAGGTGATGCCGAAGTGATCAAGGTGATAAAGTTTAGAAGTGCAGCGATTTTGACCACAAAACAGCACAAATTTAATGCACACACTGTTCTACTTTTACTTATACCAGTGCTGTCTTAGTTATATCCTAAATAAGCCTAAAACATGGCAGTCATAGCTTGGCAAAGTCAAGCCATGACTCGACTATGAACATTAAGTTTCATTTACAATACTACTTTTGCATGAAATTGTATAGTAGCGAAGTGAGTGTTTAAGCCTCTAAAGAAACAGTATGAGTTAAGAGATGAGTACTCATGGACAACTACAATGTTTGGTCAGTCCTTCTTTTTTCACTAAATTCTAGCTTAGATCATTTGAGTCCTACAAGCTACATAAATCCACCCTGATTCAAAGTTGCATGCGTTTTTGCTCAGAAGCCTTTGTTTTCCAGCATACAATGCCACATTCTGTACAAGCAACCTGAATGCTGTGTTGCTCAGGTATGGTTTTCATTTGCTCAGTGACAGTTATGTACCTTAGCATTTGCTATTGCATCAATCTTAGTTTCACCTGTAAATAGTATCAGAAATATTTTCCATTTCTTTTCAGAAAACAGTAAATAAAATGCTTCCCAGACCAACTTCAATCCCCACTAAAAATTTTCTGTTAACATTAAAACTGATAAGTATTGAGATGTACTGACTTTCATCCATGTAACAAAAGCATTATTTACAATACTGATATTGACTGATGTTGTTCATTAATTGGGATATCTTATCTGGGAAAATGCATGACAAAAGCCCGCCATGCCTCCTATACACAGGAATATGAATCCCAACATTCCTGTGCTGTGATCATGTAATTTGAAAAGCTATCTTTGAAAATGTATCTGTAGTAGCTAGTCTACCTAAAAAAAATAATAGCTTACCAAGTTGCTGAGTTAGATTAAGAAGTGCTATATAATTGAAGCTCTCACATGGAGGCCAGCGTGGTTCCACACGATAGAATTTTTCTTTTTTCTGTTTACTTAAAAACGCAGTAGGAAATTTCACACTAAATAATTACGTTAAATGTTAAGACTGGAAAAGCAAAGCACCCCAAAAGGCAGGAAATAAATGTGTATTGTGTAACCCTGCTTAAATCCCTTAGGCAGTACGATCCTCCTCATCCCAACAAAATCACTGTCTCTCAACACAAAAAGGCCGAGCACTGTGAATGCCTCAGTGCAAAAGCTCTGTCTATCCCAGTATCTTGTCTCCAGTGACCCTAGTACTGACCAATACTTGATGTTGCAGATGATAGAATACAAAAAGAAAGGAAGCATATGGTGAAGAAAAAAAAAAAAAAAAGAAGAAGAATTTGGCAATTTTCAGCTCCAGGGTTTGCTAAACCAGAAATGGTGACTGATGCACTGAGTACTCAAAACAAGAGGAACTGAGCTTTGAATGCAGAATGTACAATATGAAATTACTATACGAATACTAAGAAAAACGAAAGATGGGGACAAGATTGACACCCAAAATTACTGAAAAAAAATCCTTTTTAAAATGTTGTTCTGTTTTGCACTAAAAGAAATGGGTATTAAATGGGAAATACAGGAACACTTAAAAAGACTGCTGCGAAGACAAATTCCTTAGGCTTTGTGAAGCAGTTCAATGCTACAGCTGAAGTGTTTAACCAAGGAGCACACAAGTAAATTAGTAGTTTTGTACTCTGTGGGGTTTGGATGGCAGAGTAAATAAGGCTCAGGGCCATGTACCATGTGATCCAGCACAAGGCAGCGTTGAACAATTGCCCCCATGGTGAACAGCATCCATCTGTGTGTAAGTGCACAGCTAAACTCTCTGTGTGTGTGTGTGTGTGTGTGTGTACCCAATGTATACAAATGGTGCATAAAGGCAGGGAAAAAGATCCTCTATGTGATCACATAATGAAATCATTTACAGCTGTACATGCAGTGTGGATTTGAATAAAGTTTGCATGGATATCCTGCATTCTGGCATTTGAAAACTTGATATTCTTTTTTTCTATGTTAATATTCTATCACAGTATTACTCTGGCATGCAAAATAAACACATCTAAATTTACAGAAAGACTACAGATTGACCAAATTACTTTTCAACATCCTTTGAAACACAGCAAATACTCTTTCTTCAGTTATATTGTTTTTGAAGATATACACACAATATTTATGCATTTGAACTACTTGTTCTATTATCTTACATTATTATACATTATTATTTAAATAATTTTTGTTTTTTCCCTATGTGTTCAAATTGATTTTATTAACATCTTCTATTTCATCACTAAGACTTTTTAAAGGGCTTTTTAGTGTACTGAGTCAAACAACATGTTAATGTAAAACCTTGCCTCACATTTGATTCTGAAACAATTCATAATAAGCATAACTCCTTCTCATGCCTACCAATCAGCAGTGATGAAATTCACTCAGTGAAAGCTCGGATACTCAAATTCTGAAGAGCTGAAGCGTAAGAATAGTAAGTAGATGAAATTGGATTCCCATAGGAAGAGGGCTCTTGAAAGAAAGATTCCTTAATGACGCTTTCAAAGGTGTACTGAAAACTCCAGACTTCTCAAATGTTAGGTCAAACCCTGCATTCTGAGCCTTGACCTAGCCTGTCCCAACTGTGCTCCATGCAAGAGCAGTGTATAGAAATTTGCCTTGGTGCTCAAGGTAAGTGGCAACACCTGTCACAGAAGTGAGCAAATCCCCATAAAAGACCTGCACAAGCCCCAAATTAGGGGGAAAGTCTTGCCCTAGATTTTGGTACTGAGATGAATTTCACTCTGAGAGGAAATATTACTGAAAACAATGACAAGCAGAAAGATGGCTGTTCAAACAGTTTTATATGAAAGATATTGAATCATTATATTATTTACAGATCTTCTGAACTTCTATCTTTGAATGAATGCTTATGTACGTACACTGCCTCTCCCCTTTCCTAAATCACAGGAAAGTTTTTTCCCAGGTTCTACTTGACAAGTTTACCTTCTCTGAAGTCTGGCTTCGCCCCTTGGGAACTACAACAAAAGCTCATAACAACATATTGCAAAATTTTAAAACTATTATTTAGATTGCTTAGGAGAAAAATCTCCAGTATAAAATACCTAATCTTTAGGAAGCCCTTGGGTATATTCTGATTCGAGTCTTGTTGCTGTAAAAAAAAAACAAAAAACAAAGTTTCACTCCCAGAGAATGCAATAAACCAGAAACATCCGAGTATACAAGCAGCAGCATCCTCCCCAACCAGCATCAACACAGAAAGAAAAATGAAAACTAGTCTTCACTACACGGAGAGGCTAAGAAGCACCATCTACCTGTTTGGCTCTCATTCCAATACCAATTCTGCTTCCAGCATGCAGTAATTATTTGCTTTTACTACTGCTGCACAATGATCATATGAAAACTCAAGTTGTCACTAAAATCTCATTAAGTATCCAAGACACATGTTTGAAAGCTGCGTTTAAAGGTATTACTTAGTTAGACTTTTTGTATTATCATAAATGCAGATATTCTAAAGGCAAATTTAGGAAGCTGCTGCATGCTTCATGCCGTACTTCCACATCCCTGTTTGCTTTAACCTTCCGATGCAAGTTTGCTTACAAGTACCACCAAAAAATGAAACTCACCCTAGAAACCTGGGCCATAATGCAAGCTAGGAGATTTTCATTTGCTTTCACTTTCATGGCACTGATTAAAAGATTAAACTTAAATTTTCTTAGGAGCTTACAAAATAAGCACATATACATATTCCTAGCAGAAGTCTATGCCACAGAATGCAGACCAGTTTACAGATAGTACTTAACCTTGCTTTGAATGATCCTGCCTGGGTACCCAAGCCTCAGTAGCACGAAGCTCTGTGCAGACTCATTTATCCTGCCAAAATGTAATATATCTTGACTCAGTGTAGTCCAATGAAATAAGTGGTTAACCCTGTCAAGCAAAATACTACTCACTCTGTAAGGGACATTAGAGATTTTCCCTCTGTTCCTGCATTGCCACAACTCTGTTTAAAGTTAGAAGTCTCTCTTCTTTCTTCTTATTTGATATCAAAATTAGGCCTGACTACCATATGCAGAAATCAGGACAAGTATGAAGAAGGTCCCCTTCTATCCATAAAATACTTGTAGTTATACCTAGTACCTAAAAGTGTGTACTTTTTGAAAACATCACCACTGAAACATTATCAATCCACCAACGCATTTCTATATATGGCTATGGGCATGCTCTAGCTTGTTTAAGAGAAAGCACTTTCTATGTAAATTAATTGCTTCTTCTTGAGCTGTCAAATGTATAAAGCATACAAAGCAGCCACAGAGCAGCCAATAATAGCAAATTATCTCATAAACCTGACCTTCATTTGGAACAATTCAGGAAAGCATTATGCTGCATGTAGAATAATTTAAACAGTGACTTTTGATAGAATAATAGGGATTTGTTATAACACATAGACAACAAAAAACATTTTTGGTCCTAAAATGTCCCATAGATAATTTAAATGCATGTAATTTTTGCAGATAAGAACTAAAGCTTGGAGACTTGGAAACACTGCCAGTTTACAACTTGGTGTACAGGAGAAGAGGGAGATGCAAGTCGTGGCAGGACAGGAGAGGCTGACACTTGAACCCATCTCCATAAAACGGATCCTGAGCCAACTCGGGGCTTCTGTCTTATGCTGCAAGGTATGATTCTCTGCAGCCAAGAATAACTTGAAAACAGCAAACAGCAAGAGCCTGAGCGTATCAGCCTTTTACCACAAAAGAGCTGTCTAATGGAAGATATATTCTCAACAGAAATTTCTGCTTTTTTTCTCCTGCACTGAAGAAGCAGAGAGAAAGCAGGGTGAAGTGTGAAATCAAACACCAACTGTTGCATTGGCACTTTAGTACTCAGAATAAGGTTCCTCCATACTATCCATAGTTTTTTAACTATACCACACATACTGTCCTATGCTGTCCCATAGCTTTTTAACTATACCACACAATCATTTCAGTGAAACAATTTAGGAGTCTGATCTGGCGCTCACAGAATTCAGCAACATTCTTATTCTCCTATGTGAGGAGAGCAATCGAACTTTAAATAGTATTTTGTTCCATTTACCCATGCCAAAATGGTGTTGTCCCAGGCAGAGTTCCCAAGTTGTCTTCCCCACGTACTTCACCAACTCCGACAACTTCCACTCCACAGTACTTTTTTGCAGCTTCAGAAAGTTGTAATGACACTTCCCTACGTCAATATCAAAATCCTGTGTCTTATCTGATTAGCTTATACTTAAGAAAATTAACCTTCGTTAATCTGCTAGACATCGTTTTCACTTGCCAGAATGGAATGCACTGACTTCACTAAGTCATTCCAAAATACTTCACTTGGTAGTCAATGCTTCACCAAAAGATGCAAAACATTGAAAAGAGAAACCACAGCATTAGTTTTAGACCGATAGATGAACAGCTTCAAAACGCAACCTCCTGATAATATCAGAGAAAATTCAACTCTCCTTTCACTGAGCTGAAATTCCAGCCTGAAAA
>NW_010578257.1:6476-71223 GCF_000705375.1 Tinamus guttatus
CCTGCGCCCGAAGCTCCGCTCGCTGCCGGCGCGCGGGGCACGGAGCTGCGAGCGCGGGGGCCGGGAATAATTTATTTCCCCCGGTGTCTGGGTGGGAGGGAGGGGAAGGTCCCTCCTCCTCTTCTCCTCCTCCTCCTCCTCCGCCCGCTCCTCGCTCCGTGTGCGCCTGTGTGCGGGGGTGCGGATGAAGGGGAGCCGGGCAGGGAGTTGGGCACAGCTCGGGCGCCGGCTCTTTGTCTGCCCCGGCTCTGCTGTCCCCTCCTGTCCCAGCCCCTGTCCCTGCTCCAGCCCCTGCTCTTCTCCCTGCCCTGGTCCCCGCCTCCGCTCCCTCCCCGTCCCTCGGTCCTTGGCTCGTCCCTCAACCCCAGCCCTTCTGCCCTGCCCTATCCCTCCGCCCTTGTCCCTGTCCCATCCCCAAGCTTTTGCCACATCCCTCTCTCCTGCCCATCTCCCTGCTCCATCCCACTCCCCAGCCCCTGCCCCCCTGCTCCATCCTGCTCCTGTGCCCATGTCCCCCCTGCTCCATCCCATTCCCCTGTCTCACACACCCCAGACCTTATCCCCATCCCGTCGCTCTGCCCTGTGCCTGAGCCCTAGCACTGCCCGTGCGTCCTTGTCCCTATCCCAGCCCTGCCCAGGCTGCACCTGCAACCACTGCTGGGGGTAAAAAAAAAAAAAAAAAAAAAAAAAAAAAAAAAAAAAAAAAAAAAACCTAATCCCTTATGTTGCTAAATCCCTCTCAGCACGGCAGTCCAGCCTTGTGGGGTAACCCAGCTGCCCCCGGTGCCACCCCAGCAGCCGGTGGTGCCGCTGGGGACACGATGCGTTTGCAAAGACGAGTGTCCCAAAGTGCCAGCCTGGGGGCCACCGCTGCCTCCCGGCCTCATCCCGACTCCACAGGGCTGGGGACTGGCGAGGAGCGAGGCCGCGGCGCCGGGGTCCCCGGGCGCGGGGGACATCCCGCCCGCCAAGGGCAGCCGCTCCGGCTGGCGGGCAGCCCCGGCCTGCCCCGGAAAGGCTTCCGGGCGCGAGCGAGCCGGGCTCCGCGGCACCCTTTCCAGCTTGGCCGCTTTGTCTTCCAGCTCTGGCTGTTTGTTTGTTTGTTTTTGTTTTTATTTTTATTTTACATCTGTGTCTCCACCGCGAATTCCCGGCGCTGGTAGAAGTGCGGGGCTAGCGGCGGGCGCCAGGTGCCGCGCGGGCAGGCGCCGCGGTACCTCCCTCACATCCCGTGGCCGCTCCGCGATGCGCCGCGAGGCCGCCCTGCTGCCTCAGGAAAACTATTCCCTAAATATTCTTTATTCCCTAAGTAAGCTTGGCGCATGGGGGAGCTGATCTGCCAGGGGGTGTCTAATTCTCGCTGAAGCCACTGGGGTTTGGATTGGGCCCATTCTGATGAATTTTAGGCAATTTTCTTTGTTTCCAGCTGCCTCATGGCAGCTCCTAGAGTAGCCAAGACTGTTGGTCTTCCCCCATGTCATTCCGCGGCCCCTCTCTCTTCCACCCTCCTCTTACCCCAGATTCACCTTTAACTAACGCTCTTGACAGTAAGTGGCCCAGAGCACCCCCTGTGACAGGCGCCTCATGCTCGCTCCTTGTTATGGAGCATTTTTCCAACACTGGGAACAGCAGGGAGCAAAACGAGACAGGGAACGTAGAGAGACCGTTGCCCACAACTGGAAGCGCAATAGGGGCCATGTAAATAGTTACAGGGGAGGCAGAGACCCATCCCCAGTGTGTGCTGTGGGGAATCGCAGCACAGATGGAGGGGGCTTCATTTCTGAAGATCACTGAGGCAGCAGAGCTGCTCGCTGCGCTCGGGGAGGGCGCTCACACCCAAAGCGGGGCCGAGGGGCCGCACGGCGCAGGGGCTGCTGCCGGTACCGCTGCTACCGCGGAGCTGCACAGGGCCTTGGCGGAGCGTATTGCTTAGGGAGGGACATCCTTGTCACCGGTGCCACGTGCGGCCCCCCAGTTCCAACAAGAGCAACTTCCCTTGGCAGGAAATGCAGAAACTGCCTCCACTTTCCCTCAGGAATGTTCCGTAACCCAGCGGATACCGCAGGGATGCGGAGCTCCAGGTTGCCAGCACTATTTGCTTGTCGCGCTTTATGTAGCACGTAACAACCCGGAGCAGGCTGGCAAGTGGGAGTCTGTGTGTAAATAAGGATTGGGATGGATTTTTCCTGACAAGCTCTTCTTTCTACCCAATCCTTAATTTCCTCCTCATCCACTGTCTCTTCCAGACAGCGAAGAGAAACCACCAGAGCACTTCACCTGCAGTCCCCAAGGCTCTTCCCCACCACTCCTGCCCACCTAGGGCAAATCATCTCTGTCTAGGGAAATAAACAGGGAGTCCAACATGCTAAAATAAGAGAAAACATTGTCTCCTTTGGTATAAAGTTTCAGTAAAAGCTGAAGCATCTGCCTTGCAAATGCTGGATGAGAAAGTTAAGAGCATTTAAGAGTCACTTGATCTTGTCCCTCTTTCACAACTGGCTGCTCTGTCCATAAATTCCAATTTTCTTCTCCAGTCTCCACTGGTGCTGCCGCAGCCCCAAGCTCGGGTGCTGCCACGGCCAGGCCAAATCAGCCCCTGGGATGAATCCCCTTTTTGTGAACGTTACTTGTCGCAGTCATCTACTAACGCAGCCTGCCCTGCCAGTCGCATGAACTTTGCTCTTAAGTGGAGCCCGAGTCACTTCTAAACAAAGGCCTAAATGTGAAATTATAGGCAACTTCCATGCCTATGTTATTACGAGATTTTAACTTTTCTGGGGTAGGAAGAATAGCAGCTGTTTGGCTGCTTTATTTTCCAGTGGCCTGGTACAATGTGCAGCTTCTGTAAACTGGCATCTCATGATTTCATCTGAAAACAGAGTATTCAGCTGTGCACATTTTTTCACTCTTGCATTGCATTTTGTTCAAAATGGCTTTAAACTCGTATTTCGTTATTGCTTATTCATGGTGATGAGGTATGAAGATAATACTGAAAAGGGTTTTCTTTTGAAGAAAGGCATTTCTTTCAAACACTGCAGTCAAATAGGTGAGCCTAAAACCTTCCATCTATTACTGCTCTTATAGCTATTGAAAACAATATAGGATTATAAAAGCTTCAGATTAGGAAACAAGCATTAGCAGCTTCCTCTTGTTTGGCTTAACAACAGGATGCCCACTTTCAGAGCACAAAAACTCTGTTTCAATATCTATATGTTTCAATATCTTACATATTTTGTTTATTTATATGAAATTACTTTAAATTTCCTGCAAAAATAATAATAAAACTATACTCATGCTTAGAAAAGAGGGTGCTGTGAGTGGTTTTGATCTTAAAATTATTCTGAATACCTATTATACATAAAGATAAAAGTTACTGAAGACATATATACGACAGTTTTTAAAAGTCTTCATTCTATATATTCCTAATTTGGATGTTATTTATCTTTATGTGTGGCTTTGGGTGCAACACATGAACATAGTTCTTTTTTCCTTTTTCTGTTTTTTTCTGATCCGTTGTGCTCCAGTGCTTTATTAACAGTGTATGAAGAGCGTGCCCATATATATTTAAGGAAATCCAACTTGACTCTCATTGTTTAAAAAGCTAATTTTATTTTGGAGATCAGATTTTCAGTGTATATTAGATAAGCGTATTTTATATAAAATCTCCATCAACAAATATTTGTGTCCATTACTATTGTTTCCCACCATACATCTGCTGCAGGGAAATGCTGCCTGCTTACACATGTAATAGCTGCCTGCCGAAGTTTCCAAGGCTCTCATTAACTTGCAAATATTTATTGTGGGTGGCCTTTATCTGAAGAATTTTTTAAAATGTCAGTGGCCACAAAAGAAGCCCTTAGTCTGTTTTACAAGCTAATTTATCTCTCCACTTGACTATCCTAACCCCAAGGACCTAGGTACACATAGCTAGCAGGCTGGGACAATTTCTGCTGTTGACTTTAGGAAGGAAAGCGGAATGCAGATCCCGAGGAAGTCTATAAAGATTTTCCTGCTGGTCTCTGAAATGATTGCCCAACTTGCAGAGACCTGAGAACAGCCAACACTGTGGGTTTTGAGGACTTTCTCTTATCACCAGGGCATTTAAAACCTACCTAAAACATACAAGACCCATGATTAAATGTCAGTGAACCTGTGCATGAGGAGCCGAGAGTTGACACGTTTATCTTTGAGGACACGGGCATGGTGCAAGGATGTGGTTTGCTTGTGCAGGGCCCAGCAGAAAAACTCTCTAGGGTATGAGTACAAACACAGCTCAAGCAAAAGCCAGTCCACATGAAACCCTTTAAAAATGACTACAGATGGATGTGAAAGCTGGGGATAAGGAGGAGGGGCAGGTGCCCCCCGGGGCTCCTCGTGCAGATGCGGGGCGAGCGCGTTGCATTGACCTCGAGGCAGGACGAGCTACACATTTGGGTGTCAAAGCCTGGGAACTTACATGAGACCGGGTCACTGGGCCACCAAATGTTTAAATCAGGATTTTCAGCGCATTGAAGCCGTAGTCCTGTGGAGAGCTCATCAGCAATAGGGGTTACAGGGTGGGTCGCCCTCAGTAATGGAGCTGCTACACTTGAGCATGAGCACTTCCTTTTGGTCCAAGAACATCTTTTAAAGTGTGACCAGGAGCCCAGCGGTGGTTTTGGTGGAAGTGATGCCTTCAGCATGGCCAGGGAGCAGACACAGAGCGGCAGCGATGCACAGGGTAATGGGACCAAAGCCACGACCCATGGACCCATGCCTGAAGATGGCACCATCTGGGTGTCACAAAAATGTAAAGGGAAAAGGCTGAAGCACCAATGAAAAAACAGGGACAGAAAACAAACTGGTGGCAACTTCTTCCCACCACAGTTTGGTTTTCCCAGAGCGGCGCACACTGGATTACTTTTATTTAATTTCAGCTGCTTGACAGTTGTCAAATTAGGTGCTTTTCAGAGCAAAGCCACAGCCAAAAATATGGCAGGATGATAAAATGGGGGCTAGCATGCAGTGGCTGCAGGAGCTCAAGATGGATGTTGGGAACAATATCTTCACTTCAGTTTTGATGCCCCAAATGACTTTTTCAACCAAAATAAGACTGCATGGAAAATCAGATTCACAGGTTAATAATAATAAAAAAATCTTAATTAGTATTAGCAGCAAAGTAAAGCATTAGGATAAGCCAGACTATTATAAAATAAGCAGATATTTTTCATTATTCCAAATCCTCCACTAGAAGTTTAAAATTCATCACTTATGAGTTAAATATTCTTCCCAGCTTTCTTCAAGAAGGTCTCTGAGAAATTCCTGATAGTGGTTGTCAGTGAGAATCTTTTGGGTAATACAAAGTACAAATGGAACCTCAGGATCCTATTCCTGGGGAAGAATTACAGTTAAACCATGAAGCAGTGATCTGGTTTGGGGGAGAAAATTCCCAAGCTCACACCTCTGCCACTTGCTTCCCTTAGGAAAACGAGACCCGCCGTATCTCAGGGTCATCTGTTTCAATGGGAGATGGTATTAGCCCACACAGGATGGGTGGCCAGCCAAGAGCTTAGGTGCATCACGTAGGTAAGTTGGATGCTGATGTCAGTGATACTAAGCTCCCTTCACATTAACATTATTAAGAGTGCCTACAAAACTGCCGTGCTGCCCACTCTCCTCCTGTCCCATGGGCTTCTCAGGGCTGCATTTCCTCAGCTGGACACTGCTGTGCCTGCCATTCCCAAACCAGCAGGGATGGATGCCACAATGGCCATGCTACGAGCTCCTGTTACTGGCACGGTTGGTATTTGGAGGCAGTGCCGTTGCAGAGCAGAGGCCTGAGCTTCGCACTGTCCCCGTACCGCAAGTGCTGCGGTCGCAGGCGGGCCCAGCCCAGCGCCGCGTCACTCTCGCTCTGAGGCTGCGACGCGTCTTCGTCAGAGACGCCTTATCCCCCATCGCAGGGGCTTGGGCACGGCTCCTGGCAACGCTATCGGCCTAGCTTCTTGGCCTTCTCCTTGCTCCTCCTTCCAGCAAGATAACAGGAAGAGCTTTATCTTCAATTCTCCTCTGCAGGTTTACACACAGATTTAAGTCTTTGTGGCAGTGCTGGAAATCCTGGGTTTCCAGGCATGAGCACTTCTCCTACCTCATGGCAGTGGCCAGGAGCACGGCTCCTCTTGGGCCACGTCCCAGGGGATGCCTGGGCTCTTCTTCCCATCCTCATCCTCGCCTGGGCCTTACTGAGTTGCCCACCCCAGCCAGGCCTTGCACCCCGTGCTCTGCATCAGGCCTGGGGCTTCCTCCCTGACTTTTCACTTAAAAGTCAGCACCCAGAGAGGTAGTTCTTGTGTCTTACAGCCTTGAACAGGCCTCCATGGTGCCCTGGCCAACCTCCTCCCATGGAGATCCACACTTCACCCCCAGGCCCACAGAGATCGCCCAGCTCAAGGCTGCTCCTCACGCACGAGCAACAGCAAGAGCTGCCTACGCTCCGATTGTTGCAGCTGGACAGGAAGGACCTATGGACCACCTCGTCCCTCCAGGAGACCCAGGGAAAGCACGCAGGAATATTCCCTCCTTATGGCCCTGCAGGACCGTGCGAGCCTGTCAGCAGCCTGGCTCAAAATCAAAGGATGTTTGTCAAATGTTCAAGGAGCCTTGAATGGAAGAAGATATGGAAATGCAAAGCATGGTATTCTTTCACTCTGGCAAATGGCCTAGAAAAGTAACAAAAAGAGACAGAAATGCCAAAAAGCAAACCACCTACTGTTGTCTCCTGGAGATAAAGCAGAACATTGTTCCAAGAAGCAGAGCGCTGCTGTCATTTCTGGTGGAAGTTGAGATAGTGGCGTCGAATCCTGGGGAGGGGGCAGGAGGAGACGGAAAAATGAACAGCTTAAATAGACCTCTCAAAAAGAAGTCAAGGTAATGTGTTTAAATATATTTGGCATAGAACAAAACAACATGTGATGCTGTGTGTTTAGAAAAAACGCTGCTGCTGGAGGCTAATGCAGCTCCAGGCGCTTGTGACACTCACTGGGTTACAGCAGTTTGCTGCAGATTGTTGTTACTCCCACATCTGAGGAAAGATCTTCTGGACATGAGTCATAAGGACCCTGTCTGTCTGTGTTATTATGTCCCATGGCACCCTATTGTCTGTTATATTTTCTTCCCCTCCCCAATAAAAAATGTAGACTGTCAAGTATACGATTCCAGACATTCGTCGCATGCAACCAAGACGTCGCTTTGGTCATTGTGCCTCTCGCACTATTTGTGCTTAGCCAGTTTTTGCCATTTTAATTCTTCTGAGCATAATAGAGGCTTTTAAGCAAAATGCCTCTGATTTAGTACGAGTTTGTGTTTACTGAGTCTAGTCCTGTCGCTAATGAAATTAGCATCATGCTAAGACAGATTTGACCTTTTGCTCTGATAGCAGCAATGGCAGAATATTCAGTATCTCCCCTTTTGAGGATTATCGGCTAACAAAACATAATCTTGGGGCAAGAAGTGTAAAAAAGCCTCTGGGCATTAAACACTAAGCTTAAGCAAATCTCACTGTAGCAGCGTAAGTGGCTGCTGTCTGAACCCTGTGCTCACTGCTGCTAATGTAGGCTCAAGCTCTGAAGCAGAAGCAATTCAGCACTTGCGCTTTTGCTGCTCCGTCTTAGCACAGCAACTTGAGCAGGGCAAATATGTCCCTTTTCTGCCACTGTGGGAGCAGCCGCAACCTCTGGCAGATGGGTGGGAGGCAGCTACATCTCCAACTGCTGTCACTGTTTGCTTCACTGCCCGCAAGCTGAGCCCTGAGGAGCTGGAGTCCCACCTGCAATCACAGCAAGTGCTGGAAATGCAGCAGTGCACCCTCCTCATGCTCTTTGGGGATAAAACAAAGGAAGTGACAAATGTCATACACCCAAGTGCTAAGGAAACTATATTCTGGAAATCACACGTGCGATAACTCACTGGTCAAGAGTGTGAAATATTGGATGGTGCCTTTACTGGCTGTAGTCAGTTAAGTTAAATTTCCTTAATGGCTATTTCCCAGGCAGAACCACCACTTCATTTCCCCGCGTTCCCATGCACGTTGCCTGCCGGGAGGGGCTCGCCAGGCAGCGTGCCATGGAGTGCGCCGGCTCCCGGGGCAGGAGAATGTCCCATTTCATCTCTGCCCGCGCTGCGGTGACACATAAAGGAGCCATTGATAAATTGTATTCTTCCTGCAGGCTGCTACGTATGGGAAGGATCAAAACACAAGGATATTTCCATAACTCCAAGATCTTAAGGAAGGTAATAAATAAGGCAATGCAGTGGCTGGGGGCAGATTGTGTACCCAGAGACACAGCACTCTGCACCTGGAGCTGATATTCGTCATATTTGGTCCAAAGGAGAACTTAGAATCGAGCCAGTAGACAATATTTTCCATCTGCGTGTGCCGTGTGTTGGCACAAAAGCTATTTTAACAATATTACGTGTGGCACAGCTCTGCATCATGCAGGCAGATGTGTCATTGCAGAGCTGTTCTCTGTCATGGGCAGCAAGGGCACGGAGGTGGTGACAACCGGGTTGGGGCTGTGACTAGAGACTCTCACATCGGTGCCCTTATCCATCGGTATGACTTGCTTCCAATAAAGCTATTTGCTGTGTCAGTGAGGCATCAAACCCTTGCAAATCCCTGTATGAGCTGGGATTACACACCAAGGAGCAGGGACGGGCACGGGGGCCATGACACGAGCCAGCACCATGGCTTTCATTCCCACTTTGTGCTGGGCCAAATCTCTGAGGGGCCATGGAAAGATGAGCAGTAAATGCGTACGCAGCAGCTCCGTGTGCTGAGCTCTGCCGAGCTGCCCCAGGACTGGGGGCTGTGGGAGGAATCGGACACACCTACTCGTTCTTTGTCTGAAATTGTGTTTTTCCCACTCTGATTAAACTGCACTGCCGCTTATTAACAATTCAGGTGTTGTCTGTATTTTAAGGGAAGGAAATGTAAGATGACAGACTATTTAACAAGTTCATTTAGAGCACAAAATGTGTTTAAGGCAGGAAAAAATATTACTTCATGCAAAACTTGGTTTTGCGTAATTGCAGGTCTGACTGCTTCGAAGATGAAAAGCCTCTTTCCTAATTCCAGGCAAATGTAGCAGAAATAATGTTTTGAGAAGAGGTGCAGGTAGGTGCACACCAGGGAGTACAATTTTAATATCCTGAGTACAAGATTTTTTAAATCGTTGCCTGACCCTGCATTAACACACTAGGTTGTGTTTCATCTGCCATGTTCACCACCTTCATCTTTGGCGTATTTTTTCTTTTTGTCTTTTTTTTCCTTTCTGCAATTTGTCTGTGCTCACATTAACCTTTCTGGCTGAAGCTCTCGTTGGGGGCTCCGCGCTCACCGTGCGAATACTGCAGTGCACGAG
Organism: Tinamus guttatus; assembly: GCF_000705375.1. The sequence goes on from NW_010578257.1 coordinate 15,875, forward strand.
GTCTGCAAGGGTTCCCAGTGGACAGGAGCTCGCATGGGTCATCCCGAGCCCGCCTGCTCACTCACAGGGCCCCTTGGGTACAGGGAAGCCACTGGGGAAGAATAACGCACCGAGATCATAGTCACGAAGACACCAGGTAACTGCTGACAGCTCTAAAGACGTGTTCTCAGAGCCATGGATCTGAGACTCGCTGTTACGGCCGTGTCTAGCCTATGGGTCAGATAGAGTGCCCCAGGTCCCAGTGCTGGGATGGATCCCAGCCTCATCCCATTTCTGCACCGGGATGCAACACCACTGTGGAGCACCACCATGGTGGGCCTACATGTCCATGGGAGCCGAAGATCCTCACAGAATGCTCACGCCAAGGCCAGCTCCTGTCCTGACCCACAGTTTAGGTACAGACTCCACCACCTTGACATGTCCCAGGTCCTCTCTGTCTGCAGCCTGGAAGAATAAGGAGCAACCTGAAATCTTGGCTTGAAAATCAACACATCTGGTAGCTCCTGTTACAGGGAATATGACAGAAAACATGTGGGCCCTGCATACCCAGCTCCTCGCTGGGTGCGTGTCCCTGCCGCCGAGCTGGGCAAGCCTGCGCAGGGTCCCCGTGAGCTGGGATGGAAACTTCCTGAAAAAGTCGAAAAACAGCTGATGAGCTGTATTGCTCCTCGTCTGGGCTGTGGATTTTGTGCTGTTTACCAAGTCGCACGTTCCTCCTGGTGCACTGTTGGGTAAAGTCATCTCTCCCCAGCTTCAGCTGATGTGTGGCTGCAGACACTCTGGGTTGCTATTTATGCCACAAGTGAGAAACGACTTGATAATTTATGGGTTGTAAACCCAAAGTTGTACAGGTTTTTACCTCCAGGAAAGAATAAATACACGTCTCATTTCAACACATTTTAGACAACGTGCCCCTTTTTAATGGCTTCCTTTGATTTGACTCTGAAATATGTAGACACGTCCTCGCAGGGTTTTCATATGGGAGCTTCATGCTGCTCTGTCAGGTTGCATATTTTCCCCCTGCATTTCTTAGAGAAGATCTCACTTATTTGAATTACAAAGATGTGAACGTTGTGTAGTCACTGTGAATAAGAGAGGTTTAGGCAAAGATTTTATTTTGATTAAGAAATGAAAGAGTGGGATAATAATGAATCCATCAACAATGGGAAACTTATGGATTTTTAAAATGAATTAGAGCATATTTATTTTTATATATGGAAATTAGAGCATATTTTTAACTTTAAGAGCAAGAATTTGCATATACAGTTGTTAAGCCTAATTGAGGTTATGTGCATGCTGTTTTCACTCTAAGAGAAGAATATAACTATAGGGGATATATGTTGGTTTACTGTGTGAAGAATTTTTAGGTAGTCTCATTTCACATTACAGTTCAAGGATGGAAAAGATTTATTGATCCATAAGTTAAATAGTGACCCCAGTTTCACCCCTTGTTAGTGCTTTGCAGGTTGCACTTACAACATAGACAGAGTAATGAATCCTTAGGCTCAGACAAATGTAAACCCTCCCTTTTATAGTTCACAAAGAAGCAAAATACAGAAAGAGATGCTTCATTTCACCATCTTTTTTTCTTACTGTTGAGGATATTTTCATTTCTAACATGTAGGTTAGTGTCAGTTTTGTAGGATTCCCCCATCTTATCTCTCCTGATAACACCATTTATTTTGATCTATAATGACCTCCCAGCCAATATTTGTAAACAGCGACTGAAGTTATGAGTCAATAGCACCTAAACATACAGTGTGCCAAGCTGCCCAGAACGGTCCCTTTGTGCCGGTGGGCTCCGCTTCGCCTCAGTAAGATAACCATTAATCCCGGGACAAACAAACTTTGATCCTGTGTGTATTTTTAAACGATTGGCAACTGCAGATTTTACAGTCACTCTGAAAAGTCATCCTGCACAGGAATTTGCAGAGTCAACACCGCAGGTGTCCAGTGCAAGGTTGGGACAGGAAAATGAGCCCAAGGGGACAGCGCTGGCACCAGGGCTGCCTGGGGACAGTGGCACCTGCGTTCGTACTGGCTCCTCTGCCCACCGGATGGGAGGAACATGGCCTGGTCCTTCCCACGGGAGAAAGAAATTCATGGATGACAGTGCTGCTGATGAGCAAGGAAAAGCAACCGTGGTCAGGGGAAAATGTGACGGTGTGGACATGGCAGGAACATATGCTGCTTACAGCTAAGCACGCAGCAGGACCTTCTTCTCCCTACAGCCCCTTCTAAAAAATATTCTTTCTAGTTTCATCCCTCACTTGAGTCATGGGAAGGCTGTCTGATTGAGCGGACTTAGGCATAAGCATCTTTGTGATCTTCTCCACGTTCAGCTGGGCTATGGTCAGACACTCTCTGTCCTCCCTGGCCAAGCTCCCTTTTCCATGTGATGAAGTTGCTCTAGTGTCCCATAAAAGAGGTGGTCACCTACAGGGTGGGTGCTTCGGTGCTGATCCCCAAAACAGCCCATGCCTGACATAGGTGCTGGGATCCTTGCAGAGAGCTGGGAAGCATTAGCTGCCTCAGAAGGACTGCACCAAAAACACGCACCAAGCACCCAGCTGCCCTGAGCTAGTCCATAAATAATCCAAACAAATTCCCTTTGGAGTTTGGCCACTCCATTGAGAATCTTCTGAAGATGGACTGTGGTGCTTAGCTGTCTCCCAGGCCTCAGCAGGACCGTCGCCTTCCTTTGTAAAGCAGGGGTGAGGGAAGAAGTCACCTCAGCGTCCAGCAGATACTGAATAACCTTGGCAAATGAGACACTGAGCTTCAGTGGTCACTGCAGAAGGAAAGAGGCCAAAGTCCTGTAAACCCCCTTGTGGGAGGGAGGGAGGAAGGAAGGAGAAGGAAGGAAGGAGAAGGAAGGAAGGAGAAGGAAGGAAGGAAAACTGAAGAGCCTTTGTAGCACAGCCTGGAGTCCATTCATCTTGGTTCACTTCCTCTAATTTTCTCCCTCATTTTCCTGAGTTAATGTTGGCTACTTTGGGAAAATCGGCAGAGGGGGAGGAGGGAGGAAATTCTGGAGTAGAAGAAAAAGAGCTTTTGCCTTTCCTGTGTTCCAAAGGTCCTGAGGGGACATACACTACACACACTTACTGGTGCAGACCTGCCTGTAACCCAGAAAGCTCATGCTTATGTCCTAAGAGCTAAGAACCAGTGACAGAGGAAAAACAGATGTTTTGGTAACACCTTCTTTACTAGTGAAAGATTGTGCCTTTTAAGTGCTTTCAACACTGCTCCCTTGAATTAATGCCAACTAATAGTCCCCTCGCTGGTGAAGAAATGGCAGCGACCATGTCCTGTTGTGTCTTGACAGCAGACAATTCCTTTAGATTACTAATAAAGAATTGAAACAAAATGGGTATTGATAATCCAAGAGGTATGGATGGACAGGTTAATGAGGAGCAGAATTGGGATTTTGCCTGTCGTGTCCGTTTTGCTGTGCTGGGCAGTGCTCAGAGCCCAGGAAGGCCAATGGCCAATTTAAGCTGGTTAATAAGATGAATATGGCTGCAGTCTCAGGGAATATAGTCTGCACAGGGATGATGCAATTTCTTTTAAAGTTGTACTTAAAGAAATTATTTATATTGTAGAAATAATTTCTGATGATGCGCTACAATAAAACTACATTTCCCCACTAATAAAATTTTGCAATTATATGGTGTATGTGAGATGTACTGCACAGTGGCATGTCTTAGGACGATGTACATTTAAAGCCCTAAATATTTCACTGGAGGTGCAAAATAATACAACGCAATCCAAAAATATGCTGTGTCTAGAAGGCTAGGGTAGGTGTGAAGATGATGAAAACTCCTGTATTTGCTTGGTGGTATCAGTGAGACCTTTCTAGAGATCCAGCAGGTAAATAACGACAGGTTTCGTGGTGACTATGGAGAGAGCTCAGAGCGCTTTGGCTCCCTACATGTCCCTAACAGAGATCGTCCAGATCAGCGCCCAAGTACAGCTGCTGCCTTGAAATAATAGCAGATCCACTAAAATAATGCAAATATCCTCTCGTTTACAGTGATTAAAAAACCCTGCAGACGGGCAACCCAGAGAAAAACGCAGGAGAAACCCCCGCGTGCCACCAAGGCTGCTTCCTGAGGGTCCCTGTGTATCAGTCCCGGCCAAGGGGTCTCCACAGCGGTGCCGGCTCTTGCCGATGGCTGATAACAGGATTACTGTCCCTACCTCCAAACGTGCTGCTTTCCAAATAGCATCATTTTGTGCTGACGGAAAGACGTTATCACACCCCGGCTTTGTGTGCTGCTCAACCGGTTATCTGTGCAGGGCTCGATGTGGAGCTCGGCGACTTTGTAGGATATTATCATGTTATATGAAATTCATGCTGCTGCAGCTATAAATCAAGAGGACACTTCATAGGGTTGCTGGCTCTCCTTGGAATAATATCTCTTTTGTTCTCTGTTTGCCAAAAGGTGGTAGTATGATTTACAACATACATACATGCATATATATATATATATATATATAATTTTTTACAAACAATTGAAAGCTCTGGAATGAGCAGGTTAGTATTATTAATGTGCACTGTTTAGCAATGTGATAAGTGTGGTTCTGTTTCCTACAGTGTAAGATGCAGGATGGGATGATTAATTTTAGCTAGTTTTTGCTAAATGACATTTCTGTCTATTGACACTGTCTAAAAGCTCACAAGCTGAGGCACTGCCCAACCATGAACACCGGAATATGTGGAAATACTAGTGGCTACATATAGTGACAGTGCAGTTTTGGGGCAGCTGATGCAATGTACAGTGACCCCGGGGATGGGTCCCATTCCCCCTCCTCTGCTCCTGCTCTGCTCCTGCTCCGCTCCCATCCTGGGAGGCAGATCCCACTGCTCCTTCGGTCAGCCCCAGTGCCCATCGAACCCTCTTGGCTTTCAAGAGTGCACATGACAAAAACCCATGCAGGTTTTGGGCTGCATTACTTTTCAGCTCATGAGGGTGGGACTGGCTCTGGAGCTGGCACAAGGCAAAGGGTGAAAGCACACCTTAAGATTAATGAACCTTTTTATTAAAGCAGAAAGCTTTGCTCAGCTAGTCTGAGCTTTCCAGTCCGCTCCAGTCAGGGGCCAAGCTGGCACCAGCTCCGTGGTGGTGCTGGGGACGTCTGAACAAGAGTCTCGTCTCCATGTACTGACAGGAGGTCGTATCCATAGGCTGGACTGAACCAGGGCATGCAGAGGAGACTGGGGTTGAACATTAAAATATATTTATATAAACTTATCCCTACTTAAGCTGTGAAAAGGTCAATTCTATTTCCAGGGATCAAGCTAGAGGTAGGATCTTGTATCATTACCTTTAAGAGTACTTAGGGCCCCCTCCAAAATGCACAGGAGTCAGAGATTTCCCACAGACTTTAACATGCTTTGGATCTGCCCCTCAAATGCTGTTAAACTTTATCATTTTACTAACTTTTAATGAGAAATAAAAGCTAAAATTCCTGCAACACTGAAATAATTATTAGGATGTGACTGTCTCTGCATCAGCCACCAAGCAGCAGGCAGCAATGGGAGCCGCGGGCCAGGCAGAGGCCCGTCCGCCTCCTGCCCCAGCCCTGGTGCCCCAGCCTGGCAACGGGAGCCCAGATGTTCCTCCTTCCCCGTAAACCCGCCGTGAGGAGCTGGCTGGAAGAGCCCTGAGCGCCCGGGTGCTTTGGACGATGCTCCCCAGCCACCGCTTCGGAATCCTGCAGTTCGCTAACACGGTTCTTTCCTCCCAGCTCTTGAAAATATTTCTATCTTTTTAACATGGCTATGAGTGACAAAATCTGTCACTATGTCCACTATTGTACAACCCTGAAAATGTCAGAAAAAAATGAAAAAATACTCCTGTATTTTATTTTTAAACATGGTGGCTCTGCCTGCAGGGTTAGCAAACAGCAGATTGCAATTATAGTTTAAGTATCTATTCGTTTTACTGTAGGAAAAGCATCAACATGTGTGCTGTACATTTTTGGTTTCTAAACAATCAAGTAAATGTACATAAAATTGAGAGATGAATATAATACGGGAAATGAAGACATTTTGCTTCATGCAACAAAATGAAATAGATATGCAAATTATTAGTAGTTTACACCGAATAAAGTTTTACTACCCATGATTTTATGTGCTGGTACAGAGAATCTCCAATTCCATTAAGGAACATTCAGTCTACCTATAATGAATGAGAGTTTTTAGAATGAGAAAGCTTTGAAGCTTTGAGGTAATAAATACCTAAAACATTTAAAATATGGAGATTAAAAAAATATTGGAGAACACATAGTGCCTAAATGAAATCATCACATTTGTTCTTAAGAAATTAAGTATTCAAGAAACTCTTCCTTAGGAATACTTTGCTTTAAATTCCATATTTTCCGGTGCCACATTTCTCGCTTAAAAGCCTGCACGAGCTTTTGTGCTGTTGCCAGGCTTATTTTTTGTTTATATGCCGGTTCTTGCCATGGAGATATGTCTCTGACATGAAGGCATCCAGTATAGGAAATGACATGCAATGCCTTATTCTTCTAGTTTAATTAATGCTCTGACAACTTGGCAATAAGGCTACAGTGAAGAAAAGGTCTCTGCAGGGAACTGCAGGTTTTCAGCAATAAGAAAGCTGTCAAAATTTTACTATATATCTATAGTAACCTATCAAATATCCAAAGATTTCTGGAAGGCATCTGTAGCAAAGAATTCAAAAGAAAAAAGGTTAGTATAAAAATGATGTTCCTTAACCTACTAAAAATAAAAGAACCACTTTCTTGGCAGTCAAAGTGGGAACTCTTAAAGCAGCCTACATTGACTTGCTCGTTTCATACAAAAAGAAATTCCAGTTTTAAATGAGCGAGGACTGTTCAACAAAAGCAGTAAAAAGGATTACCCCATCCCTGTTGGAGCTGATTTTCTCCTGTAATTTGAGCAAGCCGAGCGATTAGTAGAGCTGCTCTACGTTGTGATCCACCTACCCTACGTTGTGATCCCGGGTCCCGGGCCTGCAAACCCGGCGCTCCTGTCGCGCACGTTTCTTGTCCCGCTCCCTCGGGAGCACCACGGTCTCTCGGCAGGACACCAGGGAAAGGCGCTCCCGTCTTCTCCCCTGAATGATTTGGTGTTTCGGGCAGGATCAAGGAGGATACTCTTACAGGAGATTTCAAGATCTCTAAAAGGAACTTGCAGTTACAGGCTCCGGATCATCAGAAACTAATGGTGGTCCAGGGCTGACCTGGGATTATCATTTTATACCCTTGGATTCATCAGAGTCTGTCTCCATCCTGTCTTTCCCAGGAAAAGGTATAGGGAAGGAAGTAACAGACCAAACTCGGCATCTCCTGGCTTCCTTCAATATCTTCATATCTTTTTAGCTGTGAACATGAACAGAATTAATGCCGACTTTTCTGACAGATGAGCTATTCTTTAGTTACCGATGGAAAACAGCTATCCGTATTAATAAACGGAATTGCCCTCAGTGCCAAAGAGTCATGAAGTTGCACCACACTAGGAAAATATAAACCAGCTACTTATTTAAACACTTTCCTGCATCAGGACTTTTGGCTCTTTCAGTGTGAAGGCTCCCAAATCATCAGCAAGATTACAGCTACCATAGACTACTCACTAGAGATCAGTTGGAACTTCCACTGTAATCCCCTGCTTCCCCATTTTTATTTTAGTGAAAAGATCAATTTAGTTCTGCAAATAATTCCCAAATGAATCAGAGGAATCAGCTTCAGTCTCTTCAGGGGTCTGATCTTCAAACAAGATGATGCCTGGCTATATTAAAAGGTTACTACCAAGAGTATTTACTCTAGATAAAAAACAACTGTACATAAGGATACTTCAACATACCAGCAAGAGCTAACATGTTATTCAGTATTATAGCTGACATGGAGATTAGAATTATTTGACTTTTTAATGACAAAACCCCTCTCCTTAGCCACACATAATTTTGCCAGAGATTAACAGTTTCAGCTCAATTTTCCCATGACAAGTGTATCTTCTATGGTGTAATTTCTATTTTGAGAGTAAAATAATTTTACCAAAATTCAGTTCACTGTGTGACAGAAAAATAAGGGCAGTTTTCTCTTTTGATGATGATACCAAAAATATTGTGACTATTTTTAATAAAAGTTTTGTCACTTCTGTGCTTTGGAGGAAGGATTAAGATTAGATAAGGAGGAGGAAAATTGGAACCAAGTCTAGAGCCAATTTATGTACACAGCCAACCCAATTTTAAAAAAATCTAGAAAAGAGACAGTCTGCTTTCATTTTAAATGCAAAGGTAATAACAGAGGTATTGCAGAGGATAAAATTTTGCAGACAATAATTGTGACTTATTTGCACAACCATCATATTTCTTGTTCCTAAAATAATAATAACAAAGCACTCCTGGAATTAGATGAATTTTTTAAAGGTTTCTAAGGCATTACAAAGCAGCATGACCGGGATACATAAAAGTAGGATACATGAGGGTAGCTCCAAATATGTTCTATCTTGCCTGAAGTGAGCAGTGACGCTGAGGAAGCTGTTTAGGGTAACTGCACATGCCCCCAAACAGGGCCAAGTGTCGGTGGGAGAGGAAGCTCCCTTCTCCCCAGGAGTGTTTGGAGCTCCCACAGGTTTGTTTACACTGGCATGAGAAACTGTGTATTTGTCTTTGGCTGTTGCTCTTATTTATTCTTAAACTACCAAATCTCCACACGACAGGGCTCTCAGAAACCTCAGCAGATGTCCCAGACTTTGGCTCTTTCTACCGATTTGCTGCACAGATGGGGAGGGTGGCATCAAAACCATGGTTATCAAAACCATGATAAATGCTATAAAAATCTATCAATGAGCAGCAATGAAAACGGGACAAATACAATCAAGGGTTTTGCTATCAGCAAAATCTCCTTCCCCACCGCCCTCTCTTGAGGACTTTCTTCTTTCTGCCTGTCATAGAAACCTGCTCTGTCATCTAGCAGGGACGTCTTAATGAGAGAGGCTGTGTACCTTGCTCCTTGCTATTCTCTCCTACCAGCTGTGCTCTAATTCACAGGATTTAGGAGACATAGAGAGATGTGGAAGTCCTCATTAGGATTTTTATTAGAAGTATGTGGAGATGGAGGAAGTGCTCAGCTCTTGAACTACCAATGCCCTCCCTTGCTCCTTCTTTCAGATGCATTAGAAGAAACTCCATTTTCAGACAAATCTCTTATTTCCTAACCCTTCCCCTTGCTTCTATTCTAGTCCCTCCACCTTCCTCTGAACTCGGCAAAGCACACAAAATAACAAGCAGCACGAACTTCTCTCAGCAAGAATCACACACACTGAGGGGAGCAGTTGCATATTAAAAATGCTTTTCCTGTAGAAATTCAGTACATGTCAGGAAAGGGGAATATATATAGTCACAGACTCACAGAGTGGTTGAGGTTGGAAGGGGCCTCTAGGGATCATCTGGTCCAACCCCCCTCCTCAAGCAGGGCCACCCAGAGCACAGTGAATGAATTTAGGCAAATCCCAACATTTGCTGCCCTGATAATGAAAAATCACATAGACCAGACTGGGTCTGTAACTGATCTTGGCTTTCCATTAGCATTTCATCAAAATCCAACAATGCTTGAAAAACCAAAGAGGTAATATAGATGTTTCCATGGATTTCTGGACACTTGAAGGCATCAAAGGCAACCATACAGCCCAGTTCCACACTTCACCTCAAGGAAAAGCCCAGCCCTTTCCAAGCTGGTCCCCCAGTTGTCCTATACTTTCCCAAATGGCAACCACTGAACATTTTTTTTTCCTTTCGGTGTTTTACTCTCTGATGAAGATAACTCCCTTGCAAGGGTCACAGCAAACATCAAATCCACCTATAGCAATTTGTATTTTATATTCTCAGACTACATGTGGTAAGAGATCTGGCAGAGATGGGTATTCCTTAGCCCAAGACCACTTTGTTTGTAGATGGTGATGTCACTTGTCACTGAAACAGCACAAAACCACCAATAGTCACAGGCTCCTAAATTACTTTATTACTTTAATACCATACTTTAAAGCTTCATGATATTAGGAGCCTAGATATTAAAAAGCATAAGGTTCTTCAATTCTATGAGTACAGCTACACGACTATCGCTAATGCCAAATCAGCAGCAATATGGTATTTTCCAACTTTTTGTTGCATTCTAGACACGGTCATTGAATTATAATTTCTAAAGACATGATTCCCATGTAGAGCTTTCAGGGCAGCTCATGCTAAGGATTGTACTTCTGTGATTTGAAATCTGCTGGCATACACAAACTATTCTTGTACTCTTTTCAGATTTAATTTGCTTCAATTTTTTTGAACAAAAAACAAAAAGCAAAGCTGAATATAGTCTATTCTACTTCTATCCTAGTATTGCACATAATTTATATGCATCTGCCTGTTCAGTGTTAAGGATATGTCCAAGGGAGCTGAGATTAAAAAAAAAATCTGTTATTAATCATCTATCCATCAAAATATTCTAGCAGAGCCATTCAAATGGCTGAGAACACATACAATCAGGTATTGCATACAATTAGACCTGCTAATCCCTTAGACCCTTATCTTTATCCCAATGTATATTTACTACAAATGATGGGAATCTTTTGCAGATTATGCTCTTATGTTGAAAAAAATGGGTTAGCTCAGGTAGCATTTACTCTTGGATGGAGCAAATCCTTTGCTTCGAAATCATCCGAGGAGACTAGAACAAGTAGCACGTATAACTCCAGGCAATTCTTAAGAACCGGCTGTTTCTCACTTTGCTATCTGTGCCAAAGCAAGTGACAGGGGAATATCTAATCCAGGAACACTGAACTTGCTCACAGGTCACAGACATGTGATTTCTCCTACATTCCTGCAATCCTGCTGGGAATGCTGTACTTCACACCACCGCCCCGGCATGGCCCTCTGCTCCAGCCTGGAGATGGTGGTCAGTGTCCGAGGGGTCTTCACAAAACTGGCTGGTGGACACTCTAAAAATTAACCAGTGATAAAAACTGATGCATTCTCCCAGCTGTAACTCAGGGTGTATAAAGGTCCTAGAACTTGCAAAGTGCTCAATCTGCACAAAATTGCAATAGTAGGGGGATTTTGCTGGCAGAAGCAGCAGGTTCTGGGAGAAGCAGAGGTAAATCACTGCTGAAAAAGACTTGCACACATGACACTCCTGCAAACCTTTTTGGAAAATGAAAATCTCCAGGCTATTTTTATAAAAATATGAAATAAACTTCTTCGTACATTTGTTTCTTCTAAGAACAAGCCCCAGCTCCTGCAAATGTCTGGATTAGCTGAAGACAGCAAGTGTAAGTTTATAGAACCTTTACGGTGTTATAATGTTTTGTGACTGATTAATTAGGAATTTGAGTACTTACATCCTCCTGCAATGCAGTTCTGGAAGGTTTTCTGATTGCTTTAACAACCGTCTTGCTCTGCATCTCAGAGTTCTTAAACCCACCTGAGGGCAGCTGTATTCCTGGCTCCAGGGAGGCTAAGGGAGGCCAGACTTCACCCATGGAAGCAGTTTCCAAATGTAATATTGCTAGGGTTGAGAGGGTACTTAATAAGACACTTGGCAGTAATTTATAAATTCATTGACATGGATATATAGAAGTATTTCCAGATTGTCAGAACAAACCCTGCTATTCATCATCAGGATAGTTATAGCCTCAGTCAGTCATCCACACCTCAGTCACCTTGTCCATTCTCCTAATCTGCTGATTCAGCTTTAAATGATAGATATCTTTCAAAAAGGGCACAAAAGTGTGTTCAATGTAAGGACAATGTTTCAGTCTAATGGCTCCTTGATAACTACTCATCCTCCAATTTACCTCATTTCAGTCAAATTACCTGCACTATACAAAATTGGTATCAGCCCTTTCAATTTATATAAGAAATAAACACCAGGGTAGTATGGGGAAACCAAACCAAACCAAACCCCACAACCTGAAACAGAACTTATGTGAAATATTTATCTTCAAAGACATATACTGAACATCAGTCCTGAAACACGTCACATTTAGCTTTTTCCGTGCTGCCTGCGTAGCTGCGATAGACACCAAAGTCTTGAATTGGTCCTGGTCTTAATCCGTTCAAGAAAAGTAATGGGAACAGTGAAAAGAAAAATCACTTAGCCATATGTATAGACTCATTTCTAATAACCAGTTAAATTTCACAAAACAAAGCAAGAGACATCGTATTTCACTAGGTACTGCTAAAATCAGATGTGAGTGCTTATGTGTCTGTGTTTTTGAAAAACTAAGATTCTGGAATTAATTCAACCATATAATACTATTATACTTACACAGTATCATTATATTTGGTCTTTCTTTTTCTCTTTGTAACCCTTGTTGCTGCATCTCAGCTCTCTTCAACCCCCATTTTACATCCACAAGCTGGCACCGTCCCCCCGCAGCAGCGCTGCCCTGTCCCGCTTTGCTGGGAGCTCAAGCAAGCTCAGCTGCAGATTCTGACAGTTTACTGCCCAGGACATGCAGGACTTAGAAAATTATTTCGAACCCATCATGCTTCCTAAAGCAACGTCTAGCTGAGATTAGTATTAGCAAATTAGCATTAAGCCCATCATGCTTTGTCATAGCAACTTCTGGCCAAGATGAGGTATCACAGAAGCTATGAGGTACTGAAGTTCCTGGCTGAAAAAAGCTCAAACTTTCCTGCTTCCAGTCCATGCTGGAGAGGCTGAGCTCAGCTCATCACTGTTTCCAAGAGAGGACACAGCTATAAAGTTCAGTGCAAATCACAGTTCAACTTATGTAAATTTTTATTAGTAAAACAAAAACAGACAATAAGCATTTTGAAGCTGGCCAAGTATTTGCATCCCAGCACTTCGGCAAGTGTGACAAATGTTGCCACCTCATGGACAGGTGCAGGGTCTGATTCAGCTCAGCAGTAGGAAGGGAAGAGGATCCCAGAGATGAGTCATCCCTGCCCTTTCACAGCCTCCTGCCGGAGGGGAATGGCAGCTTGGCCAGAAAGAGCCTTTTGTTGCTTTGACTCACCTGGAACTCACACATTTGGGTCCGAATCTGGGCTCGGAAGCCCGGCTGCACTGAAGAAAAACACTACATGTATTCTGGGCTATTTGACCATTTCCAGTACCTGAGATCAAGGAGAACATTCTTCCTTTAAAAAAGGCAGAACAGACAACATGGCACTGTCTTGTACTGCCACGGAGTCGAAGGTCCGCATTTAAGAGCACAATATCTGAGGAAAACACATATTTTTTTTTCAAATTCAAAAAGAACAGGTCTCCACATTCTTTACCCAAAACATGTGGACAAGAACACAGTTAAGTGTCCTTACCTAGGCAATAGTGGCAGGACACAACTTATAATTGGAGTGTGTTTTCCACACAGATCAAGTTTATAGCCTGATATACAATTTCAGATTAATGTTTATGTCTTCCTCTTACCTGTGTGCTGCAGCCAAAGATTTACAGCATGGCAACACATTGATTATTCACTATTCTGTCTCTTCTAGGGCACTGCTGCAGGGACACTCTATCGCCTGTTGAATATCTACCTTCCTGACGGACAGGTAGCTGTGCTGTCCTCCCCTGCAGACCAGATGCTGTTACAAAAACACACAACTGTGTGTTCAACCAAAACATCTGAATTGGCAGTCAGCAAAACCAGATGAGCTCTAAAGGATTATCAAATCTTAAAACAAAAACAGAACCTTTAGTTTGACATCTGGTTAGAATTGTTAGAGTCAATGATTTTTTTAAATAAAAACCTCTCAGTAAAAATAGATTCACAGCTAGAATTTATGAATGGTTATGAATGGTCTGAAAAGAGAGTGAATGCTGATAAACTAGGAAGCTTCCTATCATTGTGATCTGTCTGTAACAGTGTAACAGTCTGCCTACATATGCCTGAAGAGAAAGGACGATACCAGCTTGATTTTAAATATGTTCTTATGTTCATTGTATTTTGCTACCCTGCTCTCCTAAAATGGTGGCCTCGGAAAAGCTGCCTTGGCAGGCAATTGCAGAGATTCCTGTGGAGAGGAAGTGAAAAGACTAGGCATACAAACAAGGGCTGCTGCCACATTCAAAGCACTGGGGAGAGTTCATAGAGCAAAATGCAGTCCTAAGTAAATGGGTTTCAGGCAATTTCAGTGTTAAGATAACATCATTAAGAGTAGAACAGATTGTGCTCAAACCCTGCTGTTTATAATTAACACATTGCTTCCAAATACTCCGGGGTCCCTGGTAAATAGTCCTCCGCTCAGATCCACCTAGGCCAATCAGAGTATTTTCATCAGATTCCATGCTGGGCCAGCACCTGTTTGGACAAATCCAAAGGAGCCAAAATACTCTTCTTTCTGGCCAGCCTAGTGGAGAGATGAACACAGCTTGCCTTAGTCATTGTCACAGTGTCCATATGGCTGCGGAGCTTGTTTTCACAAGAAATCGTACAAGTACTTTATTATGTCGAAGTTCACGGTCCTATAAGCAAAAACAGAGTATATCAGAACAATCATCTTCGCAGTGTTAAGACTTTAACCTGTTTGAGACAGCACACGTGGGAGACTCTGCACAATCAACATCGAGGAACACCTTCCCCCCTCCAAACGCATTCAAACATGAAAGACAATTTCTAATGTTACTGACAGTATCTTGTGATTATTTAAACTTTCTAAGATTTTTCAAAATTGAGGTAAGAAGCTTTCTAGAAAAAAAAAAAGTGAAAGATTCCTTATCGTAAAGCAGTAAAAATAAATTTAAATCAGAGTTGATATATCTTCATCTGCTAAGCATTATATTCTAGTTGGAGATGCAAAGCAGCAATCTTTTGTGCTATTGAATGTTTTGTTCATCTTCCAAACCACCTGTTTTAGCATGTAATGCCTAACTCCTTCATCTGTACTCATTTGCAGTTCGCGTTCTTTCAGTCTTGACACTACTTGACCCGCGTTCATAGCTAAATTTGAAAAAAAAACCCAAGAATATCACTCAATAGGATAGAAGATTTTAATGTATACTTTTGTACTTTGATGGTAGGCAGAATGAAATGGCAGTGGAATAAAACATATAATTATTTTTTTTGTCTCCAAATTCATTCTGCTGTACAATCTAACATTCAGACTTTAGAGTTTACTACTTGAATAAATAACACATAAATTACTGCATAAAATGACAAGTATAAAATTAAAACTTTTTTTTTTAAGTATTCAATGATGCAAAAAATAACTGCTCACAATGCTAAGTGAGATTAACTGGTTGAATGTCTTGTTTGTTAGACTGCAATCATTTAATATTCTTTGTTCATGCATCATTTTGTAACCCACTTTTAAAAAGTTTCTGTAAAGCATTGTATCAGGCAGAGAAAAAGTTCAGAAATTCCCAAGATCCACAGCAAGAGACACTGTGTTGGAGTCTACTTAATAACCCAGTGACAAAGTTAAAGGAAATTAACTGCCGCTGGTAGGAGCACGTTATGTTGTGTCACTCAAGAACAAGTTATAAGGCAGAATATGCAGAAACAACATCATGCTCTCTAACAACTTCTGACCTTATCAACTAAATGCAGTGCAATTACCCTGTCATAACAGCTAGGATCCCTGGAGATTATATTAAGAGATCCATCCCACTCAACCAACATTACAGGATTCCTGTTTCAAAAAATTGTTGAGCTTACATCTAGATTCTTTAAACAGAAAGGTAAGGTTTCTAGTGTTAATAGTATGCTGTAAAAAGCCCAGGAATACCTCTGCAGAGGCTGAATATATAAAGTAAAACAGAGAACCTGATGTTCTGCAGTATTAAACACAGCAACAGTGGATGGGCAGAAGTTACCACACTAAAACTTCCCAGTAGTATATTACATTTTTTCCCACAAAGCAAATACAGTGTTAACTTTTTTTAAAAAACAACACATTTCATTTTTGCTTTATAAAAAAATAGAAAAATTAAATGCAAGCTGAACAGCTTGAATGAGGTGCTATAAAGAAGGGCAGAGAGCACATACTTTTCTGTCCTACTCTTTGTGCTCTTCAGCTTCTCATTAGGAATTATGCTAGGGAGTAAGGAGAGATGGCAACGAGGATGAGGATCTTTGGATTCTAGGATCTTAGGATTCAGGTGGCTGGAATTTAGCACCAGTACAATAATGAAGAAGAAGATAATCAGGAGGTGGTCTGCTTAACTGGGGTGTGTTTTGGTTGAAATGGCAATGTGGATCCTTTTCCCCTGCAATAAATATTTCTCTCCCACACCTAGGTAAAAACTACAGGGAGCTGCAATGTCACAACCCAGGTAGAAAATGAAACTTCTTAAAGCACAAAAGATCACAGATTCAGCCTTCAGCTGGCCACATCTGGCCAAGAGGAAACCCACTAAACATGGGCTTGCATCTTATCTATGGAGTGTCCTTCTTTAAGATGTAACAAAGAAAATACACTCAATAAAAAGAAACTGAATAAAACATTCTTGGAAAAGAAACTAAATAAAAAAGTGTAACAAAAGAAAACACAAGAAAAAAAGAAGAACAAGAGGAAAAAGAAAAGAACTATAGGCTAACTTTAAAATCTGTCAAGTCACTTGATTATCCTATCCCTGCAAGACATAAGCACTTCCGAACTATCTGGAGAAAACAGAACCATTTCCTTCTTCACAACATGTGGAAAAATAACGTAGACCTCCTGTGCGTATGTATATCTGACCTAAATGAAGGCAAGCCAAAGCATCACACTGTGCTTTAAGTTTTGAAGCGAGCGCATCTGACAACTACTTTTTCTGGTAGCATGACCTGCATAGCACAAGTTTTGGTCCTGTGTTTTGGCCATCTCTAACTTCTGGCAGCTGAAACTTCTCAGTGAAGCTTCTGAGAGTGTTGAAGTTGTGGGGCTGGGGATGTCATTTCAAGTATCTTTGTTCAATCTAAGGAAATACTCTTGAAGTCAGACCAGCTTTTGAACTGGTCTCTGTATTCCCAGTAAGCGTCAGAGCAGAGGGCAGGTCTGAACACACAACCCTCGGTGCTGCTTGGCAGGCGGCCCTGTGTTTGGTACCAGGGAGGGCTCTTTTGGGGGCCTCATTCACATGAGGCTTTATTGCTGGGAAGAGCAAACTGAGCTAGTGAAGCACCAGAGGTCACGGCAGAAAGGTCCAGCCAGGCCCAATTTGGAGCAAGTTTCATTCCATGCCCTGTCCAACTGCAAATGGAAATTAAGTGTCTGTGGGGTTTCCTGACAAGTCTCTCAGGCGTTTAATAGGTCAGGAGAGCCACCAGTGCGCTGAAGCTTTGCAATATAGTTCAAAACGCTTTATACTCCAATCCTGCAGACTTCTCTTCTGGTGAAATATCCACTTTGTGATCTGATAGAACTGTATCAATTCCCTACCCATTCCAGAAAGAGGAGAACACCTTACGCATAAGGGCAATCCAATGAAATTCTCAATTAACAAGTATTTATTGAGCTCAGAGGAACGCTTGGACACAATTATGTGACAGATCAGAAATAATAAGTAGAAATTTAGAATGTTAATGAACTGCTACTGAAAGTCTTTGGGGTGTTGTTTTATATTTGAAACTAAGAAAACCAAATTGAGAGAGACTCTATTCAAGTATTACTATTGTGCAAGCAATTTCTCTGTTGCTCTTCTAGATAGGTCTAACTCAGTATTTAAAGACTTCCCTAAGTGCTTATTGCTTAGAAACCTAATCTATTTCTGAGTTACTTTGGAAAAGTGCTATTAAATGAGCTAGCCTTAGTATCTCACACAACAGGAGACCTTCCTAGGAAATTTTGTAAAACTCTCTATGAATAAAAATAAAAACTAGAGCTAAGAAGTTTGAGCCATTTCTGCCAAAGAAAAGCTTCCCCTTCCCCCCGCCAAAAAAAAGTAACTTTGTAAGTAAAGAAAGAAAACAAAACTCCAGAAGTATGAGGAATACTCACACCATTTCATTAACAATATACTAAGCTATACTGAATTATAGCCAGATAATGCTATCAAGAGCACCCAGAGAAGCTTCATTCACCACATTAAAATATTGCTATTAAAAGACAAATTCTTGTGCTACTGTATTACCACATGAGTGTAATTTAGGTAAATTGTGCAAACAGAAAAAGAAAAAAAAAGGTTTCAAAGCCTTAGCATTGTCTACAGACAGTCACCACAACACTAACATCAAGGACACAAACTTTCACTACTGCTTATCTGTAAAAAGAATAAATTCTAGGGTGTTAGAGCTGAAAGGGATTTCCTGAGGCCCCTGAAATCACAGGCAGCTGCACCATATACAACCCCTTTTGTAGACTGATCAAATGAAATCTGATCAAAATCTGTGTGAACTTGGCAAAGGGCATTCTCATTCCTCACTCTTCATGGCAGCAGTTTCATTACAGCACACACCTCCCCATTAAAACAAGTACAGAAAGAGTAAGGCTAGTTCCAGATTTCTAAATCACCAGAAGAGGGACAGGAGAACTTCACAGACATCTTATATGACAGAGGATGCTTGAATGTCTTTGCCTTGACTCCTCAGAAAGACATTTATTTTATTTAAAAATTCTAAGTTCTTGAAGACAAGGATTCTTCTATTCGCTTGCAGAGATAATGACACAATAAAGCTGTATTTTAGATCTTTAAGGTCTCACTCAACTACTAGAATATCCACAAACAGGCAATGCATTTTTCAGTAGCTTTTACTCCATTCTTAGAAAGTGTTTAGTGATTCTTGTTGTGGCATGCAGACAGCTAACAGAAAGATTAAGTGAACATTGTTTCTGAAATCTCACTCAAGTCAGCACACAACACACTGAACAGTGTCCAACAGGCTCACCTTGCAATAGCTCTGATGAAGTCCAGAGATACAGTACATTTGTATCTGGGTCCGTCGAGCTGGTCATTATGGCCAACCAATGATAACAGCTGGAGTGTCACAAGTGAGGAAATCTATGACCAGAAACATGAATAACATTAGATATTTTTGCAAATATGATTAGCAATAACCAATTACTTTTCTTTCCCTTCCTGTCATCAACATATCTTTCCTAAATCACTATATGGCCATATTTCTTTGGAAAATCACTGACACATTCTCACTGATTTTCATACAGTTCTGCAGCAAGCAGAACTGTATTTATTTATTTATATTTACACCATTAGTTTTGCAGCACAGGCAGCGACATGCACAGGCTTTATCCTTTACCCTTTCTATCAGGGGTTATCCTCCCTCCAAGAGTTCTGAGCAGAGGAAGGCTGCTGGGAGGCAAAGGTGGAGTGTAATAGCACAAGTTGAATATTTTTCATATCTGGTTGGCAGCAAGGAAACAGTTTGAGTCTCTTCCCTTTAAATCTGAAAACCTCCTCTTGAATTTTTCAATTCAAAGTTGGATACTCTCATGCCAACTCATCTGCATTTTGAGCAGATGGATAGAATCACTCTACTCAGCTAAACAGACTTTTGAGGCTGGAAGGTTGGATTAGCAAAAGGCCTGAAGATTTTGTGGGTTGAGAGAACAGGGCCTGAGAGAAATTTGCCTACACACACATACACACACAGAGTGCCTTGATAGAGCCATTGGGCCAGTATAGCAAGGTACAAGTTTATTTTTCACCACCATCTTTCCACTAAATGATGACTGTGGTATCAACAAAGGGCAATCATGAGATGTCAGCATTAAATGCAACCAGTCTGTTCTCTCTCAGTTAGAAGAAATGGTGCAGAGCCTTCTGTTTGCCTACCTCCACGCAGCCCCAGGGGAAGGAAAGAGGGAAAGAAGAGTAAGAGAGAATTTTTCTTGCTCGTGCTAGAGTTGCTGCCAATTCAGCGTAACAAGGTTATATTCCATGTAACACTGATTCCATAAAGCATCTGACCACAGTCCTACTTTCAAAAAACAGCTAGCTGTAGCCTAGCTCTGTGTAATTATACTTATTCAAAGAGAAATTCCTGAAGAATAAATACATCAGAAAGGACAGCATCAATTCAAATCTTCAAGAGTGCATGTTACTATGAAGCAGCAGTAAGTTCTGATCAGTATTAAAAAATACATCTCTCTCAGTTATATCCTTACCCTTTTTGCTTAAAGTGAACTTCATCCATACCTTGAAGGAGATAAGAACACTTATTAAAGTGTTTCCTTAAGTTAACACGCTATAAAGAGACACCTATCTATGGAACTAAAAATCATGAATAGGCTAATTTTGAATGGAAGCCTGTGCTAAACTCTCGTATAGCATTAGACAACAAAAGTTTGAATGTCATTATTCTGCAAAGTATGTAGAGTTTGGTTATGAAATATTGGCCTACTTGTGCTGACAAAGACATATATTGTGGAAATAATTCAGGGCCAAATCACAGTAAAAGTAGCAAATAATGTAATTTAACAATACTTAAGAAAACTAAACTTGGTGTGTGGCAAATTACCCAAAAGCACTTCAGGAATCATTTTGAATAGCCATCATTGACTTGACACCAACTACAGATTTGCTGTGTTTTTTAATTTATTTTTATTTTTAGTACTTAGAGAACACCTTTCTCCAACTTCTTCATTCAACAAATGTCTTCATTCCATCAGTGAAGACACACAGTGTTGGAATCTGCTACTACAACTTCCATTTTACCCCTATCAGTAAACTGGTAATTGCACTATTATTGGTTAATCATTTCTGCAATCTCCGCTGGCAGCCGGCCTTGCCTTCAGCAACCACCAGTGAAAGCAGGTTATGTCCCACAGAAGGAATGGCATGAGCCTCATAAAAGCTTCCAATGAGCACACCAAAAGCCTAGGTAGCTTGGAGCCAGACCCATCCAAATTTTATGTGGGCTGCTACATTACAAATGTTACAGATCCCCTTTTACAACAAATAGTAACTTTTTTTTTTTCCAGCCCTCAGTAAATGCTGTAAAGGAAACCTAAGGTGAGCAGTGTAAAATTGCCTACTAAAAGCTGACTCTACAAATCTAAGATAGTGTCAGACTAGATGTTGTGTGTCATTAATGTCTTTGGATCAATATGTCACCAAATATATGAAGGTTTTGATCTTCAGTTAGAAGTAAAACAGTTATTTTCTTAGCAAACTGTAACTCTTCACTCTTTTCTTTCACAAATGCTCTATTTATTTAGCTTAATAAAAATGTCACTGCAACTAAATGAGTGCTTAAACAGTGGACCCTGGCACTGAGATTCCTTAAGAAAGCAATAGATAGAACTGTCATTTT
Source organism: Tinamus guttatus (assembly GCF_000705375.1). The sequence continues at coordinate 37,074 of NW_010578257.1, forward strand.
CCATTGACATAAGGTAAGAAATGGTTTTATCTCCAAAGAGCCCCAATAGAGACAAAGGATATGTATGTAAGGGAAGTAAATAGCGACCAGTTCTACTCCAGCCAGCCTACATAAAAACTGCTAAAATACAGCTCACCATTAAAAGATAAAATACTGAACTTGTGAGTCCTCGGAGTGGATTTTGAAGCCCACCTGGACACATCTGTCCTGCACCTGGACACAGGCAGGTGTCTCTCATGCTGATGGGTCAGCCACAGGATGACTCTCTTTGCAGTAAGCTGACTTGTTAAAAGTAAATATTCAGCTTCCTTAGATCTGGAACAATTAAAAGTTTGTGAAATATTTTATGCCAAACCTACCATTCTAGACCAGATTCATAAGAAGTGGTTGTCTCCTCCTTCGTCAGCAGAATAGCTAAATGGTTAGAAAACTTTGTAGGACATAGATGGTTCAATTCCCTCTGGACACAGAGGATCTGAGCCCCTCTTAGCTCGTCTAACAAGTTGGGGTAGGAGAGGAAGCAAGAACAAAGCAGTGGGAAACCTGCCTGTTGAAACTGATCTATTTGGTATAAAACAGCACTCATGTAACTGTCTGCTCCCAGTTAGGGCACTCACCTGATGAGAAGGAATGAACATAGCTGAACGAACTGGGTTTTGAACACTTATTTGTAAGCAAAATAAAAAGGTCCCCCTTATCATTTTCATGTTCTCCTAATGCTTCAGGCCCAAGCGCTGCTCCTAATTTAATCACATGAAATTTTACTACTTCAGTAGTTCAGGTCGTAAAAATCTTGGGAGGTGATGGCTTCTTAACTGAAGATATAGCAAAAGTTTGAACCGTATTTGGGAAAATAGAAATACCAATTAAAAAAATGGCAAAAAAAGTGAATTTCAGAGACTTTTTTTAATGCCATGAACTACAGTGACTGTATTTCATTGTCACAAAAGCTTGGAAAAAATATCTAGCAAGAATTAGCTAAAAAAATGGCGTGGGTGACATAAATAAAAAAAAGCATATTTATTGAGAATCTGTTGAACAAAAGACATTGTGGTTGGAAGAAATATTCTACAGCTCTTTAGGGAATTAAAATTAATGTGGTAGCAATTTAATCTTACTTAAGGAAAAAAGGACCAGAACACCAGCACAAGCAAATGGGATTTTCTGCAGGAATAAGGAGAAAGCCTGAAGAAAAACTATTGATCTGAATGACATGAAGGAACAGGGGTCATTGATATGTTTAAAAATCAGCCAGGACTGCGCTTTCCCTGTGACAGATTTCTTGGAGGGCTCCTTGAAGGCTGCCTTTCCCTGCCAGATGGGGCCACCAGCCAGGCTCGAGTCATTCCCGGATGGGGACATGGCCACACCAACCTCTGCCGAGGGGCTCAGCACCCGCAGGCTCCGACCGGACACCCAAGACACACGGGTTCAGTTTGGGTACATGGCAACCAACTCTGAGGGAAAAGGGTTTGCGGGAATTGTGTGGGAACGAGGCTGCCCGCACCTCCGCCCTGCCCACTCAATGTACCAGGTAACTCCGCAAGGAGAAGAGATGCCGCCTGTGTGAAGCAACTCTGCTGCCTCAGGGACGTGAGGCGAGCCCCAGGGGACATTTTAAACCTGCCTGGACAAAATACAAATAAAAGACACCGGCAGGAACCATCTCAAGCTGGCAGAGATGTGCTAGAGGGTCTGGGAGGGATTTTGCATCTCCACAGTCCATAATTTTCAATTATCTTGCCCAAAAGGTATTGTTAATTGCAGCTCCACAGTCTGGCTTGCTTTCAACCACAACTTGAACCTGTTTCGTGATTCTGAACCTCGAACCTCTGAGGATATTAAGAACTTCCATTATTCGACTTATAATATTCTCACACAGCGGGGCTATATTCTTTCATGGTCATATTAAATTTTATACTTACCCTAGTGCCTTGCAGCACCAGCCCACAGCTCTTTTCAAGCAAAAACTCAACCCACCACACTTGTTCAAAACCCACTGCTGCTGGTACTTAAATCCATACAGATGTTAAAAGCACTGCTATGCAGCCAAAGACAATTTGAAAAGCAGATGCCATTTAGAAAACACAATTCAGGCAAAACGAGTGCAGAACAGGTCTCCCACCATTAAATTCAATGACCCTAGTACAAATTATGGGAGGATAAAAACATCTTCCCGAAGTTATTTTAGTCAAAATTTTATGTGGAGTATGGTCAGTATGATACCCTTGTTAAAAAACTCATAAATAGAAAGTTTACTATAAAAGCATTATAATTATATATGTATTTAAATCAGCAATTAACCAAAACAGTTAAAAAAAATCTTTAAAATAACCTTTTTCTGTATACTTAGATTTAACAATTGATTTTTGCTTCTGAATTATGTTCTGTGTAAGGTTTTAGGCACACAAAAACACAGCAGAGGGATCGTGTCCGATAAAGACCTAATATTTTATCAGTTATTAAGCTATTAGCTATTTTTGCATCTCTAACATTAACATTACTTTGTTGCTTTATATTGACTCTCCGGGATCTTGGGCATTGTCCCTTCATCTTCAGCAGCAGCACATGTCGTACTCTACAGTTTTTAACTATCTTCTGTCATTTTTGTCACAGCATTGCCACTTCTTTCTAGATGACTTTTCCAGATTAGGTCAAACAGTTTGGCCTAGTTGCAGCTGTGGGTACTGGGAACACCAGCATTTTAAAGAACAAAACTGGCAACAGTAAGTTATCAATGATTATCCAAGCTAATCTGAACAAACTTTCAAGCCCCAGATGTGCCAACAAGTCCCAGATGTGACACTATCTTCATTAAATGTTTCCTAACAGCAACAACTGCCTACCCCTCTGATACCATTTGTCCTTTAGGAACTGTGGCTGCTCAGACTAACCTTTCTTTTTTTAAGTGTTATTCACTGGGAAAAAGCCCCTTTTTCCTCCTAGTACATTTGCTTTAGCATTAACGCAGTTTGCACAAGGAGAAGGAGGAATCTAAAAGGCAATTCGTGATACTCTTGGCTTGCTCATCAGTTAAAAGAAGGATAAAATGTCTAGGGAGCGATGCCAGGATAAATCAGTATTTCTGAGTCAGTTCCTTTACTCTGAGGATCAATTAAAATACTTTGAGATCTACCCTGAAAGGCATGCTAGAAATTTGTTTAACATGGTATTTTGTGAGAGGATCAAATTAATCCCCAACTTGAGGGCATATTTAGAAAACCTGTCAGAAATTTGTAAGACTCATGGAACTGATTGGGGGAGTTTATTTTGATTCTTCAAAAGACACAAGGCCAAGAAGCCCATTTGCTCGAAAGCTGCTGGCGGTGCCGGCACCTCGGCTGTTTCAGGCTCCCCGGGAGCGGCAGCCCCACGTGCAGGGAGGGCAGGCAGGAACTGCGGGCAGGTAATTCACAAGCGCTGCCTTTACATACTGTTACATACTTCAAAACCAGAGCAACCACAGATGAGAGCAGATGGTCACAGAAACACTTGGGGAAAGACGCTTACAATTAGATTGATTCCTTAAGTCAGGTAGCTTCACGAAGCAGACACCAGACAAAAGCTGGCTGTTTTTCAAGACGTGGGCAGCACCTAGCCAAAAGAAGGGTTCTTTTTTTTTGAGGATACCTTTCGGTATCAGAAGCTTCAAGTTCCAGATATTTTTTTTTAGAAGCCAACAAAGGTGACACAAAGACCTTCTTGAAGCGAACTTTTATATGAAGGAAAAAAAAGAAAAAGATGATATGCAAGGGACCAGGCATAGAACCTTAAATCCCCAAATTACACAAACCTTCACCCATATAACATTTCTGCCCCATAATGGCAGCATTTCTAGCTATTACAAGAGAAGTACAAAATTGGACCAGAAAAAGAAGTAATCTTAAATATATTTCCAAGTATATATTGAATCTTAATTACAGGATTTGATATTCATATTTGCAAAAGGCCTCTAAATATTTAATGACATATCAGTAAATTATGTAACTGTAAATAATGATCTGATTTAGCTTGGAGGGTAATAACTACCCTCTTATTTCTACACAAAGGAGTTTTTTTTCTTTGCAAATATACTTTTGCATGCACAAATAATTAAAGCACTTAAGATTTCTAACCTGTCCTGAGGACAAGTCTGCTCCGTGTCCATGTCATGAACAGAATTCATGAAATTGAAGGATAGTTCTCAGAATTGGATCTTTGGGAGACTTTTTGGTCTTTCTGAGACTAAATTACCTTGCTTTCTTCAGTAATGAAAAATATTTTCAATATGTGTGTTAACTGCAGTCTATTTTTGGACAATTATGACAATTTAAGTGTTGAAAGAATATTGATCCAAAGCTAGTATAAGAAAAAAATAACATTGGGAATTTTTAATTAATACAACCACCTAGGAGGATTCGACCTAAATACTTTTGAAATATAAGAAAAAGACACAGCATCCACAAGGCTAGACAAATGGTAACACACAGTAGTCTGATGTGAGAGCTGGCTTGGAAAAATCACTATTAAATCAAACCCAATATGCTGTTTATACATAAAAATACTTTTCCTTGAGTTTTACTCATCTTAAAATCTACCGCAATTTAAGAGAGGTTCATCCTAGTATATGATCTATGTCTAATGAAGTTTATTTAGCATGCAAGGTGCACTCAAATATAACATACAAAAACTCATCATTAAAGATGGACCCTGGCAACATGCTGCAAGGCTGCTTCTCAAGAGAGCCTCTGCAAGAGACAGAAATTAACCCTTACTTGTTGTGACCACATAAAAACGTGCACATTTTAGTGGTTCTGTAATAAGAATAAATAGCATCAGAAACAAAACCAGAAATGACTCACATCACTGAAGCACATCAACGTTATTACACAAAACAAAGATCCCTCCTGACCTTAGGAGGGAAAGCATATAATAAAAGTCTAAGTCCAGAGCAATCCTTTCCCTGTTCCAACTCCTGACTTCAGCAATCTGCATATGAGAGATCCAAATAGTGGTGAGAAATCATTCACATAGCTGGATCTGGCCAGCTAAAATATGACAGTTTAAGTTCCTTTCACACTGTAAAACTGGAGCTAAAAAGACTGTTGAGCTCTGAAGTTAATGTATCCGATCAGTGAGCTGGAGTTCACTACGGGGCTGCACCCACATGCAAAGGAATCAGCCACGATGCTCCTGTGCAGCTCCCAGCGAGATCAAAAAAAGCAGCACTGCGCCACGCTGCGGTTCATGCGCTCGAAAAAGGGAAATGCAAAAGAACCCTCCTGATCTGAGAGACTTCCATAGCAGTGAAACTCTCCTTAAAATTTGATTTCATATCTGCCATTAGATCCTGGACTGACAAAAAGTAAAAAGAAAGTTCTTCCTCGAGAAGTAAGTTATTCTCCTGTTAAAAATCTCAGCTTACAAAAGATACTCCTGTGTCTTCCACAAGAGCAGAACTGGCACAACCCAAGGAGGAACCAGGCTGGCAAGGTACTGGAGGAGCAGCACACAGCTGAAAGAGGAGATGCCACAAGCATCTGGGAAGGGGCAGATTGGGAACCTGCCTTCTCAGAATATCCTGCAACACAGCAACACTAGCACATGGAGGGGAATATCCTGCTCTGCATCCGTGGATCTCTTAGAGTTTAGTCCTGCCAGGAGCAAGAGAAAGAACCGGATACGGATGACACCTCAGGAAGCCAGTCCGGCCCTCAAGGTGCTTGATGAGCAAAGAAACGGTGAGTGTTTCTGACTGTAACACAGCACAAAACGGATGGTTCTAAACTACAGTGACAAGTTTCATTAAAAAAAAGAATCCGTAACCAAAACTTAAGTATTTAGATGTACGACAGAGACTATACATTTACAGCATCCCCTTCTGCAAGTCATTCTACAGAATGTAAAGTTTCCAGTCATCCGTGCATTGATAAGTCATAAAATATTAAAAATTTAAATTCAATGACCTGTTAAATATGTTTCTTTTGCAACTGCAAGAGGTATCTATAAATATCCTTAAGCCTCTTAAAACAGACGATTCTGAAAAGCGGTCATAACTACCAATTTCCCATCTTTTCTTCAGCTGGTCTTGGTTTTATCAGATAAAGAACACAAAACATCATCTGTCAGCAATTAATCTGCAAGGGGGAGCCAAACCAAGCTCCCTTTGCATTTTCACTGTTTGCATTTTCAATTTCTGTCATTGTTTAACACAACAGTGAAATTCTGCTAGTTATGCCACACACCACTTACCTTTCCAAACTTGGAAAAAAATGCTGTTTCAAAGGCCAAGTATATGTTTGGGGTAAGAAAGTTAGCAATCAAGAAAGACAACAGAGGAACTAGTGAACAAGGGTGCTGTTACACTTGTCAATAAATTCATTAACCCATCATTCAGTTAAGTGCACTGTGTCTGGAAGAGCAACATGCAGGCAGGATATGCTCCGGTTTGAATGGGGGGAGATTAATTTTATATCATAATTTATTACATTCTAAACAATTTTGTTTGTTTAGTTCTTTGAAACAATGAATTCATAAAAAAGGCATTTCATTTAAATAGCCACAAAGTGCTGTCTTGTTTGTTAGCACTGTACTGCTCAGGAACAGTATGCAGCTAATTAGTATTTGTCCTGCTTCTACAGCATTCAGTGATGATAACATTTGGATGGATGGAAACAAAGACACCTTTCCTCCCCCTCTCAATTCTTAAAAACATCTTGCTGCATACATCAAATTAAAAGGTGTGAAGTTAAAAAAAATATAGTCAATGTGGCTCCTAACTCATCACAAGCACTTATGGTCCAATAAGAAAGTAAAACATTTATGTGCTAAAGAAGGCACTTTCAGCAGATAATCCAGGAATGGATTAAAAAGCACAGAACCACCAACACAAGTGTAACACAGTTTCTGTGTAATACAACACAAACAAGACACGCACGTGTCAGGTTGAGGTGGCTAACCTACTTGCATTTGCAGGTGATGGTTGTGATATCTGCTTTATTTTTGGAATAGACATTGTGACAGTTTTCAGATTTTTTTGCAATAATCAATAAATACATATATGATTTTCCAAATGATTAGCTTAGAAAACCATAAAAAGGTTTACTAAGCTGATTACCAAACTCAGAGCCATAATGAGACAACTCAGGAAGAAATAAAACTGGAGAGAAGTGGCAGTATGTCCCAGGCCATACCTAGGAGAAGAGGAAATGGCCTCAAGTTGCACCAGGGAAGGTTCAGGTTGGATATTAGGAAGAATTTCTGCATGGGAGGAGTGCTGAAGCACTGGAACAGGCTGCTCAGGGAAGTGGTGGAGACCCTGTCCCCAGCAGTGCTCAAGAACCCTGTAGATGAGGCACTTAGGGACACGGATTAGCAGGCATGGGGGTGATGGCCTTACGGTTGGACTCAATGATCTCAAAGGTCTTTTCCAACCTTAACGATTCCATGAGTTGGCAAAGACACTGTTAGGGTCTAATGAAAACCTACTTGTCATCCCAGCCGAGTGTGCTACATCCTGACCACTTTCACATAAGCTTTCTAGAAGGCAGTTTTGGGCATTATTCATCTACTATGTCAGCTCCTTAGTAAGCAGAAACAGAACTGCTCAAGCACGTTTTAACCTACCCATACCAGAACCCGGACTGCAGCCAATGAATATTAAAAAGAAAAGCTATCAAGGAACCAACTGCTCAGGAAGCATTGGCATGGATGCCTGTCATCCTTATTAAAAGAAGCTCAAGCAGCAGGGAATAAATGCTCTGCAGGGTATTCTCTAGTTAGAACCACTTAACCTGAAGGCCCCTCCTTCCTTCTCTGCCACTCAGACCTTCTTTAAAAGAAGTTTTCCAGATCCATCTATCCCAGGAGATACATTAGGGATAAAACAGAGGCAAGGCTGTTCCTGCCCACATCCTGCTACTGGATCAGGACAGACAGACTCTTTGAGACACCCTTTGAGGTGCTTGGAAACTTGCATTCTCCTAAGGCTATACTCAATTTTACTACCAGAAGTAACATTTAACTTAACCAGTGATCCAGACTAACCCCCCTCCCAAACTATTTCTGTGCTTGCATACCCATTCCTGCAGAAGCACTGCATATCATCACATATTTGGGAAACATTTTGAGGCTTCTTCCCTTCGAGAAGAATTTAAAGGCACCAATGTTGGTGACTGCATTTTTAAGACACAACCTTGCGCTAAGAAAAAAAAGAAATTAACAGATACTCATACAAAGAAAACTCTTGTGCCTCAAAAAACTGTTCTCAGTTTATTTCATTACAGAGAAATTGCACAATATGGATGCTGCCATGGCAACAACTCACTTTATTGAGCAAGAGAGAAAATAATTATCCCAAACCTGCATATCGTGCAAGCACATGCAGTAAATTTAGCGCTGCCCTTTTCCCCCTTGCGTTTTTTTTCTCTTGGAGAAAAAAAAAAGAGAGAGATTTTGAATCCATACATTAGAGCCAACCAGGCACCATTTTTCTTTTCCCCTCCCAATTCTTTGTACATTTCACACCTCTTGAGTGCATGATGTGAAGGACCCAGTTACTTACAAAAAGAAAACGGGATTAGTGAATCAGAAATGCTCTTCCCCCTCCTGAGCTAAGTACAGAAGACTCCTATGTAAATGGTTTGCACATTTAAAAAAAAAAAAATCTATCCAAGCCCCTTAGGCAAGATCAGCACATGTTTAGTATTCGCTCAGTATACCTAAACAAAAACCCTTACATTTACAGTAAACCAAAAGTTACCCACCTCCAAATATAAATTAACCTTGATTTTTCTGTTCTGTCCAAATATTCTTTGTGAAGTTATGTTTGTGAGCATATTGTTATATTTTATATACAAAGGCTCATAATATTTCCAGAACTGCATGGGATTTAGCCATACAAATCCAATTAATGTCAATAGAAGTTGCATGGCTAAATCCCTGTGCTCAGCTTTGAAATTTTGGAAGCTGTGGGGGAGGTTTTAGGAGTAGTGAATATGTATTATACAAAACTCTGCTCTCTCAAAGAGAGATAAAATAGCGTGAAGGTACCTAGAGATGTCAACAAATATTCATGTGGCTCTCCTATGAAAGCCCCATTCCTAGCTAAGCATGCAAGGATTTCTATAAAATTTTATCAAAAAAATGATCAGTATTATCCTGTAGTCTATGTGTGAAAAGAACTAATCACATATATGTATTAGTTGGATAAATTATTCCTATTTTATCTCCCATTTCAATTGTTTGACTTCATTTGCAGTGGATCTGCCTAATAGAAAATTTTCGAGAATAAATTTAATCCTGTGTTCAGTTAGAGGACAGCCAAGAGGATGTGTTTGGGATATATAAAATTCATGTTTTTAAAGGCTACACTGAAGAAGTACTCTTTAAAAAGATCTCATCTGCCACAGACTTTCCTTACTTTTTTAGTTCCTTTAAAATCAAAAACAACCTGAAAGTATAAATGAAACTACTCTTGCCTGATTTTAGCAAAAAAAACCCCAAACAAACAAAAAAACCAAAGCAAACACAACACACAGATAGTTTTGACTCTTTTGCGCAGAATTCTTGTATTACAAACAATTTACATCCACACACACACGCTCATCTGCATCTATATTCGCACCTGTGCAAAATTCTTAACTCAGGGCACTGCCTTCCCAGAAATGCAGCTCTCCCAGCACATGATACCTTCATGGGAATTTCTCAGAGAAAAATGGTAGTATAATTCCAATAGTTGAACTGATGAAATGTACACTTATGTGTTTTTTAAAAAAGTTATTCATAGCTGTACATGAATCTTTTTTCCCTTTTCTCAAAACATGAGCAACCAATTCCTGGTTTTCACTTAATAATAATAAGGCAACTAGCAGCTTACCATTTAAAATATATTCTTGTATAAAAGTAAAAACATCGGATATGTATGTTTTGCATACAATGGTTTAACAAATCCCAAGAGTATTATAACTGTAGTGAGAAATAAATAATTAGTATAGAATAATTTATTTTTGCATGTGACAGTAGTTTTTCTATGGACACTTTTTCTTCTCCCAGTTCAAGAGCAATTCACTAAGGCAGTGGCATTATTTTTTTAAGTATAAATACAGAAAAAAGCATTAAGTTTCAGCATTGGACTAGTTAAAAGCTTTACTTCAAGCTTGTTAAGTGGTCATAATTAATTTGAAATAAGTACCTTATTCTCAAAGAGGGAAAAACACTTCTGCACATCTTTCTTGAAAGAGATAAAACTGCTAGAATAAATGAACTAGAAGCAAAAACACTTTTACCTTAACTATAACACAACCTTTTCTCTCTGCAGTAGTATATTTTGGAAGCCTTCATGTTTGACTATAGTCAAGTTTGTAAAGGAATTATCGTGTTACAACCAATATGTGGCAATACACAACTATTAAGATGGTATCTGAACTGGTAGCATCTCTGGTTAGCAGCTCTCCACAAGGCCTATTCAGAGTTTTGTATCTTTTGTATTGATACAGTTACTGGGCTACAGAAATTCTGTGTATTAAAAATGTCAGCAGATGGAAATTGCAATAATTAACACTTAAACAGAATTAAATATGAAATTATTGTGTGAAGAAAAGACTCTTATCCACAAGCTATTCCAAAGGCAAAGATGTTCAGCACCTTCTCTCCCTGCCTTCTACAGCCTTGGCTGTTTTCCCTGCCTCTTGGGACATCTTCTTCAGGGGGACCAGGTGCCACCATTTCCCTGCTGGGACTCAGTGGCAGGACTACAGCTACAAGGTGGTGCTACTCACTCTTCACCTGCTCATTTTTCTCCAGCAAATCCTAAACAGATGTCGCCAACCTCCCAAATTTGTACCCTGGGTTCTTTCTAACAGGGGATGCCAATGATGTAGCGGAATGGATGGACTGAGGAAAAAAAAGAGAAGGAAGTATGGCTAAACAGGTCCCTCTGAGTGCTGCAATTGTATGAACGCGAGTCACAACAGAGGCACTTCTCGTTCCGAGCAGGAGAAATGCAGCAATGAAGATAACAGTAGATGTCCAGGCTCTCACAGCTGCAGCTCAGGATTTAGATCTGATTTAGAAGGAGCTGAGACAAAGAAAAAAACGTCTCAAGTACTAATGAAAGTGATTGGCAAATTCTTATTTAGACAAGAGGTCAGACTTGCATGTGAAGACAAACAAGCACAATTTACATTGGGTCATCCAAATTCCCAGCATATCCAAAGATCCCAGAGATACAAATGAAATTATCACTAACCTTAACAAAATCAGTAATTCGTTAGCCCAGGTAGGATTTATCATAGCTTCACTTCACCTGAACAGCTTGTCATCTTAGCTGCAATATGGAATTATGCCACTTCAGAAAAAGCAAACATATTTCTACAGAACAATTTAAATGGCTTTGCAGAAGGATTCTGAAATACTTCCTTGCCTTATGCAACTTGTGTATTTTATTTTCTAAGAATTATTGCTTAATATTATATCTTCTTTCCTCAAACAACCTCTGCTGTATGTTCATGAAGTAAACAAAGTGTTCTGGCCTATAGGTCATTTATCAAGTTGATTGGGTTGATGATTGTCTATCATTTTATATAACATATTCACCTCTGAATACACAGTAAAACCAGATTCCTAAAGATGTAATCAAGAAAAAAAAAAGGAAAAAAAAAAAAAAGGCAGTGTGCAATCCTACAAAATAATTAAGACAATTTCATATCTGTTTAGAGGCTCGAAAATGTCATTTTGCCACTGCAGTGTGCAATCTGATGCAAAATGCCTCTATTTTATAAGCAACTTCACTGCAAAATCATAGAATCATAGAATACTTAAGGTTGGAAGGGACCTCTAGAGGTCATGCCCCTATATGAAGCAGGTCTCACATGCGTCTGTGCAAACATGTGCCTGGAAGCCGGGACTAGCTCCAAGACTTCCAAACAGTGCTAGGTTACCCTATACTGCTGCAAAATAAACACAACAAACAAGCCCCCACATGATGTCTGAAGCGTTCTTACAGGCAGAGGTTTATGCCCCGTGCTCCCAAATTCTTGCCTCTTCTTATTTAGAAAGTATTACTGCTTAATGCTTCAGTGGAAGGCACCCTCTCACCTCAGCAAATCTAGATGAAAGAGCTGGGAAGATAACACTGACTGGCAACCACATGTTGACACACTTGCCGTATCAAGGTAGAAATCATTTTTTATTTTCATCATTCACGCAGGCTTAATATGTTTTCTAGACAAATGCAATTTGTCTAGAAAATTACATTACATTTCCAATTACATTACATTTCGAATTACTTTTCCAAATTCAGCATGCAAGAAAAGTTGTGTAACTAGTTTTTTTACCATCTGGTTTGTAAAATAAGAATCAATTTTAAATAAATTCTAGCTTTCACTATTTTTTGTTCATATGAATATGATCTCAAGCAAGTCTACCATGTGATGCAGTAATACGGATGGCATTTTATGGATTATACAGATAAGAGTATTGTTCCTCCAACAAGGCAAAGGGACTTAAATCATGAAATATTCAAGATGATTATTGTATCAAAGGCAAGACCTAACGGATAATTGAAGTAAGGATCAAGGTTAATGCCTATTCTGAGGAGAATTTACATAAATTATGTTTCACTGGTGTGCCACAAGGCTTATTTTACTGGTTTATACCATGTTAGACCATAGAAATTAGAAATGGGAAATAGCTATTTGGTAATCAGCTCTCTCTCCCTTCCAACACAGAATTCTGTCCTCAGGTTTATTTTCAGAGAGATTTGTTCTTTTAAATAGCTCAAGGAATAGGACATACCACTAAACTTCACAGGAGTCTGCTGAACACTTAAACTTGATCAAATGGCCAAGTGAAAGCTTGCTTTATTTTTTTTTCTTTTCTCCCCCAGTATTCATATGCCCTCATAGGACTTTGATTACTCTACTTAGACCTCTTCAGACTCTGCTAAGTGAATCCCTGTTTTTTGGTACTTGAAGGTTCTATGTGCACACAGACATCTTCATCAGTCCCTGGTAGCTATTTAGCCAACTCGGGGTAGGGATCCTCTCTCTTCATTTGAGCATCACTGAGCACACAGGTAGCTATAAGTAATAATTATGAGTATTCATTTCCCTTAATCTTCCTCTAACTTGATTTTTTGCTGCTCTTCAGGCTTATACCTTCTCAGTATTACCACTCTCCAATTATTTTCCTTCCTCTGAGCAGCTTTGTTCCAAGTTGTTTTCCCTTATGCATATTAGCTTGAGTTTACACATTCATCCTGGTATTTTTCTTTGAGAGACTTAATTTTCTTTAATAAAGCATCAGGCTTAAACTCATGTCTTGCATTCAGGTCATACACAACCACAGAAAAAAAAACAGTCACTTGCATTAAAGACTAGCAGTTTCATTCATCAAAAACATTATAAGTCTAAGTACCCTAATGTATGGATATTATTTATATTACTTCTTTTTTAATCATTTTCATCTCTATCTGCATGACACTCTCACCAAAACTGATTAGTGAAGACATCAAGCAGCATCTCTCATCCCCTTCCATGCTTGCTGTCTTTCCAGAGGTTTGCTATCTCCCTTCGCAACAGTTCCACAACACTGAGCCATCCCCAAGGCCTGAGCACAACGTGTGCACGAAGGCCTCTCCGGAGCCTGAGTGAGACAGTTTCGCTCAGTGTAGTCTGGCTCATGGAAGGAAATCCCAGATGCTGAGTAGAACTTAAAAGTTAGACACTGAGAACAAGATATTAATTTGAGAAGGTGTAAACCAAATCGTGAAAGTGATAAAAGAATTATATGCTAGGCTAAAGAGGCTAACTTACGTGCTCACTTTCCATCTGAGCCTCTTTTTGCACTGGCTGACAGACCAGGCAACCATCCCAATGCTTCAGGCAATCTCAGGTGCCTCCGAGGGAGGCACCATCCTGCTCCCTTTGCTGTATCTGATTCCCTGATACATTTTGAGACAGATGGGTAGTTTAAAAAAGAAAAGTAGCCTTGCTACTTCAAAAGCCTCCTAGTAAAAGGCAGGTGTCCAGAATGATGTTAAATGGCAACCTGATTGTCACTGTTAAATAGACAGCCAGAAAAAAAAAAATCAAAAAAAAAACCCTAAAAAAACAGCCATGAAAGTTGAATTTTTCAGGATACGATTAAAAAGCAATAAAAAAAAAAATGCTGCTGAGATGGCTGCTCTGCCTGTTCAGTGAATCAGAAACGATCACTTCAGTCTCCCAGTCTTCTAGACTGTCAGCCTAGCATCTTTTACAAGCACTACAGTCACACAAATTATTAAAAGCTTTTCAATCCCTACACCATCAGTGTTACAGATCCATTAGAGGCCACTCCAGGCTAGAAAATATCTGTTGGAAAACAGCTTCTTGGGCCATATGCTAGTAATAAATAAGAAAGGCTGGAAAAGAACATTTTCTATCAACAATCTTCAGTTTTCTTCTCATGTCTCTGTGCTAGTCCCTTAAATCAATCTGCTTACTTTCAGTACAAACTATAGCAATTTTTTTAGACCTATATTATTCTTTAGTCCATTTTCTGACTTTACCTTTAACATTTCTTGCCCGGATGTCTAGAATATAAAAGACTCTCTTGTCCTTTCTATGTAGGTCACAGATGGTCTGAGATAAATCAAGTGCTCCTTGACTATTAAACTAGATCAACTTAGGTCTCCATCTTTTGCCTTTTAATAGATACTCCAGCTCCCATCCCTCCTGCTTTTTTCAGACTCACTACAATTTGACAGAATTTGAACTCTAAAGACACAGATACTCCATCTCTATATCCTCTTACTGGAATGTTCATAAAACCATTATGAATGCCCTGCACTTCGTTTGTGGTGCGTTTCAAGAGGCAGGCATGAAACACGAGCAGACAAAAAAAGAAGCAAGGTGTGTTAGAAACACATACACGCACTGAAAGATACCTTCCAGTGCTCCAGGTGAATTATTATAATGATGAAGCGCCACATCCCATTAGAAATAGAATCAATTGTATTTATAATCTTATTCAGAAAAAATAATACTTAGAAAATATGACATAATAATTTGAGAATTAAACTACAGATAATACATATTTTTTAAACTTTCCATAGCAGGGTAACAGATGAACATTGGAAGGAAGTTAAAGGCTGCCCTATCACATGCTGGTCAAGCACAATGCCTGTTGAGAACTGCATTCTGCTCATCTGAAATACATCTGCCTTCAAGTAAAGGGTTTGAATTTCAGTTGATAATCTATGAACAAAAATTCACTCTGAATAAGCTAAGATATATTTTTATGTTTTACCTCCAAAACTTTAAACAGCTGAGAGCCCTTTTAATTTCTGCAATAGCTCTGTGAAAACCACTTGCAGAAGTTATACCTAAGCAACTTGTTTCAAAGCAGCAGGGATGTAAAGTCCTACCTCTCTTGTCATATAGAGCCTTCTCCTGTGAAATATGAGCACTCTCAGAAAACACCTTCCAAGAGGCACTGAGCTGCTCTATAGTTGCTCTTGCTGGAACCTGGTTGGGAGATACACAGTTCACATTACAATTTAATGGATGCAGAATGACAGACCATCCCCCTAGGAACCCCAGGGAAGTTTCTCCTGGAAAATCCTGTCATTTCAGCATTTCAGCACTTGTTCCCTGGAAGAAATCACAAGCAGCCTTGCAAAGGGAAGGGCAGGCTGGCACTGCCTGCACCTTGCAACAGTAGGATGTATAATCGAGCACTTCTGCCACAGTTTTGGTGAGGAGCATGAGATCTCAAGACGGATATTTGATTTTTTTTTTTTTGTCCACAACAAATATTTGTATCCAAACTAAACACTTTGACTCCATTTCTAGTTGATGGAGTAAAATGGGTACTTTCAGGACACGTCTCACTGTAACTTAATATAGATGCAAGAAGTTGTCATAACCAGTGTGTTTTCAGATGCTCGTGTCTATATTGGCAGGCATGATGCATGCATGCCCATTTCTTTAACTAGAAAAGGATACTGAGCGACTAGCTCAGGCATACTTATAGCACACAGACACCTAAACATGGCAAGACCAATCTCCCCCAAAATAACTGCATCATTTTTTCTTCATCCCTCCTCCACCTCATGTGAAAAATTAAATCGTAAGTTAAGTAAGGATGGAGATTTTTTGCAGCACCTAATGTATCTTGGGATATTCATCACTGTTTTCAGCCCTTAAAATAGTAATAATTTCACAATAAATCTGCAGATTATCCAAATTGTTGAGATTTTTACTAAAACCTGCTTTTCTGAATTAAGCTTTTCCTAGCCTGAGTTAGGCTAGGATATGTCTTTGGTTTTCTATTCCGTCACTCTTCTGTATTTTGAATAATTGCAAAAATGGTGAGGTTTACTAAAATATAAACTTTTCCTAAGTGAGACTTGCTCATACGGTCGTATCAGTCTTTCACACTGACCTTCCCCAAATATTTGCCAATTTCCATTTCCACAGATGGAGAAAAGATATTCTGTCAATTCTTACTAATCCTCATCTATCAAGAGGCGTTCCTTTGTCAACGAGCTTCATATTTTGAAATCCTGCCTTACAAATTAACTGTAATGCAGCTGCTTCTTTTGTTCAAGATGCTGTGGCAAGCCCTGCTACACCCTATCAAACGAACAGAAATCAGCAGAGGGTCCTTGGGGGAGGAAGGATGTTAAGTACAAAGTCAGTGACTAAAACTGACTGCAGTTGACAGAGCAATAACACTACAAATATTCACTAAAGAGATTCTATATATCCCTTAACATCCTATTTTGCTACCTTGTGCACTGACTCTGCATGCACACGCAGCCTTGGTACTTTCCGACCTTATCAAAAACTGCAAGGGGTCTCCTGATATGCATAAAATGATCCAAATGTATTTCATGTATAATACAATGAAGACACCTGTATCCAAATGACTGATGGGGTTTAGGTAAGTGAAGAGAACTTAATCAAGGCAGGGAGATATCATGACATGTTAACAGGGAGAGGAGGACAAGAACCACATCAGAACTAGCCCAAGGGCACCTCAGCACAACTAACACACAATTATGCTCAACTGGTGATATTGAACCTTTTTCAGAGCATAATTGAAAGTGGTAATTATATGACTGCAAAGGGAACTGGTATTCTTACAACAAGGATATTGTGTTAACTCCACTGAGGTGAGCAAGCTCTTTAGGTTAAAAGACAATAACAGCACTAAGTGAAACAGGTAAAACTGATCTTCCCTAATTGTCAACCAAAAATTAAAAATTAGTTCCAGTCACCAGAGGAGTGAAAAATTTGGATGCTCAATATAATTTCTTGACTGTAGAGCCTGGTCCTAGTCTTGAAATCAGGTTTTGTTGCACCAAGCTTCTTTACAAACGCACAACAAACAGTTTATAGTCCAGGCTGCAAACATACTTAAAGAGACTGATAAAATTTATGAACAGAGGTTAACAATTCTATTTATTTGTGATGATCTGAGGACTCAGCAGGTTCCTTCTAGTATTATGTCACATATATATCACATCACATAAGAATTTGCAAGAAAGAACCAAAACTCTATTTAACTCTCCAATTTACTTGATCCGAAGACAAGTACCAACTCTCTCCTAATACTGTGTACAAACTGTGAATAGCTGATGATTCTGGAAGAGATTATGTGCATATACTAAATGGCCGAAGGAAAGTGATTAAAAACTTACAATATACAGGCTGTTTTTAGATATATACATTATTAACAGCAGTTGTGCATTACTTGCTTAATTAATCCTTGCTGTCTTAACAGATGAACCAGATGTACTATTATGTTCTTTGTTCTTTTCTAAAGAGGGGATGAGCCGATTATTTATCTCCAAACAATAGAAGTGCATGTAGCAGAGTGAAGATTTCTTTTTAATCTGGTAGGCAGTCACTAACGAGCTTCAGCTGCAACTGCCTGATGTAAACACAGAGCCAACTTGCTCCTGGAGTCTTAAATGGGGACGTTCCTTCCACTAAGTGCATGAAACCAATTTCTAAGCAAGTGTGTGAAGAGAAGGATGGAAGGAGTTTGAGAGAAGGGAAACCACTTTGTCTTTCATGTCGCATCATACTTAGGGCTTTCAGACACTGATAAATTTTCATAGATAAGTTAATTTCCAAGGGTTCAAGCACCATCTACAAATAATATCTTGAGAGAAGAGGAGATAAAGAGAACGGAAGTTAAAGAAACTCAGTTAACGCAGTGAATTCCCTATGTTAAACACCATGCAATCCTAGAGGTGATCAGAGCACACTGGAATACAGAACGTTATGGTCACAGAGCCACAAAATTGATTTGTGAAAATTTCTGTGTATATAGAACACGTTATTACTGCTCTAGCAACTCTGTATGATCTACCTCAAAATCGAATCTTATCTGGCTATATTTGAAAAGATCAAATTTATTGTAAAATCATAAAGAAGATGTATAGCTAAGTGTTGGTTTATAGGAATCAGCAAATTCTTAGAGACAGATCTTACTAAGATTAAAAAAATAACATTAAATAGCAAGGAGGTTTGAAATGGTTTGAAGGTTTGAGTCCATTTTTATGAGTGTGATAGAACAAACTTAGGAATTAACTTTACCTTCCTTGAACTGAATCATCTCTAGAGTTCTCTCTTTCAATACCCTTTCTCATCATAACCAAAATTTCTTCCATAAAAATAATTTCCAAAAGTTCATGACAAATTGTTCTTTTAAATGCGTTAGGCTATTTTTAACACATCAGTTAAGTGCCAAGGTGGGTACCATTACCAGCACCTCTTGGTAGAAATAAGTAATTAAAGCTTTTCCACCTGGAATTACTGAAGAAAAGAATTAAATAAAGAGAAAACAAATAGAATTTGATTAAGAAAGAATTTTTACATTAGGAAAATAGTCCAAGTTGCAAAACCATATTAACAATATTAACTCAAACATTAACTCAAAACAAACAAAATCCAATTAGGTCAAGCAATTTAATGAAGCTGAAACAAAACTATTCTTACCTCTAAGAAAACGTCTTTGTACCAATTATAACTATAAAGAATCAAGCATATTGGTCTGCCTATTCACAACTTTAATTACAAAGTATGACTTAAGCTAAGAACTAAAAATAGAGTTTTATTTTTCACAGACACACTGAGACTTAAAAAGAAATATATACAGTCAGCTAGGTGGATGAAAGTAAGGTTTGCTCCTTTTCTTTCAGATAACAGCAGGCTCTCTCAAGCTGCCATCATCGGTGTTACAGTGCTAACCTATGTTATCACACTGTGCGTCCCATTAAATTCCTATTTCAGCTTGTGAATTTCTGAAAGATTAGTCCCATGAACAGTAACAGAAAATGAGAAGGAAAAAACAGATTTATTTTTTCTTATATTGTTTACCTTTCTACCATCATCATCTTCCTAAATGTACTGAAATGAATGGATAAACACATTGCTATCCTTTTTAATCAATAGGTCAATTAAGCAAAATAAAGCACATCTTATGCATGTGTATCTGCAGAAACACATAGACAATATGGTCATATTCAACAGTACTAATACTAGCCTGGGGCTGCCAACAGCTAAGAAAGCCATTCTAATAATAATTTAATATTATTCTAATAATATTGAAAGCCTCTTTAGTGTGAGCAGCCATGAAGTCCCTGGATCAAAAGGCTACACCTACAGCCCTGCATGGGCAGAACACTTGCAGGCTACGACCCTATTATCCACGGCTTTTTATGCATGATGTATTTATACAATATTATTTATACAAGGCTACTGATACTCTGTGTTGGCAAGATATGTTTGTGTACCTTCAAGGACATTGGAAGAGGAGGAAAAGTTTATCTGGTTCAGTAATAAAAATGAGACAATCCCAGGGCCTGTGGTTTACATCCCATCATTCTGACCATAAAGAGGTTATGAAGCCAATGTTTTCTGACTGACTAGACAGAAGGGTGCATCATAATAGTTTTCATGAAGCCTAAAAAAGCCTTTTTAAACTTTTTCCATGTAGTTCAATGTAGTTTTTCCATGTAGTTTGGTAAGTTTAGATGCTCTTCCCTCCATGAAATTTTAGTAGGACTATTCTGGGGAAGACAAGCCTCATGGCCAGACTGCATGAAGCAGCGTATTTATATTCACTCTCCTCTGACACAAGACGACAGTGAAATGCAGTCAGGCAGAGACAGAGGCTGATGACACAGTCCCTTGTAATTTAAGTAAGTCCAGAACTTGAGAAGTGCTAAAAAATAGAGAAGTACAGGACATGTTTGCTTATAAACCCCAAACAAACAAAACTCCCCAAACCCCACAAATAACCAACACTACCTATATACCTATATAATTAATCAACTTCAAAAGCCCCTTGAACTTCCAGGCACTTTCACTCTCAGAAATGAGATTATTGTAACTACTTTTCAATAATAATTTCATGTTTTAATAATAATAAAAAAACAATTCTGCAAATACATCCACACACTTGTATCTATATAACTGTTAGAACTGCTGACTTGAGGCACTCCTCCTGCTCTGTATTACCTAGAGAGTAATAAAACACCACGAAGCAATCCCCAAATTCAGACATACGATATACTGTAGGCAAGTCTTGAATTAGCTTGCAGTATCATCCTTGAGATTAAAAAGCTTTTAAAAAGATGTTCAACATAAAAGCAAGAAATGCCACCACAGCACAGATTAACTTATATCACAGTGAACACTAAGCAAAGCTGAGAACAGCAGAGAGATTTTCTGCCACAAAAGAAGTCCAACACATGTGCTTAACTACATCACTTATCACAAAATTTACAATTTTTTTTCCTTAAAATTAATTTCTTTAAAAAATTATCATTGATCCTAGTTGTTTGTCAAGAGAAAGGACAAGTACAATATTTCTGGAGAGTATGCAAAAAAAGCAATTTAGAAGAAAAAAGCAGAATCAATAACTTTAATTTTCCCTATTTTGTTTGCTCTGAGAAAGACTCACTACAAAAATAATCTACTTATGGGCATAGAACCATTACAAGATCATGTCCTATATTTTTAATATGCTCCAAAATAAAAACAGTTTCCACCCCTCCTCTGTTCTGCTCTATAAAAAGGCCTCTCAGAATATTTGGCACAACACACATTTCTATTGTGGTGTGTGTCTGTGGAAACACACATACCTGCCCTAACTGTTCAACAGATTTTTTTTTTTTAATTAGTGATAAACACTCTAGTCAGGCCAGATGTAAAACATTCGCTAAGCAGTCCCATCACAGCAGCAAGGAGAGCTTCAACACAGGACAGGAACAGCTGATCTAGTAAAAAAAAGAAAAAAATCTCATTCTGCCAAGACTTGTCAAGTACAGAGCAGAAAATTCAGGATTTTCCAGCATTTACACAAACTGAGCGTGCAGAAGCAATCATGGAAATGAAAACTCCATGCGGAAGCAATCACGGAAATGCTTTTTCCAGTTGACACTAGTCCTGTTTAATCAGAACTGATACATCAAGGGGATCCATCATAAGGCATTAACAAAGTTAGCAGTATAGTTGTGATGCTCAATGTCCCAGAAAGCTAATGCCATAATAAAAGCAATTTATGAAAGAAGCAGATAACAAAACCACATTTCTTTCCAATCTTGCAAAAATTACACTATAGTTTATTCATGAAACGAGCCAGATTATATATCAAATATAAGAATATCACATTTGCCTCTAAGAAAAGCAAGGTATAAAGCATCCTTCTAGGATACAACAGAGGAAGGAGTATTGCACATAAACTACAGAGTTTGAGTTTCTGTAAGTAATATTAGTTATTCCTTTATTTATTCCATGTGACAAGACAAGAGGGGAAGGCAAAAAAAAATAATAAAAAAAAACTTGTCATATTTCTATGTGTTAGGTAAAGGATTTTTCTTTCTTCTTTTTAAATGAAATGATGCTCCTCTAGCTCCCTCCAGCTGGGAGCATGCCACATGCATCACAAGATTGGGGCTCTTTCAACAGATTTCTACCATATGGGCAGGTAACCTGCCCAACTACTACACAAAAGTGCATCTGAAGAAAACAAAATTAAATATTTATCCTTTAAATGGTTACGGAAATCAAAAAATAAGAATTTACATTATCTCTTAGTTTTTTTTTTTTAAAAAAAAGAATCAAAATAAATGAAAGACAAATTCAAACAAATTCTGTGACAGGGAACAGCAACCCACAAGTGTGTTAAAAACAGTACCTGACCAATCAGAACTAACAGGAAATCAATGAATTTTCTGATAGAAAAAACTTCTCAAGCACTGAAAACACAAGTAAATTTATATCCATACGTCCTATGTACTATACATACTAACATCAATATTCTACAAAAGGAAAAATCTCTTTTTAAATCCTTCTCAAACATTTCTACACCCTGAAATGGCTCTTTATTTATTTATTTTTACTTAAAAGCATGACACACAACCCAGAAGCTTCAACTTTCAAAGCGGTCATTGAGAGTTTGCATTTGGAGAAGTTCAGTTTACATGGTGGGGAAAGAGGGTGATGCTACTCCCCTGTACTAAGGGGTGAGGAAGAACAAAATGAATGAGGCAAATGAATTGCTGATGTAAAGCAATTTACAGCAGGAAAAACTTAGTCTTGTATTAACTGTAAAGATCAGACTTCTGAAAGGAAGACATTCACTTTTTATTTGAATAAGGACTAAGACTCCATTTTAAGGACTAATTACCGTTAGAAGGCAAAAATTAGACCAAGATTCAAATACTACATTGAGATTTTATACTGTAGAAATGAAGCATTTTTCATAAATCCTAGTAAATTAACAGAATGCTACTTACTAATGCAAAAGTTTTATCTCGAAAAGCTAGTAAGCAGAATTTTTGTGGCTGAAAACTACACATGGAAACAATAAGAAATATCAAGAAATCAGCAATGTGCCAGATCTAATACTTCTTGAATCTTCACTGAGATTGTTAACCTGCTTCAGAGCTGGAGTGGGCTATTTTCTGAGAGTACATGGGAGAATGAACATCATATTTGGCTCATGCCCAGCTTCTGACACTACAAATAAAAGAGTTCATAAAATGAGTGTTGAATCAGTTGACTCAGATTGTTGAAGCACAAAATGATTATTGAAGCAGCTGAATCAGTGGAAGTGATGAGCTGAATCAGTCAAAAAGTCAAATATTTGATATAAAATATTTTAAACTGTGTACAAGACAGTTTCAAGAGTAATTTCCATGAATACATCAATATAGCCTATATAAATAAGAAAACATAATCCTGCAGTACTTAATCAAAAATATGATACTGCTCCTAAGCATTTGCTTTTTGTTTTTTTTAATATATATTTACAAAATAGCTAATATCACAATCAGTGGAATATAAAATGTGATTGCAGTACTCAAGAAAACAAAAAAAAATTAAACACTAATCCTGGCTTAAACACTATTTCTGAAATTTATTTTCAACTCTTATGTTTCATGTTATTTTACATTGGACAGTTTGAGAATTTCAAATTAAGGTTAATGAATTATCTTCAGAACTGGCAAAGCAAAACAGTCATCATTTATAATAATTTTGATATCAACAGATTCATCTCAACTTCTTTGTGGTAACCTGTGCTAGGCTTAATACAGCCTTTTTATTGTACTCTTATAGATCAATAACTGGATATATTCAAATGATAATACTGCCATCTAGTGTGAATTCTAAATTAGCAGAAATACTTGAAATTTTCATTCTGCAGTTTAACTAACAAGGACAGAAGTGGGAATTACACACGAGTAATTGTACACAAAGCCGTATGTCTTCAGTGCTGCCTAACTGTGTATTGGAATAATGATATTTGTTCTCTTGGTTGTATTTAAAAATCAGCCTGCTACGTAGGCAGAATAACTAATTTTGAAAATATAGAGTAAAACTGTGTTACATAACCACATAGCATTTAAGGTGGTAAATGCACCCCAAAGTTTCCGAAAATGATTGCAGGTCAAAAAAAAAAATAAAATAAATGATTTAAAGCTAATGCCCTATTCATAATTTTACTGTTTAATGCTCCTCACTCTTGTCACGATCATTCACTTTCACATTACTTGCATAAACCATCGATCCAAACTTCAGTTTGCTCCTTGAAACTTGGAAAAGCTCTAGGCAAAATTGTTACATTCAAGGACCACAGCAAGATCTGGCTTCAAACACTTAGAAAGAAGGCTTGATACAGAAAATGTCTATGTGGTGGATCGTGGGCATAACTGGACCAAAAGAAAGAGATTTCAACATTGTTTGGATTATAGTGTATCTTCCGGTACGTCTCACAAGGCTCCTTTTCCTTTCCTACTGGAGTAAACCCAATTCTGCTCCTGTTGATATAAGTTCTCCTCACAGAACAAGAAAATCATTCTGTCTTTGCAATCTGAGCGCTGTAGTAATACAGGGAATTAAAAGATCAATACAACATTCACACTAAAGCAATTATCTCGGGCTACCCTCCGAGAGCCGCCAGATCATACAATGACCTTTAACTAAAGGAGCTTGAGAGAAAACATTAATTGAAAGCAGGTTACTGGATAGCTCTCCACTCCATCCATAAAGCAGCCGAGTCCCAGCCACTATCAACAACAAAGATGTTCATATATCATTGATTAAATACAGTGCCACGATACTTTAGGTCCTGTATTTTTCAGTTAGAAGGTGTGTCTATTTGTGATGCAGTGTTCTGCAGATATGGAAGATGAATTCTGCAAACTTAAACGTTTATGTAAGCTATGATGAATGATTAAAGCACTAGCAACACTCCTGAAGTACCTTGAGTATGTTTTCCTAGAACTTTACTCAGACACAGATGGCAGCTTTATTTAAATCATGGTTGAATTTCAGACCTAACAAGGAAGTAGAAAACACTTCTATAAACAGAAGTTGAGTGAAACTGGAGAGCAAAAAAGAAATGGAAATCCCTGCAGACAGACATGGAAGATAAAAGAATAAAGCTGACAACAGAAACTCTACTTACACAGAATACGTAATTACACTTGAGAAACCCAGAACTCCAGAAGAAAAGTTTGGATTTACTGAATTTCACTCAAAACCACAGTTATGCTGCCATCTAGTGAAATGTCACATTCAGACTCTTCTTAGAGTGCAAATGAGCGCTTAGAGCAGGTAAAAAAGAAAATATTGCCCCTAAGATAAGGATATATCATGGGAAAAGGCTTTCACCTCCAAACGACTAATCCCTTTGGTTTTCTCTTGACTAGTAGATTATTAAACTCCTAACTTAAAATGCAAGTTGGCTAATAGACTTCCATCAGAAATCACGGAACTCATCAACATGGACTGCATCCCAGCACCAGGAAAAATCTTAGCTATTAGGAAGTTTCAGACCGTCACACATATATAACACTAAATTCATAGCTAATAATACAGAAGAACATTATCCTCCGCATTAGACTTATTAAATTACTGGCATGGTTATTTTCTTGTAATGTTTAATTAGAATGGTGACTCACCAAAGACAATGTAAAACCTTTTCATGAATCCTGGAAAGTAAAAAGGAAATAAAGAAAATAAGTATACCCTTACCTGGGAAAATATATTTGCAGTTGGAGCAACTCTGCTGTCCACAATGCTATATAATATTGCTAACAATCTGTCCAGGGGGAATGGCTTTGGCCCAAGGAGATGATTGCTGGTCTGCAATAGAAATAAAGGCTAAAATTCAACAGATTTTTCTGGAGTACCACAAGATGCTATCCTCACACACTTTTATTAGTCTCTGGGGAGGCATTATAATTCATAGTATTCTTTCTTAAAGCCTACTTATATATCATAGAAAACACTGAATATATGCTCATTGATCAATATAATGATACAGATATACAACTCTACCATGGCAAGAGTCCAAATTGCACAATGCATAATAAGTAAGAACATTCTGAGCTGTAACAGCGAACCTAGAGCCAAATTTCCTATCTGCCACCAGATTTATAGATATGTTTGTCCTATGAATTACCTTGCTCTGTCCAAGGATTAAAGAGGAAAGACTATATTTTATAGTATTCTCAAGGTTTGCTCACAGTTTATCAATGGTAAGACAGCTCAGACATCTTAAAAGCACCCAGAATTGCTAGTGAAGATATAAAGGTTTAGATTTATTCTACTGTCTATAGCCCGCCTATAATCCAAAAGCACCTACAACAGAGTACATAAAACAGTATCATTTAAAAATCTATAAAAGCATCAAACATTTTTAGAATAACTCTTTGTGTGTTTGGCTTCCCAAACACAAACGTGTTACTAGCATGTACATTTTGAGGACAATTACATTAAGAGAACATTCTACCAGAAGAGAGAGACTACTACTAGGTGTCTCTTGCTCTCATAGGGACAGCACTAGTTTCTGTAATGGTACTTGCACAAAGTTCTTATAAATCCCATTTAGAAAAAAGAAACCTACACGTAATACAAACAAATTGACTCATGTTAAATTAACTTCAAATCACACCATAATAGCATGTGTGCTGCTTTACTGCTAATTTTAACATTACTTTGTCAAAAAAGAATTGAGACGTATCAGTTAAATGACTTGCTCAAAAAAGTATCATATACAAATTCAGGACAAGGGTTCCTAGTCTCAAATATCATATTAAACTATTCCAGTATATAAACTTACAGTCCAGAACATGACTCGAATAACTTGGCAGGTTAGGTCTGTTCCAGTGCAGCAGAGCTCTAATTTTCAGCTGCCAAATCTGTATCTACTTTCCATGGATTTGAATAAATTCAGGATCATATCTCCTACTTTAACACCTTCAAAAACTGAGGATGCTTACAGCACAGCGCTCACAAGAGAGCCCTGTAATTGCTTGTCCTATGCTGCATCTAAAGCCTGCAGCTTCTCCTGGGGAGCAGGATTAGCTCTGCAGTCAGGAAATATACTGGCTCCTCTGAGTACTGGGCTGAGATGATTGGTAAAAATTGTACTAAAAACTACTGCCAAAAGACTACAGTTATTTAGAATTTTTTAAAGCCTATCTAAGAACGTAGAAACCTGTAATGATCTCTAGACATCTAAATTAACAAATATGAAATCAGTGTCAATAGTCAACATGGGTGCTGACGGCAAGTACATGCAGGGAAGGTTGTAAGAGAACTCTAATGCCTGTCAATATGGTAAGAGGTTAAAGCCAACCCTGCAGCAACTTGATTTACAGAAAAAAAAAAAACCCACAAAACTAAGCAAGAAAACCTCTAACGTTTGTTGAAAATTTAATGAGTCCAGATATGGACATTCTCCTGCCAGAAAGCAGAGTTTAGCATAATTATTTCCTGATTTTAAAGTCTTCTTTAAAAAGAATTAGTGACTAAGCAATGCATACAGAAGCAATCACAATTTCTTACAGAAATGTTTTACTAGATTCTGAAGTTACAGTGAAGTTTATTACTCACTGGGGGCGCGTAGACAACCAAGACTCTTCCCAGAGCTCCTCCAGCTTTGGACTAAAACTTCTTCACAACTCAACTGACACTAGTGGATGTTCTGAGCATTACAGACTACTATACGTAGTAACACTGAATTTAACAGGAATCAAGTTCCTGATTTACAAGGTTAAATATGTTCTAAATGACAATCTCCTACAAAGGAGAAATGCAGTCCAGAGCAGAACTGGGCAGTATCAGACTTTGCTCTCTGCAAAAGTGCTCACAGTGACAGTGAATCAGGGACCACAGTGACTTAGTGATTGCCCAGGCTGACAGTTCCGATGCAAGAATTACTTGTTTCCTTTTAAGTTTGTATTTCATTCTCTCTACTTTGACGCACTCACCTTCTGTTTTTGCAGAATACATTTACTTATTCTTCCTAGCAGCACAGGCAAGATTAAAGAAAAAACTCAAAGAAAAAGTTTGTTGCAAAATGATGTGGAGAAAGGACGTCTCAGGTACACCACCCAGCACTCCTGTGGTGCCGGTAGTTATCAGTAAAACACAACTCCTCATTCCTTCTTCAAAACAAAAAGCCACTTGCAGAGCATGTTTTAGCTTTTAAAATCCAGGAGGTGTCCCCAAATCTATCCCTTGGTTAACAAACATGGAAAACATCATCAAAAATGGAAAATATTGGAAATATGTGGTCAAAACATTACTGAAAACTTATTTACAGGCGAATATAATCCACTTCACAAAAACCTCAGCCAGGATGCAAGCATGGTATAAGCTACGGATTGCACTTCTGGTTCTATAGATGCCAGGACAGTGAAAAGCACATTCCTTGTTATATGATAAAAAAGGGAACAAATATACAATGTGTCCACGCCGAGCAGCTAGCAAGCACAGGTAGCACGGACTAATCCCTGAAGTTACATTTAGGATACAGTCATTTCACAAGTTTATTGTTCTTGCTACTGTGAGTTCTCTGCTTCAATGGAATAATGTTTTGAATTTTCAAATTACTTTTTAGAAATTGTTCTTGAGGAAAAGCCAGAGTAGTTAAATAACACTGAAGTGCTTCTTCCAGAAGTTATATTTTATTAGAAGTCTTAAGCAAAAATGAACACCCATAAGAATGAGGATAGTTTTGAAACATCTCCACACCTACAACTGTAAAGAATTAGGTCCATAAGAACCTTCCGCAAGGAGTTAAGGCAGAGTAACAGTGAAAAAGAGTTTTATAAAATCCAAAATCCAATCCTTCATCTCACTGTAAGTCAAAGAAAGTTCTCCTCCATGTTTAGTTCAACACGACTTTTCACCAGCTGGCACTACTGGTGTGTGTGCCCTTTACCTACAGGGTACTGTGTTCCCCCTGTTTAACTGGCCTGAGTTTTAACAGTCCCACAACTTGAGCCATGTATTCACAATGTCAAATTTCTTAAACAAGAACAAAAATCCGAAGTGTTCTTTGGAAAGTAAAAGCTTAACCCAAACTTAATTATCTACACAAAAGAGAGCAAGTTCTTAAGCTGAATTTTCAATCTTTTTATCTAAAGATGGAACTCTCTCATACACACTTTTTTTTTTTTTTTTTTTTTTGAGTAGAAAGCACTTCTTAACTTCCCTGGTTGTTAAGTGAAACATCTCAAGCTGAAAGTTATAAATTCAGATGTGAATGAATCCTATGTTAGAACTGAGGCAGGAATGTTAGACTCATTCAAGAAGGAAAAAAAAAAAAAAAGCCAAAACCCCCACAGTAACAAATGTGATCTACTGGGAGATTGACCCCTGGGGCAGCCCCCTCGTTCTGAAAAAGCAGCTTTGCCAGGGAAGACATCTCGAATTGTTTGTCACTGCCCTGGCAAAACATTGCTCCAGATCAACCACAACGACGTGACGAGACCCAGCAAACTCTGCCCTTATCAGCAACGGGACAATTAATGGAACGATAAAGGCATTATCCTTCTCTTGAGGAATTTGTAAGATTTACCTTTTCTGATAAGGAAGTACTAGACTCTGGACTGAACAAGGAGTTGAGAATCAAGAAGCCGATTTTAGGCTGTTCCTAAACTTTTAAGGTAGGATTTGTTTCACCTAATGTTAGCTCCCTGTCAAGTACAACGCACAACCAAACCAGTTTTCTAGGCTCCCATTACAGGCAGCAGAAGCTAATCAATACAGTCAATGGGGTGATTCTTCTGCCCAAGTGGAGAACCTGCTTAGGCTGAGATGAATCACACCCTGTACTCCCCTGCCTCCAACAACCTGCTCTGTACTGTCTAGACAAGCCCATCAGCTTCTAGAGCTACCTTGAACTAGGTGAATCTGACCTATAAATTTGACTTTAAACAGGTTTTTCTGAGTATACTTTTATACACTTTTTGTGTACTGATATACACGTGATGTGAGCATGGATCTGAGACACAACCTGAAGAAACGAGTCTTTACTCAAAGATTAGATGTCATCCTCTATTCCTGTATTTCAACTTCTTTACTGTAAAACTGCAGTAGGACAATCTACAAGTCTACTTTTAGGTGATCATATTCTGCTGAAAATAAATCAACAAGTTATAAATGTTAAAAATTGATTTTTTGCATTAAATTATAAATACACACAACACATGCACTTGCTCTTCCTAGTGTATCAAGCTTCTGTCAGCATAAACTGGTGCAACTCCACCGAAATTAAAGATGTTTAGCTATGCCCATGAATGTTTAGTTAGTCTGATGGAATTTCTGATCACTTTATTTTTCCTCCATAAACTACACACAGGACTGCAGAGTTTCCAATCCACAAAACCTGAATTTAAGCTCCAATATTTCACTGCCTCCCTAGGAACTAAAGTGATTTGATTCTCAAAACTGTTAGTCATCTAATTGCTGCTATTGTTATGACAAACCAAACCTGTTAATCGCCTCTAATATTCCTGAGAGAAATTCTGAGATCTGGCTCCTCCACGTACGAGGCTGTTCAATTAGTTTTACTGCTAGTTTAGTGATACAAAAAATACGGCTCTAGAAGACAAATTAATGCTACCGCTAAAATCCAGTACAAACATAAGCATCACACAGAAATTAACATCAAATAAACAAATGCACTGGAACTGGTTACTTCACAAAATACAATCTTTTCTACAGTCAAGCATACACGAGGCAAACCAAAACACTAAACCAGCGTAACAGCAGAGGAAAAATCTGGGTCATCTCAGAACAGAAAGGTAAAATACGTACCTTTTCATGTTTCTTCATAAAGTTGGTCTTCTTCAGTTTCCCATGATGCTGTAAACAATAAAAGACAAAAATCAAATGATATACAAATATTTTGTTCATTCTTTAGTGATGACAGAATCAAGGAAAAAATCAAAGAATTGTGCATTATACGTCTTAGGATAGCATGCTATTTTGGTTCTGTTTTCTTAACACCTCCATTATTTCTCTTTGCAGTTCCTAGTAAGGGTATACTTGCACATTATTAGTTTTAACTGGGAATTTCATGCTTCAGGTATGATCCTCCTATAAACCTTTCTCTCCAGCGCTCTCTTAAAAAGATTGAGGGATAACCTGGAATGAGTGAAGATTGACACGATCTCTTTAAGGACAACCTTTGCTTTTTTTCACTTGGTAAAAGTAGTTTCTTTGTAAGAATTTTACTTGATAAACACAGACTAAGGAAAAACCTAGGCAAAATCAATCTTGGAACTCAAAGAAACAGGAAACCCACAGGAAACAAGTCGGTAAAGCACACTACCAAAAACGTCTAAAAACAAGTATTTACAACTTTTTCTTTGAGGGAACTTTTTCAATAAGCATATTCTTTCTTACAAACCTCTCACCTCTTGTTCAATTGTTCGCTCTCCTCTGCCATAAACACTGTACATTTGTACACACAGACACATTAATACACTGTAATAATGTAGAATATCTTGAGGTTGGTGAAACGCATAGAAAACACGACTAATGAATGAATTTTCTGAGCCTCTAAAAAATGAAGGAAGGTAGATTTGCAGGAATATCCAGATTTTTGGCAAGGTTTGGGACTCAGACTACAAACAGCAGCACCATAGCACTTATTTGCAGCATGACCAAGATGTAGTCCAAAGGGTTAAAAAAAAAAAAAAAAAAAAAAAAAAAAAGGTGGTGGTGGGGGGTAGAGCAATTATTTATACATGGCAAAAATCTACAGGGAAGGAAAAAAAAATAGAGCCTCAGTCCACAGTCTGATATAGAAAATGAATTTATTAATTCTAAAACATGCAGTATATTCACTTCAGTATAAAAAGTACTGGCTAATAGGACCCTATCTTCTGCAAAAGCAATTATTTGGAGGTTCTTGTTTGAAAAGCTTAAAGCTGTATAAATAAGATAATAAAAGTGCTATGTCATCTTATTTTGTTAAAGGTAAACTCAGTGAAATAAACTGCTGTGCTTTGCATCTTCCTCTAAAATTCAAATGTGGTTTACATCTAAGGATGCTGCAGACACTTGACTAAAATCTTCAGGAAAGAGCAGTATCAACTCACAAATGCAAGTGACAATCCTTCTGTTTTATCAATAGTATGCATGGTTTGGCCTGAAGAGCAAGGAGGTTTTATTAAACACGAATAACTAATCATTACCAATTATATTATGTGATCCACAGACAAATTTAGAATCAAATCAAATGAGCTACTTACAGATTTCAAAATGAACTGCTAAAAGTTCTTAATTGGAAAAAGCAGTCAGTAGGAATCCAGAAAAAGAAAATGAAACAAAAGCCACAGCCATTACCTTAAGAAAGAACCTCTTGTCTGTCCTAACAGGATTGTAGGAGGCAAGGTAGGCAGCTATTAGAAGGAATTTGGAGTAGTAAGGAAGTTCCACGTGTGCATGTGCAGAAAGTCCTATTAAAAAAAGGCATTTTATCAGTCCTGAAATCCACTCCAGTTCAAAATTAGACTTCCCTGAATTCCATTTTCTCTAGTCTATATGTGTTTTTCCTGATGTATCCCTGTAAATCACATACTTACTATAATCCTGTTACCACACAAGTATAATCAGTACAGGGGCAAGGAATGATGATATGTAGCTGCGACTCTTCAAATAAAATAAAATTAGTGCTCTAAATCCCTTCTGGATTTTTCTCAGAAGCTATATTTAATCATCAGAGATTCATAAATCACTAAGCTGTGATCTCCCTATGTGTAATATTTGCAGCATTTTCATTTAAGGTAATTTGGATGTCAAACAGAGTAGGTGAAGAGGTGTATTTAAATACCATTGCAAAGCCCTTCTCCAAGACCCGACCTGCAGGCTGCTCTAGCCTGTGCCAGACAGTTCAGCACACAAACCACAGAGGAGGAGGAACCACCACTGCTGCAGGATTTCTGAGCAGCACTTCAGCATCTCACCGTTTTTAAAGACTCTTATTTCCTACAGAAGTATTTTCAAAATGTTAATCGCATCCAGGCAATTTAATCTTCTACATGTATAGCCCGTAATTATTAAATTGTCCCATTTTACAAGCATATAAGAAACACAGTTTACTGAGTACCTTCCTTCTCTTTTCACTTTTACGTTATAGTTTTCCTTTTACATTTGACCCACTCTGATCACTGCAGTTGCTTCCTTTGCACAACTTATGCACAAGATTAGGATGATCAAGACACCTTATTTCATCAGTTGTGTAACTAGGGAGAACCCCAAAAGGTCTCTTTTGTGACAAGTTTTCACTTGAATTATTTTTTGTTCTGTGAAGTAGCAGCACTTTCATGCTTTAATTCACAAACATCAGCAAACAAAGATCAAGGTGTTAAACATTTTAAAGTTAAAACTAGACTCAGAGCCCTTAGTATGACAAGAAGCATCCTAGATGACAGTAACTGATAATTTCCTTTCAGAGTCACAAAAGAACCTGCAGTTTGGGCTTTCATTTACAATCAAGAGGATGTTTGGTACTGCATGTTAATTACAAAATGCAATACCAAATTAAAGAGACTTACCTATGGATAATTTATCTTAATACAGAAATGCCTGTGGCTTTTCCTCCATTTTTTGATCTGCCAATATTAGCATTATGCATAGAACAATTGGTTTAATTACAATTAGTACCCTTATTGCAATGGCTTTTTAAGCACATTATGATGAAATGGTAAGAACATATTTTTTCCTACTGAATATAGCTAAAAAAAACCTAGAAAAATATTTTGAATAAAATCTCTCTTTTGGTAGCTTTTAGCTGCAGAAGTATTTCATGGTCATCTGGGTAGGGAGGGAGAGAATTTAATAAGAACACTTTGAATCAAACTCCTTTGGTCAACAGTGAAGAAGAAATACCAATTATAAAGCAAATATAGGATGCACACTCCAATGACTGCAATTATCTTAACAGACAGTTTTTAAAAAGGTGGTTATTTAATCTAATGAAGTTATTTATCATGGTAGATAATATGGAAAAAGTGTCCCCCAAATTAAAACCTGATTAACACCTGAGCTATGATTCAGTAATCCTTCCTACAGTGTAAATGAATGCTAACAGGCACAGTCCTCTGCAGAGCGTAAAATCCCCAAAGCTGTTCTGCTTTAAGGAAGTCACAGAAAGAGAATTCTTGCAATTTGGCCAATTCCAAGGAACAAGGACACACATCCCATGTTTAGGAATGTGCTAAGCCAGCAAGCTGCCTCCTTGGGGCAGGTGGCTGCAGAGCTGTGCAGCAGAAAAGGCTCTGGGGGAGCTGGTCGGCAGCGGCTGAGCCCGAGCCAGCAGGTGCCCAGGTGGCCGGGCAGGGCGAGGGGCTCCTGGT
>NW_010578257.1:71351-90634 GCF_000705375.1 Tinamus guttatus
CGTCCAGAGAAGGGCAGCGAAGCTGGGGAAGGGGCTGGAGCAGAGACCTTCCGAGGAGCCGCCAAGGGAGCCGGGGTTATTTAGTCTGAAGGAGGCTCAGGGGAGACCTCGTCACTCTGTACAACTGCCTGAAAGGAGTTTGTAGTGAGGCGGGGGTCGATTTCCTCTTCAGAATAACTGCGGACAGGACAAGAGGAAATGGCCTCAAGTTGTGCTGGGGGAGGTTCAGGTTAGACATTAGGAAGAATTTCTACATGGGAGGAGTGCTGAAGCACTGGAACAGGCTGCCCAGGGAAGTGGTGGAGTCACCATCCCCAGCAGTGCTCAAGAACCCTGTAGATGAGGCACTTAGGGACACAGATTAGCAGGCATGGGGGTGATGGGCTTACAGCTGGAATTGATAATCTTCAGGGTCTTTTCTAACCATAATCATTCTATGATCAGATTTATTACTACTTTCTCCACATTCAGGCAACATTCCTTACCCTTGAGAATTTTATATATACACACTTGAGTATTCTCACATGAGAATACTAATTTTATGGAAAGCTGATTTTGCCCACATTGCATTGTAAGAGACAACTCCCAGCGAATATGCTGGGAAAAGACAGTAGTGTCCTTTGGAGAAAGTAGTCTCAAAAAAATCTAATTTCCCTAGACAGAAATTCAATGCTAACAGGCAGTCTAGTTCGTATAGATTTCATTCACATATTATCAGAGTACAGCAAGCAAATCAATCTTTAAAGTACATATTTTACATTACAAGTCCATGCAGAGTTTGCTCTAGCTGATACCTTTCAGTTGCCCAGGATCTCCATCATCCTGCTGTAAACGTTCCCACTGCGAGCTGAAAGACAGATAACATAAGCATTTATGTGATGTCTATGCTATTCCTAGATAAAATTCTCTTTTAGTGCCAACTACCCAGTTAGTATCCATCTATTTTAACTTCATGGTACAGTGTACAATGCAGCTATTAAAATAATTAAAAATCTTAAGTCTTGCTATATTGTGCATAAAGTCTACACTTTCTTGAGACTTAAGCATATTTGAGGGAAATACTTCTATTTGTATATCCTAATATAATATTAATATAATACAATATTGAATATTCCAGTAAATTATCAAATAGCATTCTTTTCCACCCAACCCTCCCCAGTAAGCAAGTATTCAATCTTTCAAGTTGCAAGAACAATGCAGAATTAGATTAAAAAACACTAATGTTTTTGAATTTTTATCTTACAATGTTATAATTATGTCATAATGAAATGTTGAAGTCTAAGTAAAAACCAAAATGTTTCCTCTTTGCTGTACACGTCTGGAGACATGAAAATAAGCATTTTTTCAGCAGAAAAAAAACTGCAAATAGTTTGGTGCTTCCCTAAACAGCTGGAAATAGTGCATTTTGAAGCTTCCAACAACATGGTTAGAAATGTCATCATTTTATTTCACCTATTCAAATTACACTCAGGGCTGGAGAAGGAAGAAGTCAACTTTTTTGTTAAAGCACTACTGATTTATGGAGATCTTCATGCACAGTCTCAGCTAAATCCCTCTGACTTACTTTTCATGTAATATATTTTTATCAGCCCTGACCCATAAGACTAATGAGAACTGACATAGCTTAATGATTGAGCAGCCAAATTATCAATGAACAAAGTTTTTATCCAATATCTTGCTTACAAGTAGAGAAGAAATTTCATTTTCAGCTCAGTTTCAGCAGCAGAAGAGCTGATAAAAAAGTTCTGTTGCCACACTTTATAACTGAGGAAACCCCCAGAGTAATTACAGTTATGTGGCCAGAAAAATTGATATAGTTGTTTTAATGCCTCAAGCATTTAAAACGTAGATCAACTCTTAGATTTTTATGAAGAAAGCTCAAATTTATAATATAAGAAAACAACTCATAAGTTGTTTTATAATGTACTGTATGTAACACCCTAATTAGAGTAGTTAATTACAGAATATAAAAAGTTACGAAGATCCTAAGTAAACTGTGTAATGATGATCAATACTTACTGTAAAGATGTGTTTAAAGCAAACAGAAAGACACTTCATTATAGAGTGATGGCTAACTCACTGGGAGGGAAATCAATTGTCTTTTTGAAAGGGTAACCCCTTTTCCAAGGAATTTAGCAAAGACTTTTACTACACTTCTAGCTTCAGTTACCAGAATATCCTATAGCTAAATGACATTCAAGGGGAAGAAATTATCATGTTTGTATAAAGATAGAGAAACTGAGTGCTAATGGACTGTCTCTACTTACATGGTGTAACATCAGAATCACAAATCTTAAAAATAGAATAGAAATTAAGCCTGAGTCCTTTATTACCATTTAGGAAAAGAAAACACAATCTTTTTTCCTAACACCCTGGCAAGATAAAAGTAAACAAAGAATCTAAAACTATACTAATAAGAAACTCAGCCCATTAGTAATTCAAAAGCAAACAGCGTTGTGTGTTTTCTCCATGTATTTTGAAGCTGCATTCCCACACTTAACGATTCCACACATGACGAAGCTGATCTGTCTGCATGACCTTTACTGAAGACAACCTCCTTCTGCTGATTTACTTATTTAGTAAAATATAGGCCTCGAATTGAGCTTTGCTCAAATATTTCCTTTCTAAGGAATTCTATTTGTACCACTATATGGCAACAAAGTAATGTGTTTAAAGAGCACAAGATATTGTCTTGCTAAAAAGAAACAGTCCCCATGAAACTTATTTGAGATTTTAAGTAAATGTTTAGGGAGGAACCCTGCTAAAGTTAAATAAATAAATAAATAAAAGGGGGGAGGAGGATTACCTGGATATTTCCCGGAGATAAACAGTCTGCATTGCCTTCTTCAAATGAGGTTCAATATTTTTCCAGAGTTTGCGGGTGTCACGTTCGCTTGCTGCACCAAGTCAGAATCAATTCTGTTAAACGCTTAATTTATGGAACACCAATTCTCTATCTTCAACATCTCAACATGCACAGGCAACAAATAATCAGCTCAACACCCTGACTCCGAAATGCCGCATTCCAGTGACCACCACCACCCATTTGCAGGCAACACCACCACGCAAGGATGTTCCTCTGCCTTTATTTGGAGACATTTTAGCAAAACCTCTGCCCTTGTTTTCTTCTCTCAGCCTGAACAGCAAAATACCTTGGTTTGTCAATTCCCAGAGGCACTGGTAGAGGAATGAGGAGGAAGTTTTACAAGGGAAAAGCAGATTTCACAGTATTTCCTTCTTGTTTCTATAAAACAGTATCAACAAAGGTATTGATCGGCACTGGGGCAAATGCTGCCTGCTGGGTGCAACTGGCAAAGCTCTCCCGTTGTGAGCACAGGAATGAGGTCAGCACAAAGCCCTGGGCTGCTGTCCAGAAACACTCTTACACTCAAATTAAGGACAATTACTTACCACTCTAATTAAGGACTATTACTTAGTCCTTCTCCTTACCTTCTCCTCTGACCACAGGTTCGCAGTACTTGGAAAAATTCAGTGCTGCCTACAGAAAGTAAAAAGAACAAGATATTAAGAAGGTGCTATGCCTTTGATCTAGCTACAGAAAATAACATATAGCACAAATCTTCCTTTTGTAAAAGCAATGAATTATTTTTCAGTAAGTAATTATATTGCTTTGCTTCCAAACATTACACTGTGAAACAACACATCATTTCAGTGAATGCAAATCAAACAGCAGTAACCTATCATTAGATTACTTGGCTTTGGTCTCAGGAAAATTTGATGCTGTATTCAAAGGTTGTCTTTTTTTTTAAATAGCATAAAAATTAAACATCAAAAATGGAAAAAATATTTCAGTTTTTTTTTTTTTTTTAAACTTCCTTCATCCGTTTTCAAACCAAACTTTCCAATCCAGAAGCAGTTCAGTGTATTCAAAGATAATTACAAACAGAAATAATAATAATTAAAAGAAAACTACTAACCAATTCTACATTCAAACAATCTGCTGTTGTCTCAGATAAAGCTGGGATTTTTGGTGAGGTTACAAATTAATTCAGACTTTTTCTCTGAAAATGAATAAACCAACAGGCTCAATAATACATAGAAGTGTAAAATAACAATCTTCACAGTTTACTCTCCTTCTGTCCAGCATACCACACTTTACAATCCTTCATGCTAGTATACAGCACTTAAGGCAGTAATTTCCAAATACAAATTTTATTATAATATATTTTGAAATTATATTATCATGTACAATAACATATAGTAGGCACTATAGGGCTATTCAGAGTTTACAGATACTGGTATTTGTCTATCATTACCTTATCCAGAACAGGTTTCTCATGGACCAAAAGAATTTAGATCCAATTCTACAAATCTTTTCATATTTTAGTATTTCCCAAACACAAAACTAGTGTGCCTAAAACTGATAGAATTATTTTGATATGCAGAGCAATTCAAGTACCTGTCTGCAAGGACTGTGTCCCTACTTAGTATTTCTCTCTCATCAGATTTGAGCAAGCCCACTTAAATATGAAGCTTGTGCAGCTAACAGCTAAGTTAAACTGAAGTTTAGGCATGAGTAGTTCTTTTTATTTTTATATTTTTTCTGCTGGAAATGCAGTCAGAACATTCAGACTGTCTCACTGGTACTAATTTGTTCAAATGCTGAGGGAAGAACTTCCTGCCCTTCCTTCGATCTACAGCCCTCGCTGTGGAGGCAGCACCGGCAGCATCGCTACAGAAACCTTCAACCCCTAAGATCTATTTAAAGCAGCAAGATTCAGAAATTAACAGAAATAAGGAAAATGTCCTTGGGCAAATAGAAAGCAGAAATATTGCCAACATAAGCAGTCTGATGCTATTGTGTAACGCACAACCCAAAGTAAGTCTTGGGCATATCCAATGCACAGAACTTAGAAGTGACCTGAATATTATATAAAGACCCTACTTTTTGAGTCGGTTTTTTATGTGTAAGTTCTAACACTCACTGTGAATTAATTTGCATGGTTTATGTTGTTACTGATAAGAATTAAAAATCAAACTTTAGTTCAACACCAGTTATTCACAAATAGTATCAATTCTCCCACTTAATCATAGCTCAATACAAATATTCCCAAGAAAAAGAAAAATGTGAAATGCAATAGTATTCTGCAATTCTGTGCTGTAGCTATCAGGAGAGCAAGAGGCAGTCCCACCATTTTTATAGATTCAAAAGCTAATTAGACCTACAGAGGTCTGATTACAACATTCGTAGAAAGGGGAAGAGATAAAGATGCTATACACAAAACAGAAGTGCATGTACATAATGCTTAAAACAATGAAGTTGACACATAACTGAAATAAATATTAATTTAATGGAATCCTCATCTAACAAAACAATCATCCTGTCCTCCTTCCTGCCATACTTATCTTGGATTTGGTGAAGAAAATATACTAACAAAAACAAAACTTTTCATATTTAAATATTAATTTATCATTCCTTTAGCTTAGTGGACTAGCCATAAGCCAACAGTTGCTTCAAACTTCTACCATTACTGCAAGTTCTTCCATCAAGACAAAGTTCCTGGTACCTAGTAAGTACATTTATTTAAACATTAATCTAATGAGGTAATAATTGGTAGTGTTACGCAACTTTTCATATGCAAAGGTCATATCAGGTAAAAATAATTAAGATTTTTTTCTTATTAGTTTGTTTGGTATTATATTTACCAAGTAAAATATGGTTATTTTTCTTTTTCAGAAAATATTCTATGTAGCTTTGTTTCCTCAGGCATGCTCAAATTTCAGGAACATTTGTCTTGCCCAGTTTATTCTTAATTCCAACAGAAATACCGTGAAGTGTTTCTGTGAGTCCTCACTTCTCTAAATCTTTGAATCAAATTAATATACTATGTTTCTTTGAAGCCATTTGACAAATCTGCTTTGTAGCAGCTTGAACACTTTAAGCCCTTTATAGGTCGCAAGTCAAGGGAGAAAATACACTATTAAATGATATAGAAAAAAATTTCCAAACCTTACATTAAATTTAAAGAACGTTGGGTAAAATAACAAGGAAACACAGGGAAAAGTAGAAAGTTTGGACGTGCAATGGTTATCAGATACCACTTAAAGGAAGTTGTTCCTTCACATGGTGAGGGCGACTGTTCTGGGATTACACTGAACAGCCCAGGAAAGGATTACAACAAATTTATTTAGGGAGTACAGAAGGCCAGGCTAGCAAGACAGTATCACCAAGAACAAATTCACATAATACCTAATTACATCTAAAAAAGAATTTGAAAAACAGAGAAACACAGTGCTTAGGAGTAAACAGTAACTTTCTATGACTGAATGGCAAACAAAATATCATTAATCAAGTTTGTAAAGGAGTTGTTATTCAAAACCAGCTGCAGCAAAACCTCTACTGTATTTATCAGCAGAATATCAGTAGGCATTAAGCTTTTATCAAGCATACCTCCTTATCCCAATAAGTGAAAACAGGAAGCCTGATGCTCAGTTCAGAAAATCCCCAGGAGAAGTCCCAGGCTGAGCGGACCAAATGTGACACGTTGGCAGGACGGCGCTTGTTGCCTCCGACTGCACCAGCGCGCTCGGCGCTCCAGAACACCTGCACCCCTTAGTATGGCACAGGGCATTTGTAGGGGCACCGTGCTTGGATCCAACACACATCCTCTGTGTTTACATTCAACAACAAATCTACGTTCTTCAGAGTTTTGTACACAGAAAAACAAAACAAAACAATCTAAAGGAACATTTCTCACCAGATGCTGAAGTTCCTTGAGGTCCCTGCAGACCATGTAGAAGACACCGAGCAGAATATTTATGTATGCAGCATAGAAATCTGCAGAATATTCTGGAGGATGATTGTTAGACAGGATCTTCTGCAGGTGCCCTGTTTAGATACAATTAATTTTTGCTTATTTATAGCTAACTGAATAAACTGATCAAGTTCTACAATTAAAAAAAAAAAAAAAAAAAAAACACGATAAAACCTATAATCCTCATTGAAAATAAACAAACCCCCCAAATCCTTTAAAAAGAACCAACACGTTACTTTAGGATGTTATGGCAAGTGGAAAGTTTGCAAGAACACAGAGTTATGTTCCAGCAGCTACTGTATACATCCAGTTCTGTAAAAGGCACAGAGGTTAAAATGAGAAAGCATTTGAATTGCGTTTAACAAAGTTTAAACATTATTCAACCTCCTAAAAGATTTAAAAAGTTATTTTTACCTATGCTGTAATCTGGAAAATATAAGGTCAATGGCTCAAAGCATCCAGTACTAGGGCGGAATAGCTCCCATACTATTTCACTGAGCAAGACAACTGTCACATTTCTGTCAGTCTACAAGGAAGGGAAAAAAAGGGAGAAGGGGAAGAGAGAAAAGGTGACCTTAGGTAACCGGAATGGTAAAATAATAAGAAATTTTTCCCCCCACCCCAAGAAAACCATAAAATTTAGAGTTTAAAACAAATTGTTAGTACAGTAATAAGGTTTCAGCTGGTCTAATCAAGCTCATACACTTATAATTTTTATAATTACCTGAAATTTCCCTGCATCTCTTGCCATTTCACTGTCATTTTAGCTGCTTGGGACGATAAAGCTCTGCTACTAGACAACAGCAGTGGCTTCTAACCTTGCACCCAAAATTAAGACAGTATTTTGCTTTGGTAACCCAGATTTTTTGCTTTGTAAACCCAGGTTTACAGCAAAGCTCTCAGGAGGATTTAAAAAGGCAAAGAAAAGTCAGTGTGTTCTGAAACACCACTAAGTCCTACTTTATTTTAGAAGCCAGTTGGGTTTAAAAGTAAAAACAAAACAAACAGGAAAAACCCACAGGCACAATATTGTGCAGTTTTTACCAACTGTTTTGCTATTTGCTCGTGCATACCAGCATATTCATTTTTAAGAAGTTATTACCAAGAACATACTGGCCCAGAGTATGTTGTTCCATATGTTCCATATGAAAAAAAATCCCTTCAATAGATGAGCATTAAAATAAAAAGATGTGTTCAAATGTTCTTCAAGAAAGAAATTTCAAAAGAATTTAAGCAACTCGTAACAAAAAAAAAAAAAGAAAAATAACCCAATGGAGCCAGTTTTCAAAATACCAAAGAAATACAAAATTTTAAAATTCAAGGCAAAAAAAAAATGTGTAACACGAACTCAAAAGAAAGAGTTGGAGAGAGGAAAAAAAAAAAAGGTGTTACTTTTCAACTGCAGCGATCTATAAAAACAAACAGCCATGAATTTACACGAGGTAAATGTGCCACCTAGAAAGCAGATAAATTTTCTTCTCAGTGAGTAGGAACAGTTGATTTTAGAAAACTGCCCTTCTTCCCTCATTCCATATCACATATCTCCAACGTCGGTTTCTGTGAGTTCTGAAAATAGCGAAGTCTATAGTTTAAATTCCTAGTCAGAACATGTCAGAAATCTTAATGACTTTACTGATTGATATATTATTATATTTCTAAAGATGAGGTGTGAACCACCTCAACAGAGAATACTCCTCTTTTTGTGAAATTTGGGGAAAAAAGTCTTGTATCTAGCTTAGCCACTTCTTCTCAAAATAACACCACCCATATTCTTTACTGCTTAACTTACTCTGTTTTAATGCAATTTCTTTTTGTCAAAAGAAATTTTTTTCTGGAGATTTTTTTTTATCGTGATCCTATACCAAGCTTCCTAAAATTTTAGCTGAGAAAATGACTAAGGTACATTCAGTTCAACTCCTGATATATCTTCCAGTATGAACCAACTACCTCCTACCACAGTCCTCACAGGAGTCAAGTGTCTTATGACCCATTTTAATAGATGAACCCGTCACTTCCACAAAATCTTCTACCAGTAACGAAATTTTCTCTTCTGAGCATGTGAAAAGTGAAGCAGTAGTGATGCTTCCACACCCTCCATTTCTAAGCAACTTCACCTGCATGACAGTTTAAAACACTTCAGTCCAGAATCCACATCTTATGTGTCTGGACTCGCAGCAGTTTAGAAAGAGACTAACTTATTTAGAAGGGAATTTTGAACTTGAGGGTGCTTTAGGATGTGTAATTCTTAGGCCATGCTCTTTTAGTCCCTGAACAGCAATCCTAATCCCAAGATTTCTGCCTTTGATCTCCGTCAGACAAGTTGTTACTGGTTTGGGTGTACCAACCTCCAGAACACGGGCAGAACAGCTAAAAACGACCAGAAATTGCATCATTTGACAGCATTAAAGACACAGCTGTGAATCAGCCTGCATTCTATAAATGGTGAAATTAGTGAAACCAATGGAGAAACAAACATCACCAGAAATCCAAGAGAATACCTTTCAGAAATCTTGAGATAACACAAGATAACAAATGTAATATCCTCTTTCTAGATGCTCAGATATTTCAAAGTATCACCAGCTCCCAGTTTTGCTTTCAATCTGCTTTCAAAGAATACACCGTTTGTTCTTTCCCCTGAGCACACAGAGGAAAGCATAGATGACACTCAAAATGAGGAAAGAATATAGTGCTTTACTCCAGCCAGAAATGCACTATATTGCAATCACAATGCAAGTGCAAAAACTGTCTGCCCTGATAAAGCACATTCTGAGCTGCAGGCCCAGCAGCAACCAAAGAGCTGGTGATGCACTGATGGCCAGGAAGGCCATCACATGGATTTCTGAAGTTTCACATGGGAGAAATTGGAGGAAAACAGATGTCTTCTGAATTGCAAATTCATGCTACCACTGCTGAACTCACTGAATTTGGATCGAGCTCCCTGAATCAGC
Source organism: Tinamus guttatus (assembly GCF_000705375.1). The sequence continues at coordinate 81,076 of NW_010578257.1, forward strand.
AGCTGACTCAGAAATGGACTATAGACTCCCACACAAACATCTGACAGAATCTGAAAAGGCTTATCTCTCTTTCTCTCTTTTTTTTTTTTTTTGATGCCAAGCCAAGAGGAGCTCGGTTGAAGCTTCTCATTATAGATTATAGTCCTCCTGAGACTTATCTTTGAGGAGTTTAGGCAATGATTATAAAATTTTAATCAAGAGCAGAAGAATTTCATATCCCTCTTAAAATCAAAAATATTCTATAAAATACAGCTATGTATCTGAAACATTCACAAAGAACATAGGGGACAGCAGACATTGTAAAACAAAATTAACATTAAATGTAGTGTTTAAATTTGAGATAGTATTAGAATCATCTGCCAGTGGTCAAATTCTATTTTGTTTTCTAGTTTAGACCATTCTCCTGAAAGTTGATTCTGTAGCGGGGTGGGAAGGGGTGGGGGGGAAAGATGCTCCACAACCTTTTTTTGCTTTAAAGAATTACTTTTCATTATCAGTATGCCTAGCTGGACAGATGCAGTATGCTAATTTACTTTCAATATGTAGGAAACACACATTTTCACTTACCAATTCCTGAAGCCTAAGAAATGCTGGCAGGATGTTTGCCTCCATTTCCCTTAGTTGCTCTGCTCTATCCAGTACCTTTAAGCAAAAAATAGAAAAATAAAAAATAAACAAAAAACCTAATTATATAGACAGTGTTAATCTGTAACTTTATACGCGCTTGAACTTTGAGCTGCTAGAACAGTAAGAGAACTGTAAGAGAGCCCCGTTTTTCCACAGTGAATTTTTTTTCAAAAATAAATAGGAGTTGCCACTTAATATCTTCTATTTTCCCAGCTGTTATCTGGAACACATAAAGTTGAAATTTATTTTAGGATAAATTTTTCTTGCCATAGTGTGCAGAATTTTAGAGTCTACATGAAAAAAAAATAAAACAAAGAAAAACCATATCCTAATGGTTATCCTTCCAGTAAAAACAATCTTATTCTAAGAAGACTTAAAATCTTTGAAAAAAGACAATAAAAAACATATGCTTTTCATGTTTCATTTACCCCAATATAAAACTGAGTTTTGAAACTCATTACTTCTTTAGGATTATTGCTGTTGAAAGGAATGCTACAGATCCTTAGGAGATTATATTTTAGAATTCCTCCCCATACTGCAGTATTAAGACATCTATCATTTCTACTGCCCCTGCTCAGAAAGAGTATTATGTGGACAACTAACAAATATTTTATAAAAAGACTACTTCAAAATTGTACAGGAAGAAACGTAATGCAACCGTATGTCTGTAATCAGAGCTCATATGTCTCGGAACTTCCTTTAGTATCCCAGAAAAACATCTATGATCTTATATAAACATTTGTGTTTGATTCATATGATAACTGACTTCATAGATGAAGACAACAAAGTTACTGAATTGCTATAACCAAAACTGATTGCAAATAGGGTTTCCATGTTTTGTTAATAAAATACTGGTTATTAGACTCGGTAAGATTTAATTAATGAACATAATGTTCTTGATTTAAGAAGATTTTTTTTCTCAGTTAAGTGGGAAACATGAGTGCATGCTCTTTTGTTGAAGATTGCAAGCACTTGGCAGAAACAGTCTATTCAATGGCCTAAAAATGCACCCTTGCTTCGTTCTTTAGTTTTACTAAAGATTTGCTATGCTTTAGTTGTTATAAAAATCTTCACATTCTACAACTGAACTGCTAATTGCATTAAAAAGAGCATGTTTACACTTGGGTAAAGCGCTCAGTAGTCCAAACATAAGAAGGAACCCAAGTCGCATCTGCTTCAGCTTTTCACATAGTTAGAATTAAAAAAATCTGGTAATCAGAAGCTTTCAGGACCAAAGCTTGGTTAAGAGAAACATTCAGAATGCTTTGCTTGAGAGCACACATTTATCTTTATTTACTCTGAATTAGTTGGGCTGAAATATTATATTATTTGATACCAAAATGAAATAGAATAAATTAACTTGGCCAGTTTATGTTACCAGCATGCAGTTTGTCCATCAGTCTCAATTTACATCACTCTGTTATAAATCCAGATGACACAGGTTAATACACATAAATTGATTTCCCCTGTTCATGTCTGTTCCCATGCAGAAAAAAAGTGAAATACTAATTAAATACTTTGTTCTTCTGATTTAGCAACTATTTACCTAATACAGTTGAACCTTTCAAGGTATTTCATGCCTTACTTTCTGTATTTAGTGTTCAAGAGCTTTCCAGTTTTCTGAATGATGGTATTTTTAGTGTAACATGAAGCATTCTTTTCTCATCTAAAGCATTTATTTTTAATTCAGATATTAATCTAAATATAAAACCTCATTTAATAACGAATTTTGTGAAATTCTCTACACTTATAATGACAAACACCATTCTTGCGACATTGTTGAAAGATACAGTATCATTTTCATGTTCATAAATGAAAATGAATCATCTATGAATAATTTCTCATATGCTGTATCATTGCTTTTTTCCTTATTTAACTTTTAAAGAGTAAACCAGATTTATTAACTTTATAAACTATAAAAAATTACGAGATTACTACTGTTTCCATTAATAATATGAAGTTACTTTACTCAGTATTTTAAATGAATGTAAAAAACATGCAACTATAACCACTGAAACAGAACAAAGAATTTTCAAAATAAATTCTGAACTTCTTGTTTGACTACAAAAAAACCAAATCAATATGCTCAATTCCTGTGATAAATACAGTAAGTGAATACTCAGCATCATTAAGCCTTTCATCTTGAATCACTTTCAATTTTAGCCAAAGAAAAAAAAAATTGGTCTCTTAACAAATCCTTCATTCTTAATGGATTATTCAGTCTGCATATTTTGTTGGTTCACTTTCAGATATATCCCTGCTGCATATATCATTGCATATCACTGTTACTATGGAGGTCAAGTTTTAGAGAAAAAATAGCAGATCTTATTCAATCAAGTGATAGAGCTAGAAAAAAAAGGAGGCTTTGAAGAGTTATTTTTTCAAATATCTTGTGTATCTGTAATTTGTTTCTATCTTTATCTGTGGTGCAACAAAAGCTGTTACTATTGCTTGCAAATTTCGATTCCCTGACGTATTGTAACAGAAGAAAATATATTATTATCTTAGCACTACACTGATTCAATCACTCTTTTGTTCTGAATTTGGGTATGTTTTCTGTGGACAGCCTGTTTCTTTCAGTTTAGTATGTCAACAAATCAATTTTTGTCATTGCTCTCCTTTCTTCCTCTCTCTGCTCAAAAACCTCAGTTCTTGTTGCTGAGGCTACAAGTGTAGTTGAAGACGTAAGACTTGAGCAGGACTAGAAATCATGCGTTTTGCTTCCTCGACATGACTTCCAACTTGTATCTATTCTACTCAATCTATTCTTGTCACCTGTCTGCTACACGCTTAACTTTCTCCCTTCTTCCCCTCCTTTTTTTTTTCTTTAAATCTTCTTTGCAAAGAAGCAGAATAGCATGATTTGCCACCTAATTGTCAAACAAACAGAGGCTTCTCTGGGTTTAAAAATTTATAATATTATCATTGATGTATATTCAGTATCATTTATGGCAGTTATAGCAGTTGTCTAGTATTTGCATATAAGAATATAAACAGAACAGAAGAATACAGAACTACATCTAAACCAAGTAAACCAAATGAAAGGCTCTAATTAACATGAACTGGTTGTGCATAAAGCCCAAGGAGATATTTTATGAAAACTGATAGATTATGCATAATTTCACACATAAATTATTGATAATAATTACTCACACTCTCTTAAACAGAATGAAACTGGAACACAAAAATTAAATTACTTACAATGTATACTGTTTGATCCTGAAGATCTTGACTAGTAACAGCTTGTTTAAAGAGACGCACAAAGTCATTGAAAGTATCACAAAGCACACGAGAAGCTGGTGTTGACTCAGAAGAGCAGTTCTGCAACTGGATGAGAATTTCTTCTAAAAGAAGTCTTGAAGTAAAGTGTTCCACACAGTTCACAAACACATGAGGAAGCTGAAGAGAAACAAGAACAAGCCAAGAAACAAGATACAACCTAATTTGGCTCTTTCAGTACATATATAGTCCAAAATCAAAAGCTAAGGTTTTGCTTCCACATGATACACTGAAAGAAAGCCACATCCCACCAGCAGAATATAAACTGAATCACTGCCAAGAGACTGATTACTTATGTATCTAGTCAAAATATTATATAACACAAAGCTCAAAAGAACAGATCTGATAAAACCTAATATGAAACATGAAGTGTATTTTTTGATTACATTTGAAAATTCCTCAGTGCAGTACAATGAAAAAAAAACAAGAACATCTTGATCAAAGTAAATCTAGACAATCACAACACATTGAAGTTTCCTAATACAATCCATTAAAAATTACATTATATTCCATTATACATTCCAAATACACTGTATTCCACTACCTGTATAACAAGGACTTCTCAAACTTCCACTAGTAAGTAGACTAGCACTGCAACTAAAAGCCTAAGTTCTTTGCCCTATAAATTGAAAACACCAAGGACAACAAAATAGTACAAGTATCCAAACCTTCATACAGGAGAAAAAAAAAAGTATTTTTTTTTTAACTTTCCAGCAATTATATTTAAAAATAGCTTATTTGCTTAACCCTTTGGTAAGGCATATGTTCTTTTTGATACTAAACATTAAAACCTCTGGAAAGCTTTGATCACTATTATACACCTATATTATTTGCAAAATCAAACTTCAGGTACTTAAAATGCAATATATGGCATACGCTTAAAAGCAGATTCCTCAGCCCATTAGGTAGGAGACACTTGTACTTGGCTGGCAATAAAAAGTTCTGAAGAAAAAAAATGCTGCTTAAATCCTATTCCTTTCTGGGGCTTGAATGCCTGTTTGGATGTTTTATAACTGGGTGCACAATGGACTGGTGCATGAAAAGCCATGTGACCATCCCACCTTTCTCCTTCCACAGATTTTTTAATGGAAAGGACAAGATCACCATGTTTTCCATAAAATCCTGTCCCACAAACATGCAATAAGCCCCCCAAAAGCCTAAAGCATCAGGACTATCAGAATATATCTGAACTTGCAGATTTCACTGCTGTGGTTTAGGCATGAGGCCAGGCATTTAGGTCCTTAAAGCATTTTGCTATCAAAAGCATAGGCACTGATGCGTTTGGATCCAAATTTTATGACACTCTTCAGCTTCGGAGGAATTTAAACCCTGCTTCATGAAATATTCAAACAAAGGGTAAAACTAATAACAACATATGCACTTACTAACTGGAGAGAAAAAAAAAAAAACAGGCCACAAAGGAGGCAAGAAAGGGCTAGAAAGTGATATACTCACTTTCTGGTACCATGTAACTATAATACTACCTACAAATTTATTCAAGACATTCAATAGTTCAAAATCGTTTGTTTTTTAATGAAATAAAAATAGTTAGAATAGTCTGTGACAGTCTGTCTCCTCACTTTCAAACTTGTTTTCAACATCAAGCTGTACTTGAGGATGTAGACTTAAAACATACAGAACCCTTACTACCAAAGATTCTGAAAATATAATACATAAAAGATTTATCAGTATTTTGCCATTGAGAAATGATTTATTAAGTAAAATAAATATCATGTATTGCTTTGGAATTGCATCAGCTGTTTCTAGGCAAGGTTACTTCAAGATTTTCAAGACTTCCTGAATTTTTTCTTTCTTCAAAGCAAGAAGGATTCCCATCTGCTTTTACAAGGGAGCTGAATGGAACTAGCCAAATATGCAGAAATAAAGACACTAGCAGTATCAATAAGAATCACAGTTGTCTGGTATTCAGCCAGTGATTTTCACCATTGCATAAACTCAATTTTCTTTAAATTTGAGCAAACATGTTTGTTTGTTTGCTTTTAATATTTAACCTAGAGTGCACACTTCTAAATTAGCATTTAAATAAATCATACACATCTAATGTAATATAATTCAGCTTGTTAACACAGAACAAATACAAACAAAATTGCACTATTGCAAAGTCATCTCACCTTCTTTCATAACTTCTCCTGCACTTGGCTACTACCATTCATCAGGCTAAGAACAGATTGGTAGGTTGAATGTCTCTTATTCTTCAAAGAACGTTGCAAAATGAGTTCCCTGAACAATACTGGCACTTCTAGACATCACAACAATTACATGTGCAAAACTTACATGGGTATTTTTTATATACAGAGTAAATTCAAAGGAGAATTAAAAGATTCAAAAATTGTACCAAAAAATCAAATTAGAATTATCAATAAAATACTTGCCGCTGACAGCTTTTTCAGGATCACTCCTCCTCAGAGAGCAGAACCAAAGCTGGCAGCTTTTCAGCTTTTTATTATTTTATTTAAATTTTATTGTATATTATCTCATACCACCCTAAGTGTACTAACGAGAATAAAGTCTGATGTGTCCAGCAGACAGCAAATGGAACAGATTTTAAAACAAAATGGCAGAAATAAAGGGGAAACAAACAAATCACTTTTTAAAAAGGAAAAGCCAGTTTAGACATTATATTTTATTACATATTGCTTCCAAATAAATGTTAAATTCACTACCCCATGTGAACATTCTTACCTGTAATGTGTTCAGAAGAGTTTGCATCACATACGTCTTCCCACTAGATGTATGTCCATAGATAAAAATGGATGGAAATGTAAACTGTTGACGCTACAAAAATAATACAAAATAGTGGCTGTTTTACTACTACTCCTTTTTATTATTATTATTATTATTTAACAGATAAAGGATTTGCCAATAAAGCTTTCCTCTAAAAGCAACATTATCTTTTACACTGAGGCATTAAGTATAAAATGTCAATTAAGGCACAACATAAAAGCTACCACCTTGACTCCGTAATTGCCAAAATGCAAGGAGAGCATCTCCAATGAACCAAGCGTTCCATAAAGCTACTAGTGAAACTTCTACAACAGGATGAAATTGTTTTTTATGTTTAGGAAAAAAAAAGAAAAAAAAAAGTGTGTGAGAAAGAAAAACCGTGCTTTTTATTCAAAACAATTAACTAACTGAAACAATACCTTACCCTAGCAAGGACAAGCTTGTTGCTTTAAATCACCCTAATGCAAATGCTACAAACTGCTTTCCTTTCCATTAGCATCAAGTAAAATATAATTAAATGATTTGGTAGAAAGAGAGGGAAAAAAAGTTTGCTCTTTGCCAATAAGACAATAGTTTATATAAAACCTCTATCTGTTAATGGTACTGATACTGTATATTTTATGCCAATTTTACAACAAAAGGACCTTAAAATTAGAAGATCAGGGTTGAATCATTTGCTACATTATCCCCTTAATTTCATTCTGAATGTGCATTTACTTCTGTGTCACTTCTTATGTCTAGGAGTCTTGAACACTGACTTAAAAAATAGTGTAAAAATAAGTGGGGCAAACATTACTTTTGAAGAACAGTGATACTCAATTCATCTAAGATGAGAGCACTCTCTGGTGAGAAATACGATTCCCTGTCCTATACATTTAACAGGAATATAAGTATCTGCATTTTATTTTTTTTAAAGAAGGCTTACTACAACTATGTTTGCAACCAATACATCAAATTACAGTATTTAAGTTTTACATAATAATTACTACGTAGCCAGAAAAAGACATAAATTTCTATTTTGCTAATTGAACTACATGAATGCATCAACTGCTTTTGAGTAGTTGCAATAAAAACCTCCACCACTTTTTTACTGTAGCTTTGCCAAGTAGTAACAGAATCAATTAACTACTCAGCTATTTCAAAGAAACAACTTATGGCCAGCAACTGAACTACTGAGAATCATGTGCTTACAACTGGACACGCAGATACTAAATTGACAAGTAAACCACAATTTCTACACTGCCATCAAAAAAAAAAAAAACTCCAACTTTTTTAGGTAGGAGAAAGACAGACTTACTGCCTGGTACTACCATTAAGCTGCTAAGAATTATTGTCAAAGACAGGGCAAAATCATGAGGAAACAGCACTTCAGAGCCAGCAGGGCACAAGCAGCTGTAAGGCTGCCTGGTACCTTCCAGCTGTGAAAGAGCTTTCAACCTTTGAACTTGACAAAATCCTCTGGGCAAACACCAATATTAGAGGCAGACACAATACAATCATAATGACCTCTTCAAACTTCTCAGTTTCTGTTCTCCTCTCTAAAAAAACAAAGTCTGTGTTCTACTAAAACATACAATATAGAAAGCACTACCTCTCCAAATATTGAGAGCAACATAGACACTTGGGATTCACGACAAGGCACCAAGCTTTCCAAGCGAAGCAGTGTGGCTGCTGGATATGCTGGATGTTCCAGATTGGGCATTTTGACTGACGCTCCTGTAGTTAGTCCCCTAAACACGCATGTCACTTTTGAGGTGCAGGAACAAAATAAAACTAACAAAACAATCTGGAAAATAAAATGTTTTAATTACCATTTACTAGCATATACATAAAGGAAGAAAACAAAGAACTGACAAAAAATCTAACCTGACATTCTAGCTGAAGGTGATCATAAAAATATGCTAGATTTAGAGGCTTCATCAAATTAGACTTTACAAATAATTATATAGACATTTCCATACTAGTGAAAATATGAAAGTTTGGGTTGTTCAGTGAAGTATGTCAGCAGACAGGTACGTCTGCAAGTTATCAGGCTGTAAACACATGCATTTACAACCAAATGTAGCTGAATACCACATAAGAAATGATCAATTAAGCAAAAGGAGATTGGAGATAGTAGGAAAAACATGGAACTTTGTGAAGAAGCGAGCAGCACTGGTTTGCACTGATAAGGGAGCTCCCAAACAAGGAGGCTCATAAATCAACCCCCCAGAACTTATTCTAGGCCAACTCTCTATTAAATATTTCCATACATACCTCTGGGAAAATACTTTTTTTCTTCTATTTTTACACTTTTATTCGAGTGCTTTCTGAAGTAAAAATTGGGGTTGTGTAATCATTAATACAAAAACAAGTGGAATTCATAAGAGGAAAATGGATACTGTTAAAACCACAAGTAACGGCAATTCAAATCACACATATTTGTAATCTTGTGCATCATATCAAACAGAACAAGCCCTACAGCTAAATACTGACAACATACAAGGCTGAAGCGACCTGAAAACCAGACAAGGCAGACAGTAAACCCCCGAAGTGGGAGACCACGGTGGCAGAGGGGGCACTTCGGGAGCGGCTGGAGCAGGTGCGTGGATGGTGGCGGATAAGGGGACCCTTGTCTCGCTCGCTGACCTCTCCAGAGCGTAACTCTGGACCCTGAAATCACCCGCAGGCCCCTCGAGACACCTGGGCTCGTCTCGGGACGCCTCCCCCACGCCAAGCAGCAACGCTGCTCGTCAGAGACACCCACTCGCCCCGCGGGTGGGCAGCCCCGCACACGCCCGGCCCGGGCCGACCCGAACCGGCTCCGCTCCCCCCAGCGCGGCTCCCCGCGGCCCCCCGCACCCACCCGCGCTCTCCACGCGCCGGCTCCCGCGCCCGCTCCTGCGCATGCGCACAAAGCACCTGGCGC
>NW_010578257.1:93084-144986 GCF_000705375.1 Tinamus guttatus
ATTGACAATAAAGAAAGTCTGGAGATAATTTAATTTTTAATTACATTACATCATTTTGCATATGAAACTGGTGAGTTTTTGTATCTCACATTTTACTCTTGGTAAATCAAGAGTGCCAAGGGAGATGGCTGCTGTCACACATACTTAACCAAAAATTGCATTTATCATCACATACTCAGGTTCAGAAAGTTATATCGAAGTGATACCACTTCTAGTGGAAGACAGTTCTACCTGAACGTCCTTTTAAGTATTGTAAATAATGTCAATATTTCCTGCTGGAATCAAACAGAAAACGAAATTGCTTATGTGCCCTTGTTTCTTGTGCCTAGAGGAGCCTAGATAGGATCAGGATCAGAACCAGGATACCTGCTTTTTCCACAGAGTAGTAGTAGAGTTAGAGGGAAAACACTGCAAACAGTGAGTCACCTTGAGCTGAAAAGACGTTTGCTCTTCTGTTTCTGCGCTTCTCATGTTATTTAGTTAACTGGATGTAGTGTAGTTCATATATGGAAATATTTTGTGTGTCTCTTTTGTAACCCATAGAGATGGAAGTCACTCCCATTTCTCTTTTGCCAAAGTGTTCATTCCAGAGCTTCAAAAGATTAGGCATACTTTTGCACGTTAACGAGCCATAAATTAAAGGGATTTTCCATTCCATGCAATTATTTGCAATGTCTTACTTTTTTTGCTGCTCAAAATAGCACAGTGTGCAACTACCCAGGGAAAATCGCTGTGCCAGGGTCTGTACTAGAGCACTTAGCAACGTGCCCATCATTGACGGAGAGGTAAACATACAGTGTCGCAATTAGGCATCACAGCATCTATAGGAGTTTACTGAGAATAAACAGCTGTTAGGAGGGCACTCCTACTGTTAGCTCTATTGAGTGCAAGCCTGCAGCAAATCCTTATTCCCTCTTCGGCACCAGAGGGTCCTCACAGGAGGGAAAAGTTAGGAACAGCCATAGGAAAAGTTGCACTTGAGTTTGTACCTTGTTATTCACCTGAGAATTTGCACAGCAAAACCATATCTAAACAGCTTTCCCTGTTTGGAGGTAGTTCAGCTACTCGCAGTTGGTGTTGCTCTGTGGCAGAACTTAGAGCAGCAACAAGTCACGTGGCAGCTAAATGCATAGTTCACTGGTGGGGTTTCTAAAACTCCCACTGTGAAATGCAGCAATATTTGCCAGGCTTCCGTAGAAGGTAGCCAGCATGGTTCAATGTATGTTCTCCTTCTAATCTGGCAGAGGAAATACTGACATCATAACAATCATCAATAAATATTGACATCATAATAAAAGAAAAACATCCATTCACAATTGATAAAGTTTCCCAAATATCTGCACTTGCTAGAAATGTGATGTGTGACAGATGAGCCACATGACAGAGGTGGAATCTGAGGACTGATGTGCAAGACATATCCATCCAGACAGGACAAGGCCACCAGTCAAGGTGATGCAGCTCCTCTCCCGTCACTGGCGGGCCTGTGCTGCGGGTGTGCTCCTGGCAACACGCCTCCGGGGAGCACGTTTCCCAGGAAGCAGCACAGTGCTGCTGTTGTGCAGACCGCTGGCTGGCAAACCTTGGTGTGGAAGAGAGGCAGGGTCGCCGCTGTTGTGAACAGACACAAAGTGGCGAGTGAGAGGTCACAGACCCAGTCTGTCCCTCCCTGCGCCCAACCGCAGGTGAGCTCGTTTCCCAGGAAGCAGCACAGTGCTGCTGTTGTGCAGACCGCTGGCTGGCAAACCTTGGTGTGGAAGAGAGGCAGGGTCGCCGCTGTTGTGAACAGACACAAAGTGGCGAGTGGGAGGTCACAGACCCAGTCTGTCCCTCCCTGCGCCCAACTGCAGGTGCCGTGGATGGCGCAGGGTGCTGGGGCCTCCCGCCCTGGCACAGACCCGCCAGCCTCTCGGGCTCCTTTGGCAAGCGGCCGCCTTGCCCTCTGAGCCCTCCCCAGCTTGCAGGGGTCCTGCACCCAGCCAAATGTCCGTCTGCAGCTGAGGAGACTGTTTTTCAATAGCAAAAACATTTCTCAGCTGTAGAGTCTGGTTCACCCTGCCAGTCAGCCCAGTGTAGCGTTTCCTCAAACATTAAAGACACTTGTTTTGCTTCTCATGATTATACTATATGAATACACTACACATAAGTAATGCAGAATTATATTCTCCTATGCATGTATGTGTATGTGTGCATGCATACATGTGTGTATGTTATGAGGCACAGATCTGCACCTGATAATTCAGAATATGTCTGTTAAAAACATTTTACCTAGAAAAGCAACTGCCATTCTCACTTTTTAAGTTTGGCTTGAAAAAAGGAAAAGCTGTTACGTGCCCCAGCAGCAGAGTAGGACACTTCGATTAACACAGGATGAACCAAAACGAAACCTGCTGAGCTTGGAGACTCACTACTGGATGTTACTCTATCTGCATTTCTGATACGCAGAATCTGTAACCCACACTTCTTACAGGTTATTGCTGCTCTGCTTGGGCTAGGTGAGGGCTGTACAGACACACTGACTGAATCAGGTGTTTTTAATCCATGTACCAGCATAGGGAATGCCAATAGTCACTGTTACAGACTCTTCACTCCTTCAGTAATTTTGCAACTGAATCTACTTGAATCACATACCCTCAACTCTGGGGTTGTGCAGAAGCTTTCTAGATTCCTGTGCAAATTAAAGTACACCTGGAGTTGCTTTCACTTATAGTAAGATTCCCATAATTTTCAAGAAATAATTTTTAACTTTCCAGAATTGGCATATAGTTTACACCGGTTGTGGAATCAACACTGGGACTTCATCCCGATAGGTCTATTCTGAATACTTGTCCTTAGACACAGAAACCTAGAAAGGCTTGTTTCTACCATCCACAATGTGGGATTGAAATTCCTAATGAGTATAATCTGTTGGGAAAGTTGTCCTTTCCTTAAACAGGACATGTAAATGATGAAACACTTATTTGGAGCCGCTTTTCTTTCATGTGGTCCTCAGTTGCTGTTTCATAGTCACGACAGCACCATGCTCAACTCCGTTCCCATTTTTGTTTTTGTTTTGCTAGCTTCTAATAAGTTATGAGAGACAGATCCCAGTGCATTTTGTCACCATACAACTGAAATTTAATTTAATCTTTAAGTGGAAAATCAACTGAACATCGAGGCTGCGCAAGGACACAGCACCTGAGTTGTCACATTTGTGAACAAAATCTTAATATAAGAATTTTAATCTGTAAAAGTAGAAAAGCAGCTAAATTTTACCCTGGGTAGATAGGCTGCTTACTGAGACTAATAAGAAATCCTATCTAGCTCTCAGCTTGATCTTTCTCTTTAGCTTATTTTCTGTGGACATGCAGCTGTGTCAGTCTCATGCCTACCTCTCAGCAAAATTAATTTTGTGCTTAAGTAAGTGCAGGGGAAACAAATTTTGCACTAACAATTTTTAATAATCCTAATTAATTATCGATTAGTGCTAATGACAATAAGCAAAGAAAAAGATTGCTGTTTGTACTGAACAGTAATAATTTACTTGCAGAATGAAAATGATTAACCATTAACACTTACTGCAATAATGTAAAAATCTCTCATTTCTGATTTACTACACTAATAAAAAGGTCTCTGGTGTGATAAATCAAACAAAGAAATGCAGGATAATTTTAGGTAGTAGCTCACTCTCTGCATTAATCTCTACAACATTGTGGTTTCATGCAGCTACAGTAACTAATACGTGATTTGGGAAAAAAAGACTGCACAAATCTTGGTAGACACTATTTTTTCCCCTTACTTTTGCCTTTCGTTACCTTACCTTGCTTTTTCTTTAGGCAGCAAGAGATGACCACTCACTTTTGTAGTAAGAACTTATCTCTTTCTCTGTCCTGTCTTTCAACTACTTTGTCAGTGTTTATAACAAATGTAATGTTCCTCAGAGCATCCCAGCATTTAACCACCTACTCAATCCGTATTCATTTTTTATCTAAAGATAAATCTGTGCTATCTTTGAGAATTTCTGCCCTTAAAATTGTTTCTTCTTTTTTTTCATAACTTCTTTTTCATTGCATATTCACATAAAGCTTGTGGCATGTAAAGAGTATTTTTGCTTGTTATTTTTTTAGAAGTTAAAACTGAGTAATTAAAATGAGTTTTGAAACCAAATACAGTATTTCACTGATGTTGTACACTGAGCATCACATTCCAATTTTGTGCTTCTGATTTACATTCCCCATTTCAGGTCCAGTGGTTTTGTCCCATTATCCACAGCTTCATGGCAGGAGCTGGGATCACATGCTAGGACCACAAATTAGCCTTGATGGCTCTCCCTGCCTTCCCCTCCAGTGTTTGATACTGTCATTTCCATCCAAGGTATGGTCACGTACTTCATAATTATGACCTATATACTCTGTTCCGATAATGCATGTGTCAGTTCGCAGTCTAAAAGACTGGAGACAGACAGACATCAGGTTGGTCAGCAGAAGCAAGCATGATCATAAAGCAGCAGAATCCTGACAGCTGCCTTTTGGATTTTGTTTTTCCTGATAGATATCACGGTAAAAGACAGTGTTAAGAGGGTCTGGAAAGAAAAAGCTCTGCTCACAGGTATAACAGTGTGTTTAAGGGGGGATGTTGATCAGAAGGACAGTGCTGGTTGACCCCAAGGACCCACCAGAGATGGGGTCAGCATTTCCTGATAAAATGTCAAGAGATATGTGAGGTGATGGGATATATATGCAAAATAAAAAAAAAAATGCTGAACACAGCAAATTTTTACTGGAAATTTGGGAAGATCGTGGGCTACAGTTGATACCATTTCTCAGAACCTGATCCAAACAATTCAATTTCTGTTTAACTGCATATCTCACAGGTGTTGTTCTGGCATCTTTTTATGACTTCTTGAAGATTTAAATGTCTATTGATTCTTTATCAAGAGGAATTCTCTCAACAATGGGTAAACAACAGTTCTGATTTGAGGACATTTCAACGGATAAATTTAAGAATACAGTAAGTGTTTCCTCAGGGAAGCTGATGAAGCTGTCAAAACCTGCCTTTGTGTCAATACGTATTCTGCTGAAACCTCGGGTTTATTTGTTTGTTTGTATCCAGACACACTGCATGTCCTGAGTCATTCTGAAAAGATCAAAGGAAAAACTGTGTAACACCCACATCCATTATTCATGATTTGAGTCACGATATTGAAGCTGTTTTGATCAAAATACGGCTTTGGTTCAAAAGGGAATTGCGGGTCTCTACTCTAATCCAGCATAATTCAGGAACTGATATGTGAGAGCTGTTCATTTTTTAAGTTGTCACTCGTTACCAAGGATGCTACAGCAAATAAAACCAAGCTGCATCAGTGATTCTTCAATCTAAGCATGAAACAAACTTCACATCACTGCAGACCTCACGTACCTCCTTTTCGCTTGTCATGCATTCACAAAATACTCCAAAAGCCTTGTACGTGCCACGTGCTTGCTTAGTGTGTTTTTGTTACTTCCAATGGAACTTTTAGGAATTGGAGATTTTGCTGCTTTCACCCTTCCCCTGAACCTGCAGAAGATACCTAGCAGTGATGGACATCAGACAACCTGCTAAGCCTGCTACACGTATTTTGATGCACGTTGGCTGATTTAGAATAGCACAATTGCACCAAGGAAAAGAGCATCTATGACAGGTATGGGTCGTGAAGGAGACAGTGTGAGGGACTCGAGACAGTAGCAGATAAGAATATTTGGAGGCAGAAAGTGGTAGCTCCCTGGCTGCGAGTGCTGGTCAGAGGGCAGTGAAACAGGGCTGTGATGGAGACGCCTGGAGCCATGAGCCTCACATGAGGAACAGGCTATGCAGTGGGTGCAGTGATAGATGCAGACCCGTATCCCCTGGCACATCCCTGGGAACTGTGCGTGGCTTCCCTCTTCCCGGCTGGCAGGCGGAAAGCAGTGCTGGGTTCGTGTTCCTAGCTGTGAGTCAGGAAACATGTAAACTATCCCTAAAGAAGCAGGCTGGCTCATTGCAGATGTATACATTATTATGTTGACTATGCGTTGTTTAGCAAATGCAGTTTATTCAGCTGTCCAGACAGACGTTACTACTGTAAAGATAAGAAGGACCAAGGCTATTTTTGTGTACAAGATATAAGTAATAGAGAATCTGTTAGGGAGAGCAGGTGTGAACAATGAACGAAAACCCACTTGTCTTACACTGGCAGCAATACCTTAAACATGAGCCCAGCACTCACAAGTTACTGCTTTTAAATATGACATTTGTCAGTGTCAAAAATTAAAAATAAAATAAACACATAAAAAAGTTGCACAAATCAACTATTGAGCTACTGGAAGGGATTTTTCTACAATCTTTGTGAAATCATCATAAAAATCTATTAACCTGTGAACACATAATTTGATCCAAACATCAATCCTAATTTGGTCCAAATTAACCAATATTTTCAGATAATTTAATCCAGTTTTAATGATCTCATTAACAGTGAGAAAAAGCCAGCTCCACCTAAGAGAGCCCTTCTCAGACATGGTTTGAAAGGAGGCCATCAAATCCTTCCACCTCACAGAGCAGGAGTTTCAGTTCGCAGAGGTAAAACAAGCCACAGAAGGTACTACAGAGCGTTGAAAGGCATCACCAGACACAGCTGTTTGTTAAGTGAGGTTTCCTGTGATTTTTCATGTGTATAATACAGCCAATAGAATAGAAGGAAGGTGTGTTCCTTCACCGTTGAGACCCCTAGAGTGCATCAACGTAATTAACCTCATAATTAGCTTCAGCAGTTGCATAGCTTTACACCTACCAGACAGTTTGTAACACTGTCTTTAACAAAAGTATAGAAACAGAACATCCGCTCTAGAGCACTGGAGAGGCAAATCACCCAGCAAAACACTGTTACTGTGTTATGAAGTATGTTAGTTTACTTCTAGGATTCAGGAAGAAATAGCAACATATAAGAATGGACCTAGTCCTGACAATATTTCCATGACTTCTGAGGCAAGTTTGAACAAAAGACATGATATGCCATATGTTCCTGTAATTAAAGACATAACTCACTTTGGTGACAGCTCAGACGGTGGCAGTGAAATACCCTTGACTTAGAAAACATTAATTCCAGAATCATCAGACAAGGGGTGCAGGTGTAATTCAGCCAGATTCAGTGAGAGTGGTCTCAGTCATTCTCATGGAAGCAAGCTGCAATATATCACGCTTTTGAAAGGGCAAAACACTGGGGCAGGAACTATCTTAGTCTCGCTTTGTGCCGTGCTTTGTCGAGTAGCCACTGGCTTGAGCGACTCAGCCCAACGGGAGCACAAGGAGCTGGCCCAGACCCCAGGTGTGAAAGGCAGGAAGAGCCTCTGCGCCTGCAGCACTGCTGCACCTCAGCCTCAGCAAGGGTAGAACCCTCCTGGCAAAAGTGAACTACCGAGGCGTTTGTACATTACCTAGGGTAGGAAACTCACTTTCTGAGCTACCTAAAACAGGTCTTCCACGTTATCGCGCCTTCAGGCTGACAGGACATGAAATAGCCTCTTACGATTTAATTAGAGCTTTATTTTTCTCAAATTTACATCACAATAAGAATTGATTCAGCTTACGAACAAGGCCAGATCATTCAAGGATCCAATTAAAAGCTGTAGCTTAATAAAACGTGACTTTTGTTGTTGTTGTTGAATTCTTTTAGAGTTAAGGGACCCATTTTCAGACATTTAGCTAATTATTTTGATAATTTGATGCAATTGAGGTACATTAGCACATGGTGGGATTTATATAAGTAAATTTACAAGTGTAATGATGAAGCCTTATACCCCTGCTGTTGCTAGTCTCCACAAAGACCTGATCACATGGGCAATCATATCATTTGGGGTTTACTACAGTTTTACAAGGTTTCTTTTTCTGCACCTGATTACTTTGGTTTATACAGAACATTTGATCTCAAGGGCTGGTTTCTCACAATAGCAACAAAGCAAAATATGAGAAGAAACCTTGGATTTTTATATTCAGTTCCTTTGGTGCCATGAGAATCAGCAACAAATAATTTCCATTAAGTGTACAGTTTTAACAAGTAAATTATCTCAGTTAAGAGAGTGTTAATAGTCTATCACACAATTTATTTGCAATTTTACTCCTCTCCATTTATGGTCCTTCACAATATGTGGTCCTTCCTTGGCATTACAATCATAATGGTATCCTACCGGAGGATGTGGACTGCCCATATAGAGCTGAGCTTAAATCTTGATGTTCTAATATCTAATAAAAGATATTTTTTATGAAGTATTGTTTGGCAATTTGCTAATCTGATAACTCAGGGATGTTGCTGTGTTACGTGGCTTGAAGGAAGACACAAACTCAGTCACAATAAACTATTGTCTTACCCTGTTCCTTCAGGATAATCAAATGACCAGCCCTGAGGCCTGTGTTAAACAAACAAACAAAAAAAGATAAAAACTGGTTGTTGGTGCTTTCTTGTGACATCCCAGAAGATAGAGCCAGTAGAGCCAATTCTCTGTTTCTTACGTTTTTTTAAAAAGACATCTTCTTCCTTTACCACAGAATATGCAGTAAAAGTGGTTGTGAACCCGGAGACTGCTTCATTTTGTCCTTCTTCCTGAGGACATGATGCTGTTAAAGGAAGAGAAAGTTTCTGCTCCTGTTGCAGCATCCCATGATCCGGGCTGGTGCTGCAGGAGTGAATGTGAAGCTACAGAGGTTCCTGGCTCCACAACCTGCTGCCTTCTGCAGAGGAGCAGCCTCAGAGAAACGGAGCCTTCCCGTGTCTTTCACCGTCTCAGCACGAGCATCACTGTCTTAAGAAAGCACATAAGAGATAAATCAAGAAATAAGAAATCAGGGGGTTTAACCCTTAGTGCAGATTACGCAGATTACAGGGGCGATCCCATGCTCTGTGTGCAAAATTATTGATAGAAGATGCACAGATGTTGCAATAAAGCCTCCTTGCAACATCTGGCAGGATTGTAAATAGCTGCAAATTCCCCGAAGATGGGAGAAGGTTAAAAAGAAGCCTGCCTGGCTGCTGCTGCTTCTCAAAATACACAGCCCTATAGACAGGGAGGCAGGAGTAAAATCATTAGTGAGGGGCTGCTCCAGGTGGAGGCCATTTCTTAGGAATTACTGGATACTTGTGAAATGCCACAAGAACTGATAAAGCAGTAAGGGACAGTAATTGGAATAGAGATAAGTCTCCTACTATTGACCCCCTATTGCAGTGCTTTCTAGTGCCTACCTGCAGACAAAGATTTGTTAGTGGCAAATTAGAACGGGGTTATTAAAGCCAGTTTGAAGCGCAACATGGTATTTCTGTGCAGCACTCCCAGCTACTGGTCTTTTCAGGACCTACAGGTGTGCATTACGCAGAGCTCCTGTTGCTACCCCCAAACCATGTTTCCCCTCAAGAGCATTCTTACACTGGAGCAGAAATATATTTGCAAGTCAGTTTTTAATACTGCAATATTTCACTTGAGTTGCATTTATGCAGGAAGTGCAAAGAAGCTCTCCAGCATTTTTATTACAGCATTTACATGGCTATCAGCTTCTTGACAGCCCACTTAGCAACTGTTTGACATTTCAAGGCTTGCACTGTAGTCACCATTAACAAACCTAGATGTGCTAGGAGGCACCATGTCACAACATTTAGTGATGAGCAGAGCTCTACCCATGCCCAGCTCGGAAGCATTTGGCTCAGCTGTGTCAGTTCAAAGGGTGCAACCAGGAGACAGGAATACTGATTCAGCCCGGATTGCTCCAGGCTCTCTGCTGCACTTCATCTGCTTCCTGCAGACCATGGCACACTGCAGGCCTTCCCACTCTGCCCATGGATCTGGGAACAACGGCACCCGATGGTGCTGGCTCCCTGCTGGCAATAGCTTTTGCTGAGCACAGAGTACAACGGTGTCCTTATTCTCTTATTTTTGCTTTCTGTGCATCCTGTTCCAGTGGAGTCAAAACTCATCTTGTTCTTTTCTCCTTGTCCTAAGGCTTCATCCTAGGAAACCTGGTTAAAGACAGGCAAACTAGGAAGCATTTGCTTCACCTTCAGTGAATGACTACAAATGACTAATCTATCTAATAGCACACTTAATGTATGCCTATGCTTAAATTCCACCAGAGTGCTTAAATCTTTGCAGAACTGAGCACCTGCATTGTAACAAATCTTCACTTGAAAAATCAACCAGTCCAAACTGATGTGCGCCACCTACAGTGGTTTCCATGTATTGACAAACCACTGTGTGGTTTTTACACCATTGATTTGGGTACTTCTTGTGATGCACATGGTTTTTTAATGTGCTACACTGCATTAAAACAGCAATATCAGTTGCTAAATCCTGTAGGAAGGAAGCCAGCATGAAGTATGTGTGGCATGAGAAAGACTCCTCATGCTCCCCTCACCCTGCAACTTGTGTTGGATTCCCATCTCGTCTGCGAGGCTGCTCAGGGCTCCTGCCTTCCACCAACTTTGCTCCTTTTACAACGGCCTCAGAAGAGGGAATATTTCAGAAGAGATTGGTTCTAACATCAGCATAAGCAAGGTATTTGGAAATGGATGCACCATCAAGGTGTTGTTTATGTCATTAAGAACAGTTTACTATCTGCGAAAATGCCATGAAATAGGGTTTACTCATCTATCCATGGATATGTTGATTTGCCGTATCTGAGAAAACAGAGCCCTGCAGAGTTCCCATACAGAGAGTTAAAAAAAGCATATTACTTCCAATTTTCTTCCTCTTTGGGATTTCTGTGCCTGGAAGCATTCCCTTAGATCCACGTTTTGTGGCCATTTTATGTCCAGCACACATCCAATCTGGTCTCTGGAGAAACATGTAAAATGCTGAGTGTCAAATACAATTAAAATGAACTGAAGTGAGAGTGCTAAAAGGCAAGTCCAGCCATTCTAAGTTAATTACATGCCGTGTTTCTTTTGGCAGCTCATGTGCCTGTTTCCTAGATTACGTGGACATCTCTCTTACCAGACCTAATAAAAGGAAACAGTTTCTGCACATGCGTCTCAGAGCATACCTGGAAATAGAGCTTTTGAACTCTATCTTAGGAACAAGGATTTAATAAAATAATATAAACCCTTTCCAGCTTCCCTTTCAACCTGTGGACCCCAGCTATAGCACTTTAATAGATCTCTCCTCACTTTGCTGCAAGACTCTTATTCCAAGGCCTGACAGTGAGTCCTGGCCCTTGGGGATCCTTAGCCTGGCTGCAACACATTCCTAATTTCCTACAGCTTTCTTGGGTTCTACAGCTAATGGGCAAGCTGTACTGTAAATCCCACCATGCAGCGATTCAGCTGGGCTTCTGCACATGACAGCATGTAGTATCTGCTAAGTAATTTCCCCCAAGTCTTGTTCCATCCACTCAAACGAAGGAAGTTTTCCCAAAGGCTATACTTGCCAAAACAGCCGAAAGGAGACAGGGCTTTTTCCCCATAAAACAAAACGTGTTAAGTCAACAGCAGTGTAATTTTGCCTGATTAAAAACATGCTATCTGAGGGAAATGTAAGTAAAATAAGTAAAATATTTTGTGCTTTCCAGCCACAGCACCCGGTGTATACTAATTCTTGTAATTTAGGTTTATAATTCTTGCTTTGAGTCTCAGATAAGGCACAAAGAGGCAGCACAAGAGGCCGAGTGGACTTCACTGGAGGCAGGAACTGCTCCCAGCTCCCTTGCTCCCGGGCTAGGTTAGCAAGAGGGGAGTTAACAAGGGAAACACCAAGACGTGCGCTGCCCTGCACGATCAAAACAGAGCTAATGGAAGGAACAACCTGCTCTCCCCAAACTCCAGCTGCAGAATCCCTACGGCAACTTGTCCAAAATGAAACTGTCTTCTCCCACGCATTCTCCACGATTGCCCGGAGCTCTCGGTGAGTGTCCATGAAAGCCAGCGAACCTGACAGTAGATGCTCTTTCTTGTCACCACAGGGATCAGGTATCTATCTGCAGCAATTTTTTTACAGGGACCATCTTCTACAGATCATCTCTGCAACAGAAACCATGGCCAGCTTCCATTCTAACTCCCAGAAAAAAATCCTAACAAAAAATATAACGCTCAGCAGCATATAATTTACCATTCCCTGCCACAGCCACAAAACAGCAATAATCAGTTCTTGTGAATATATTGTTAGCATCACAGGCAGAGCAAAAAAATACAGGGAACATGAACAGAGACAGGTAAATACAATGAGGATGTTTTCATGGCAACTTTTAAGTCTTCCTTAAATCAAGCTCCATATTGCAATTTAAAAAGAGTCCATAATATATTTTTTCACTTCACACCTATCCTTCATCAAATACTGCTGGAGGGGCCTGAACCTATATAGATTTTTAAAATCTCAAAAAAGTGGAAAATCTTCATAGAATTTTAAATAACCCTTAAGAAATTCAAGTTCCCCATTAGCAGCAGAGATGTTATTGGACTGCTTGCCATAGGCATATTCTGGTGCATCTTGTATTTCTCTGTCTCTGAATAAAGCTCACATAAGCACAAGGAATTAATATTTACATGAGTCTGCCTTCCCTGTTCTCTTAATATCTGATAATATTGCAGTCAAATTCCCTGTAAAAAGGAATAGTATCTCATTCTTACTTCAGCCTGTTTTAAGCTAAACCTCAAAACTCTAACAAAACTCTCCAAATTTAATTTTAGAATCAAAGGAACTTCCACAAGTCTCTGTATCAGCACAGACTCCATACACTGCAGCTCAGAAGCTCCAGCTAAAAATACTTATAGATCAGGGAAG
This sequence comes from Tinamus guttatus, assembly GCF_000705375.1. Next base: position 105,831 of record NW_010578257.1, read on the forward strand.
TCATGCCAACTTTTTGTGTGTTTGCACAAAGCACTGGAAGTGCCATCTTTTATCAAGATTTTGGTGCAATTGAACATTCAAGACCTGACTGAATCTTAGCACACACTAAGAAAAGTACTTCTTGTTGCTTTCCAGCACCGCAACAGCAGGAAAGCAATGTTTTTAAGTGGATAAGGCACTGAGCTGGTCTCTCTTGCAGAGCACTAAATCGTTTTGTAGGCTGCTGGTCCTAATCTCCAAAAAGGCATCAGTGCCCCATACCTAAGAATATCCACTACGGTTTCATTTTAACAGAGTTCTGAGGCAAAGACACGATAGGAAGACTGACAAATTTCAAGGTATTTACTATGTTCTCCAGACATTTTGTTACACGTATTAGCTATTTCTCTGCAGGTGAGAAATCAACACCTCCACTCAAGAACACACTCACTGCTCACCAGCTGTGAGCAATGGAGCTGTAATCCAGACAAGGGCAAGATGGTGCCCTTATCACATGCACTTAGGGTGTCCGTATTTCCATGCAAGTCTGGCACATCAGGTACATGCCAGACCCACTGGATTCAAATGGCCTAAATGGCCAGATGCACAGTGGCCATTTGTCCTTAAAACTCCACAAGAGTAATGCATTAGGTATTATTAATGCTAAAATAGCTTTGGATTGATACTTCTGCACATTTAATAATTTAAAGCTGTAAGATATATTGCAGCTACAAGGATCAACTCATCATTTGCTATTTAACCATGAAGAATTTAGAGTTTAGTCTAAAGTTGACTACATTGACTTACATTTATTCTTTATATTAGAATATTTGGAGATTATTTTGGCAAGGAAGTTGCTGCAATCCTATTTGCAAGGGTATTTTGTAGCTGTGAGTCAAAAAAAAACTTTTATAAGTTTCTTAATGCAGGTGCCACACATACTGTTTTATCTTTATCTGCAGAAAGAAAGAGAAAAATATAATTCTTATATCATCAGTAATCCTGTATTTTTAATGTAAATTCCAAGCATGGTTCAGTTGCAGAAATATTACTCCTTACATCTTATTTAGGCAAAAGGAGGTAGAAATTCATCTGAACAAAGATACTAGTTTGGGAAAAGGCTGACTTTCACTGTAATCTGGAGGGAGAAATAATAGTTTGCAAATTGTCTCTAACCACAGCTGTAAGGAAGGGTTGGTGACTGGTGATTGTGTTGAAGAGATACCAAGAAGACTAAAAAAAGTTCATCAGAGAGGCTTTAGGGCTCTACAGAGACTTGTGCTTCAGCAGCCTGGTCCATTTGTGCATCTCATGCAACAGCAATTTAATGTAGACCTATTTATTTAGAAACTCTGGAATGAAATGCATTCAGAGTCTCACCTTTACTTGCACTTGAAAAACACATAAGAAACTCAGTACTTCCTCTATTTTGTTTCAGTCTACTGGACTTCTGCTCTAGTAAAAGTCATCACATTTGTATCTGCATATTTTAAAAGTTCTTAATAGCTCAGATGCATATTGACCTCTGGTTCACACTCAGTAGTCAGGAAATAAAAGCCAGCCTGTATTCTTGATGTCAAAGAACTAGGGCCTTCAGAACCCTTTTTTTTTTCCACCCTATCTTTGATAGTATGAGAGAACTGAAGATGTGAAAGTTTCCCTGTAGCCTCAGTTGGGGTATTCAGAACTAGCAGTTGTTGGTTTATTTTTTTGTATCTGTAGAAAGAAAAAAATAAGTGTTTCCTTCTTAAATGCTAAAACTTGCAACTGAATGAATCTACTTATTTTTGAGACTACCAAGAAGTTGATACTCCTTTGTTTGAGACGTAAGAAGCCCTCTCTTATGTTCAACAGACTTTGATGTGAAATATTCAAAGGAAGGCTTGTTTAAATAACAGTTGTATCTGTGATGGTTTAAGGATAGAAGCAAGGTGGGACTTTGAGAGAAATATAATATATTATTAGATCAGTAGAAAGTTGTGTGAATTGGATGTGCTTTTCATCTTACCTAAAGAGCTTTTGTGCCTGAAAGCTCTTGTGTTTCCAGCTATATCATAGAGTCAGAATGAGATATAACCTTGCTGTACAAGCCTTGTCTCTAGAGCTAAGAAATACCATATTTCCCTGCCTGTTCTGATATGCTATGGCTGTCATGTTATAAGTTGATTTGCTTCTGGAGACTCTTCTTGCTGTCTGATTGTCTTGGAAATCTTTATATAATGGTACATTTCTCAGTACTCAGGTTGCTTACTTCTAGATTTTTACTACTTAAAGGACCCAGTAGTACCCCAGGAGTAGAGCATTTTGTCCCTCTTCTACTGCCAGTTAAGTAAAAGATACATCTATCCATCCTCTCAGTGTGACCAAAGACCCCACTGAAGAGGCAGTATGGATTATCAGGTAGGATGTGAACCCAAGGGACAAGAAACTGTGTTTTGTTCCTCATCTGTCACTCACCAGTTCTGCCACCTGAGCAAACATGAGAATTTTGGAGGCCGTGCTGAGCTGGGTCCAAGTAGAAGCTGTGCCTCCGCACAAGGCTCTTCCTCGCACACATGCACCCTGAGCAGGGAGGGCTCCGTTTGCTCAGGTTTGGTGCTACCACAGATCAGATTTTACTCCGGACTCCAGACTGAAATAAGAATAAGATGACATAAAGCGTTGCCAGTTAAGACTGTGCCTTCTGACGTCTTCTCACATATCTGCTTGGTCATTTTAGATTTTAAGGTTACTGGAACAGGAATTGTTGTATCTAATGTCTTCTCATAGCATCTCTTGCGGTTAAACTGTGATCTCTGTTGGATATTCCTATGGAAGGTATTAATAAATATGCTACATTACCTAATACTAAAAACAAAAAAAAACAAAAAAAAAACAAAAAAACCACTGTTGTCAGACTTGTAGGATACAAGTGTTTGAGGAAGTTTCATTAGCATTCTTTACCAGATAAAATTGGAAATGTAGCAGTACATGCTAAATGATGAAAAGATGTTCAGGTGTCTTTCTCTGGAAAATGACTTCTCTTCCCTGGTGGGTTGTTGTGATTACTTGGAAACTGCGCATAATCTGAGACGGTGATGCCTGTCTCTTCTCCTGAATGATTAGAAATCTTTGCTGTCAGAAAATATTTAGAGTACAGTTTGTCTTTCATTGCTTTCAGTTCCCAAAGCAAATACATCAGTAAGACTTGGTCCTGGACAACACTTAAATCGACTGGAATTATTATTATTTTTTTAATGAATGCAGTTTTATCACTAGATACCTACTATAGATGCATATTGTGAGTATGGGGTGTCTATTCTGCCAGAACTGTTATTTCTCTGATGTTTATGAAAACTGTCTCTGTGTGAGGAGGATGGTATTGCTTTACTGAAGTCAAGACAGCTAAAGTCTGGTGAATTTCCACTTTTAGAAAGACATAAGAAAATGACATGTCTATTTTGAGCTACACATCAGCTTCTCTCGCTCTCTGCTCTTTGCTCTGGTTTCTGTAGGTGACCAAGGGATATTACTGCCCTGTGAGGTGACAGTTGTCTCCAGCTCTATGGCATGTACATCCATGAAGCAAGACACATTTTCTCCTCAGCTGATAGGGTTGGCTGGACTGGGCAACTAGGTGCATGTAAATAATTAAGTCATCTACACTCATTTACCAAACTGCCTCCAAGAAGTACATGCTCACAAATTTGCAGTGCAGTTCCCCTCAGACCAAAGAGGAAAGCTACTTCATAAGCCAAATCATTGTATCAAGCAAAAATATAAACATGCAACTAAATATCAAAAGAAAACAATTCAAAACATTTCTTTTCACTTCCCTGTTACATCTCCAGAGGAGAAAGCAAGAGTCACTAAAATTGTAGTGGAGAAGAAAGAGGATATCTAGCAAGCACGTCAAGCTAGTTAGAATAAGGTACATACTGGAAAATAACTAGAAGGAATTTGAAGAGTTGAAGATACAAGGGAGAGGAGTGAGACAATGAGACAGGACATCAAGAGGAGACTGCTAAATGATTATGTCTGGCCTCCTATAAAACAGAACATACAATTTTATTCATATTGGCCTTAAATCTGTTTCACAGTAACATAACTGCCAGCTAGACAACAAACAATCCTAGTCTGAGGTCCCTTACACCGGGAACTAAAATCACTGTCTTGTAACACAAATTAGATTAGAGATTTATTCCAATTCTGGAAAGAACAGACTGAGGCTGACAGCTAGAATGGAAAGGCTGAAAGATTTTGTGAGGATGCTAGGATGGAGAAAGCACTCCTGCCTCTGCTTTGTTGGGCCACTTGTAAGATGCTGGCCCAGAATTTTATTTGAATTTGCTTTAGGAACCAATAGACAAATTTCTAATTTTTAGCAATCAATCAGCTTAGGAAAGCAATGCCATTGGTTTGTTTTCAGTACATTCAAGTGTATTAACTAACTTTCTTATCTCAGGCAATTGATGTCATTTTTTGCTTGTAATCTTATGGTCTCTTATGCAAGTAATACACATTCAGCCCTAAAATACCAACTTCCACTCTGAGCATGACATGGGATCAAATGACTTGTAAACACAACCAACAATCATAGAATTATTATGGTTGCAAAAGACCTTTAAGATCTTTGAGTCCAACCATGAATCTTTCAACACCAACCTGCTAAACCATGTCCCTAAGCGCCTCATCTACACTTTTCTTGAATGCTGCCAGAGACGGTGACTCCACCGCTTCCCTGGGCAGCCTGTTCCAGCACTCCTCCCGTGTAGAAATTTTTCCTAATATCCAACCTGGACCTCCCCTGGCCACAACTTGAGGCCATCTCCTCTTGTCCTATCTGTAGTTATTCTGGAGAAGAGATAAACCCCCACCCCACTACAACCTCCTTTTAGGTAGTTGCAGAGGGCAACAAGGTCTCCCCCAGAGCCTCCTCTTTTCCAGACTAAATAACCTCAGCTCCCTCAGCTGCTCCTCGGAAGGTCTCTGCTCCAGCCCCTTCCTCAGCTTCGCTGCCCTTCTCTGGGCACGCTCCAGCACCTCCATTTCCTTCTCGTAGCGAGAGGCCCAAAACTGAACACAGTATGAGAGGTGCGGCCTCACCAGCACCAAGTACAGGGGAACGATCACCTCCCTGCTCCTGCTGGCCACACTATTCCTGATGCAAGCTAGACTGTTCCTGATACAGACTAGGATGCCAATCAGTTTGAGATAACTGCAGGAAAAAAAAAAAGAAAGCCAGTAAATATCTCTCCAGAAGCAGGGGATGGCCATTAGGTCCGAAGAATCATCTTAAGAGGAGTTGAAAGCATAACAGAACTGTAGACCGGGTTTTAAGGCAATATATGGTATTCATCTCTCTTATTTTTCCAGGATACCAATTTCTTTCACCTTTTCTCATTCCCTTTTCAGAAGGCATCTGAAAAGACTACTTGTGTTTATATAGAATCTGAAAGGAAGCAGTTTTCTGAAGTATAAAATAGCTTCTTCATCAGGTAGACTTTGTCTTCATGTTTTAAGACACAGTCCTAGTGCATACTACACTATCCTCAGGATTGCCTACTGTTTCTCCAACATCAACTGCTCACACTTTCAGCTCTGGCACTTTTAAGAGGGCTACACATTTGACTGCTTAGGAATATCTGTGAATATGCAAAATTACTTTGATACTTTCCTGTAAAATAAAAGAAAATAATTAGGATAAAATTTAGGATAAATAGATGCAATTTAGAAAGAGGTGGCTTAGATTCCCTTTCATCAGTTATGTTGTACTGAAGGAGAGGGGAGATAGTTCCTCTGGAGTGCACAGGTAGCTTTCCATATTTAATGTAATTCAGTATTTATAGCCATTCTTGTAGGGTTTGGAGAAAAGGGGATATGAAGGTCTTTCTGATAAAAAGGTACTTCATGCATGGCAAAATCTGAACAACTACTCTGAGCAAGTTATTCACTGCTTTCTACATGGTTTCAGCCTCTACTGTACTTTGCTGAATGCATTCAATTTTGGCTGATTTCAGCAGCTAAATAACACAGACATATGTCATTACTTGTAAATGTTAGGTACAAAGGACACAAATGAAGGATCTATGGCCAAACCAGGCAGCACAGTAGAGAAGCAATTAACTGCTGATAGAGGTGGGGAGGAGAGGAGAGCAATTCTGACCTTTCTTTCTTGAATGTATCTTTGAGAGTTATCTTTTGATAACTTTTGGTTATGGACATAAGCTCTGAGGGAAGCTATTCCTGATATGTTAAAGTGGTAAAACAATAACAACAAGCAATCAAAGGGAGGAAAAGAAAGAACAAAACAAAGATAGAAAGTTAGAGCAAGCTGAGACATCTCGGTGAATTTTGAAAGACAAATAATAGCTGTCACATGCAGGGAGCTTGTGGATACCAAGGAGATAGAAACAGGGACTGTGATTTTGCCAGCTCCCTCCCTTGGTGGTGTCCACCAGCCTCCATGCTGTCACAGGGCTTTGGGGACAGGCTGCAGAAAGGAGCCCACAGCAGACCCTGCCACTCCACAGCACGAACCATTCCCCAACCCTGCCTGGAACGTCTCTGCTCCCTGCTATTGACTCTTTGCTCCAAACCTTCTCCTACCTCGATAACCAGAGGCTATGTCTGTCTTACAGTGCAAGTTACATCACTGGTCTGAATTGCCCAGCAGGACAGATCCAGACATAGCATGTAGCTACAAGACTAACGGGGACAGGACTAGTGCTGCTGGGGACAGACAGATACAGCAGGTCTCCACCTCTTCCTCGTGATTTTTTTCATGCTCATATCACCTGCCTATCCATTGCTCCATGGACAACATCTCCTCCCTTACATTGGTTTTGTAAATAGGTCGATTCCCTCCAGGCCATTCCTTCACAAGCTGCTGCCTGTTACAGCCGAGAAGAGCCTCTCTCAGCCTGCCTGACTTCCTTCCAGGCCCGCAGTCAAGCTGCTCTTTCCTATACCACTGAAGGATCCTGAAGGGATTGCTCCTCTCAGCCCCCAGGTCCCCTATCGCAGTAGGCTTTTGCTCACCTTTCCTCTCTCCAGCTGTGTTCCTTTCCAGGGGCTCCCTAAACCACCACCCTTCCTTGCCACAGGAGTCCAGTAAATCCCACTGCATCCTCATGATCCCCTCCCTACCTCACAGATCACGACTAGGCTGACACTTTTGCTCATGTGAAGCCTTCTGGCCCAGGGCACATGCAGCTCATCAACTCTATCTGCCATCCTTTGACCATCTACAACCTGCATAGGAATCAAGAAGCAGATAGGACCCTATGATGTGTTCTGCTATAGAGAGAAGAGTGCCCTATATCTAAGTGTAGCAGCACATGGTGCCTCCATAAAGCAGCTGCTCTGGTTCTCCCAGACACAATCTCAGCTGCCAGAGTGCGCCCAACGCAAGAGTCCACAGGCAGGTGACATGTTCTGCCATGCCACATAACCTCCTTTGATGACGCAATACACAGAGTCTGGGTGCTGAAATGGGAGAAAATTGAAAAATCGAATGCCATCACATTGTGTATTCTGCTTTTCTGCTTTACTTCTTCCGTGACCCAGTGTCGGCTTTCTCTATAATTTTCCAGGCAGGAACTGTCCACTGCACATTTATGCTGCCCTTAGCACAGAGGGGTCACACATTTAGTTAGCCTGTAGGAATGACTGTAATTAGAGTCTCGCTGAACAATGAGGAACATGCTACAAGATAGCAAAAGGAACCGGTATAACATCAAACACACTCTATATAAGCAGTAGGAAAACCTTGAACTTGACATGAAACTTCATCAGAAGCCAACTGGGAGACTTTAAAATGGGAATATTATGTTGAAACAACTGAGTGCCCAAAAGTCTGTGAGCTGCTGCATTCTGTATAAGCTGCATTCTGCAGATAACACAGTTGGTAACTCCTGCAAACAAAGAATTGCAATAATCCAGCTCTGAAAAGTCAAATCAATTCAAAATCCTCCTCTCTTAAGAAGGGTCTCAGCCTGGTGATATTTCTTAGGCAGTACAATCACGGTCTGGTAATACAATACATACCTATCTATTGATCAGTCTTATAACAATATGAAAGCTTAATTCTTCAGGATGGATTTAAAAGTGCAAGATGAGGTGAATACCAGGATGGCAGTCACATTCAGCAAATGCTTTCTGACATGAACCTTATTCAACTCTTTGTGGCTGCTAATACCCAGGGAGTGACTTTCTTCTCTTTGTCTTATGTCTTCTTACAAGTTTGTCCTATAGTTGCTGGTGTCTCTCTTAATATGTTGTGGTTTCTCCAATTTTTTTTTATTTTCTGTCATTATTCTTTTTTAACAGAGAGCTATAAAATGCCTGACAGAGCTACTGGAATCGCTATCAGCCAAGATAGCAGTTACAACTATAAAGCAGATCTAAACAGAAACTGGTAAGGCACCTAAAGCTCTAATCATGAAATAAGGCAGACTGAATCAATAGTACTAAATGATGCCAACATGGTTGAAAAACTTAATATTCTTACTCACTGCTGTTCTCCATTTACATGTCAGTAGAATTATGACAGTGAACATAGAGTAAGACAGGGCATAGCAAAGGAGGGGGGAGTCTGAAAACCCTTTCTTTACATGGAAATTTGGAGCCCTAGATCTGCCCAGTGCATACAACTACCTCCCACCAATGCCCATGTCCATCCCCTCTGTGAGTTTTTTTTCTCTTTGCACTCTTTCATTCAGAAAACGCTGCCTCAGGGAAAGGCAGCACTTATTTAGCTTGTAGAAACAGAAGAAACGTGTTGCCTTTGCTGCTGCAAATGGTTCTACCAAATAACCAGTCCAAGTCTCCTTGTCAGCATCTGAGATTCTGGGCATTGGCACATGCCCATCTGCCACTATAGCTGAGTTTGAGCTCTCCTATCTTCCAGCTAATCACATAGCAAAAAAGTACCACGGGTAGCACAAAAGGGTGCTGCCAAGTCAGCCTCTGACATTTCTGAGGGTGATGAACCTCCACATGAGCCCTAAGATGCACTGCTTATCCTTTCTGTGAACCTAAGGAAAAAACACGTCCCTCAGGAACAGAACCATAGGTGAAAGAGCCTCAGAGTCTATAATCCTCCACTACCAGAACTGACACTTAAGTGAGGGTTGTTCTGACCACAGAAAAGACACTTAAGTGAGGGTTGTTTAGCAAAATGCCAGTCATCTTTCCTGGCTAAGGAACTGTTTGCAATGCAATAAACCAGTCCACTATAGACGACTTCTAATGTATGCTCAGCACACAGGATTACAGAGAGTTCACAATTTGATACAGACATATACCCCTCTGTCATACTCATTGGAGGCAATCCAAAGTGATTGCAAAGCTGTCGGCATACACCATTAAAGCAGGCAGTAAGTAGTGAAGGACCTTTATGGGTTTAGGAGGCCGTCTACTACCGGGGGAATTCACATAGTTGCTTCCTCTCAGGAAAATAACCTCAAAATAGATTTGCTTACCACTAATGAGAACATACTGTTATTCAATTGCATGTAATTTCCATGCTTGCTGAAAAGTCATGCATTCTCATTATTCCCTGTTAACTGTGAGACATTTTTCTTTCACTTTTAATATTCTCAATCCCAGGGAGTGCCAAAGAGAATACAGAAGAGACTTGACTACAAGCGGGCTATTTCCTCCGAAATCATCCTCATCCATCTGTCAGGAATTCCTGAAGCAACTGCAATAAATCCTGAATTTTTAATGGGGTTCACAAGTTCAGAGACAGAAAAATCAGTGTTCAGACAGTTGGGATTGCAGTAGTTATCTACAATGTCAGGCTACACATGTTTCTGTAAAAGAGTATCAAAACAGGAAACTATATCTAAGAAGAGTCATCAAAAATGGGCAGAATACAAAGAATGACTGCTGGAAAGCAGAGAAAGACAGGTCAGGAGAAATGGATATGAAAGGGCCAGGAGAGAGAAATGAGCTCTTTGCCTGATGTCTCATTGCAGATTGGATAGGTTTACATATGTCTATGCAGTAGCTGTGAAGTAGCAGTACCCAAACTGTGTAATACAGACGTCATAATCCTTACCAAATTCTTAGCAGAATGAACAAGATGAGGTCTGTCTTCATCCAGTCCAGAACAGTCTGGCCTGGGGAAGGTGGTCCGAAAGCTAAAAGGCACCACACTGTCAGCATACTGTCAGCTGTACATACTGCCAGCAGGTGATGAGACATGTTCTCCTAGGAACTGTGTCAGTGCAGCTAATAACAGCCTGCAAAGAGAAGAGGGAAATCTAGAGTGGGATTCACACATACATGGAGAGATCTGGTGGTACTGAGTCCCACTACAGCTAGTGGCAGTTTAGTCAGTGTAGCTGGTGACAAGTAGGAGGGCAGTTAATGTGATAAGAAGCACATGCTTATGCTATGGACTTCACTGACTAGCCTTCTGTTAAGTATGAAGGGACTCGAGTCATATGCTCAGATGCAGATGTCAACAGTCTGGACATCTACACTTATCCAGATGAATATATCCCTAAAACAAAGAAAAACAAAGAAAAATGAATGACACCAGCAGATTATGGCCACTATTCCACAGAATCCGGGAATACATAAAAGTTTTCTTGGATCAGGAGCCCCAGGCAACTCAGTCCCTGGGAATCAGCCATTATGGGATGTCAGTGTGTACCAGATTTGATGACTCTCAACAAATGTAGCAACATAAATACATTTCCATGAGAGCCTCAGCGGGGACAAGTCATCCTTGCAGCACAGTTGCCTCTTTGGCTGCTAGACACCAATTATAATTTGGCTAGGTGAGCCTGAAGCTGATGTGGAGGAGCTTGACAAGCAAAACCTACACAAAACCTAGGAGGGATGAGAAAGCTGAATTTAGAAAGTGAATCTAGAAAGAGTAGGATATCTTGCTTTTTGTGTGTGCATTTGGAATCTATTCTGTATTTAGAAATTTGTACCTTCAGTGTGTGGGACATTGGTGTCACATAGCAAAACAATGGGATATTTTCACCACAAAGCTGGATCATCTAAAGAAGAAAAAAGGGGAAGAAGACGAGGTACTGCCCCACTGAAGTACGCCATGGAAGAGTGCAAGCAGTTATGCCCAGCAGTTGGTTCTGGAGGGCTTCTGCACTGCTGTGTATGCCATGCACATAGAGACCTGTCACGGGAGACTCTGCGCTCTGTATGGACATACTGCCAAACAACTACCCCTCCTCACCGCTCATTCATCTGCACACAAATCAATGCTTGCACTTTGCCTGCGGATAGCTCACATCCATCACAGCAAGGACGGTACCTATGGCATGAATAGCACACAAAAGCACACAGAGGCAACTAGGTGTCACAGCCTTTTGCACCACGTAAAACTGAAATGATGAGAAATACAGAAATAGTAGGTGCTAATACTGAGATGACTTAAGCGCAACCTTGTTTTTGCTTCACGCATATACAGAAAGAAATGAAAATATATTTTGAACATACAAAATTTTATGATCATATGAAATTGTTATACAGAACTAGGCTGATGCAGATGGTGCGTAACTTCCAGAGGAATGACATTCAAGGAACTGTTACCTTCCCGAAACAAAATACCAGTTCCTGGATTCCCTTTTACCTGCCATGGATTTTGGTGGGTGCAGGTGTCAATTTAGCTGTAAAACAAGAATTACCACACTCTCCCTGGACTGTGAATCCAGGGAGAAGTCTTCTTCATTCTTGTTAGGAAAACAGCTTCCCATTGCCGCTTTCTGTGAGAGTTGCTGGCACTGAGAACCGTTCAAGAAGCTGCTTAGCAATCACTATCCCTGCGAGGCAGCTGAGGGCAGAATTTGGGGTAGCGGGGGCAATTGTGCCAAGTTGCCAATATTACTGAAATCATCTGCCCTTTAATCTTTCTTGGCAGCTTAGCACCTTTTCTTTCTTTATCTGTCTGTAAGGACATAGGAGGTGGACTTGCAAAACCCCTGCAGACTTCCCCCAACCATGACATCCCTGTATATGCAAGGGAGCAAAGAGAATAGCATTAAAAGAAAGTAATGGTTAAGGATTTGAAACATAACTAGCCTTTAACCGACAGCAAATGAACATAGTTAGAGCTGTGCTGTACAGGATGGTCTGCCAATTCTTTTCAGACAGGTCCTTCTAGCCTTTAACTACACAAACAAGTTGAAAAACCCTGCTCTAATACATGAATAAATGTCCATAGGTGCTACTTATGCTATTTTGATGGCTTCCAGCAGTTATGAACATATCCTGCACATGCCTCTCAAACGAGGTTTTTGAAGTGCTTACAGCAAAACATGTGCAGAGCACGAGTTACACAACCCATGTGTGAGACGTGGCAAACTGCGTATCAGTGACCCACCTCTGCTGGTCTGGGGCCCTAGAAGGTCAGGAGGTCACTGCTGTCACCATGAGTGGGTAGGGGAAAAGTGTCCTTGAGATGCTCAAGAGAAGAGAGAGGCAGGTAAGAACTTAGCAAGTTTGCAGATAGCTTTGAGACAGGAGCCCAAGCTGACTACTTTGTGTCTGGAGCTAGGAAAGGCAGCCAGAGACAGAGCCAGTCTTATCCAGCCTTACAGCAATAATTACTCAATCTGCCATAAAGAGTAGCACTTCTCTTAGCTGAGGAAATGGGATCTGCCCAGGTGGTCTTTGAATCTCCCAAGCCCATGTGTGGGATCTATCACAAGAGGGGCCTGGTTGGGCAAACTGCTGGCTACAAACATCCAGCCAGTGGATGGATGGGGGAACAGCCAGTGGAGAATTGAGCTCTTGGATAGGGGGTATTATTATTTTATTATTTTAGATTTGTAAAGTTTCTCCTTTGTTCTGCTATCTTGAAGTTCTGCTTGTTTAAAACCCCCTGACCTGCTGTGAATGGGTAATAAAGCTCATTGTGAGCACTCAGATAGTGCAAACCACTTCCTCTGGTTTCCAGATGGAGACTTGAATTGGAATTACTTATATTCTTTTGAGAATGAACCCTAAAGTGATGAAACCCAGCTAACACAGCCTTTTTTTACAGCCAAATGCAGCTGGCAAAATGGTTTTGTCTCTAAAAATACATTACTCTTTTGCCCTTTGCCAAACATTTGCAGTATTTTGCTGACACTTACATAATACCTTTCTTTTCCTAACTAAGGCCTCTGAAAATGCAACCAATCAAACAATCACAGAATGTTAGATTCAGATGATAGCTGAGCTTGGAAGGGCCGGTGGAGATAGTCTAGCCCAGCTGCTCTGCTTATAGCAGAACAAATTCAAGCAGGTTGCCTGGGACCTTGTCCAGCTGGGTTTTGAATATCTCCAAGGATAGAGATTAGTGTTGTTTGAACACCTTCACAAAAAAGAAACATTTCTTATGTTTAAAAGCAACTTTCTGTACTTCAGTTTGTGACTTCATAGATGTATTTGAGTTTTGTGTTTCATCTCATAGAATCATTTTGGTTGGAAAAGACCTTTAAGATCATCAAGTCCAATCGTGCCTACTCTTGTGGCCCTGAGAAGAACCTGGCTCTGTCTTCTTCACTCCCTCCCATCCGATATTTATACACATTAATGGGATCCTCCCCCCGAGCCTTCTCTTCTTCAGACTAAACATTTGATCTGTCTCAGCCTCTTCCTTCATGAAAGATACTCCAGCCCCTTAATCGTCTTTGTGGCCTCTTGCTGGACTTGCTCCAGTATGACCGGGTTTCATCGTCAAGGGGAAGGATCCTCTCCCTCAATTTCCTGGCACTGCTCTGCCTGATGCCACAGGCTGCTGAGCATCTGCAGATCATGAAGATGATCGTGCTTTGTGGTGTGATGGCTCTGGTTCCACTGTTCATCCAGAGCACTGGAGAGTGCTGGTCTCATGATGAGCCGTGTTCATGTCTGTCCTTGAAGCGTAACAGTTTGGATATTTTATTGGTTTTCCTTGTGCAGCACCACAAATTTATACAATTAGATGTGGGCGAATAGTAAAAGAGACAGTTCTAATCAGGTTACTTCTCACCGGTAAGATCAAAAGTCAGACATTTTTTAGATGGTTCTTGACAGAGACCCAGTCAAAGTTATTATTATTTTTTTAAAAAAAGACAGACTATGATTGACATCAATGATACAGTAATTCTTGGCAGCAGCAGGCAACATTCAAATTGGTATAAATAACACTTTTTTCCTTTCCCTTTAAGACCACTGCTAATAGTTATTTACTCTGCTCTGACTTTCTCTCAAAATCTTCACAAAGGTATCAAGCTGTTTCACCTGCAGACTTGAGAGCAGGAAGCGGGAAGACTGTTATTAGTCTTTTGTATATTTGAAACTGTAGGTACTCAGAGACCATAGTGACAGGGTCCATGGGGCGAGTGCAGGTCACTGCTGTGATTTGCTTGCACACACCCCAGGCAGGCAGAGCCCCGTGTAGGTAGGACGGCCAGGTCCTCCTTGCCTCTTCAGTGGCCCACGTGCCTTCACATCCAACAGGGCAGCAGTACTCAGAGCTGCTAATAGTCATTTAGCTAATAGTCTGTGACATAACTTTGGCCATGGAGGGTTGCTTTGGCCAAAGATTCAGCTGAGCGAGGTACCCTGATTTTGGCCCAGCTCATGAGAACTGAGAGAAAAGAGAGTTATTTTTTTAGCACCATTTTTATTCCTTGTGCAGCACCATAAATGATGCCATCTACCTTCTGTTTCTGTGATGTGATGAGGTCCCAGTGGGAGAGGCCCAACAGGTGCTTGGTTTCGGAACATTTGAATTTGCTTCCAAGTTGGCTGCGTCGACCCTCAAGCGCCTGATAAGGGAAGGCTCAGCCTTGCCAAGAACATCAGCTTATTACCTGCGTTGCGTTGTTAACTTACAGGCATGAAAACAGCAAGCAACTCTGTTGGCCCTCCCGAGGCACAACTTGCTGTCTCACATGCAAATTAACATTCCTTTCATTTTAAAATTTCTTCTAATTTCACACTTGGTTTCAAAACCATATTTATTCACCATACTATCAGTGACAGCCCAGTCTGGCTGCATATGTATTTATGGCCTAGAGTAGAAATAATAAATGTACGCAATCTTCATGAGGGCCTGGGATAGGCTACGGACTCATCTTCCATCTTCTCCCCACTGCCCCTAGAACTTCATCCCAGTTAAAGCATTATATGACCTTATTTACGATTCTGTCTTTTGACCTTTTCTGCTAATCTTCCCACTTGCCCACTTTTTGCCCACATGCAGGCATCTTTTACCAGTGACCACTCGCCGTTCTGCCTGAGCACCGCAGTGATGTCGCTCCGGGGAAGTCCTTTCTCAAATCAGCTTGGCCTCCTTACCAGCCAGCACCATATTGCTGAGAAGATGCCAGCACTTTTGTTGTCTGCAAGTGCTACCTTTGAGCTACAAATTCCAGCTGAGCATAGTTACATCTATGTTGTACAACTGCCAGATCCAGTCTAGTTGGATGTAAGTAGACCACCATCAGTGTATGCTCAGCGTAAATTTGCACATTGACTTCCAGCTTTTTATGTCCAATTTTATTACTAATGGAACAGAATTATCAATGTAGTTAATGACTTTTTTTATATCTCATTGCTCCCAACACCATAATAATTTCATACACTGTAAGGGCTGCCTTCAATATGAATATATTGGCACTATTTTACACTTTGAAAAGTATATCCAGATCTCTTATTAATGAACAATGAAGGAAGATGGGAAGGGAGGAGAAGAATACAGGGAGAGAAACAGATGGGGTAATAAAGAGGAAAAGAGAGAGAGTCAGTTTGCTAACTTTGAAAAGGTGAATTCAGGTGTTGAAAGAAAAAATAATGAAGAAATGGAGGTCAGGAAGATAAAAAGACAGTGGCAGAAGTGAGAATAGATGGCATTTTGCGGAACAAAAGTTAAGTTAGAATCGCTGATACACCTTCCTTCTGGAGAAAGAAACAAATGAAATATGTTCCAGAAAAGGAAGTAATAGAGCCCACAAAAAGTATGAAAATGATAGAAGGCTAAGTGTGAGCTAGGAGAGGAAAAAAAATCAGGGGTATCATCCATATTCGAGAAGATATGTAGTCCTTTCTGCTCTGTGCTTCTCTGCTGGCCTCTGCACTGGGGTCCTCTGCCCTATTTCCTCTAAGATAAGCTGCCCCTTTGGTCTAATTCCAAAGGAAAACATTTTAGGACATCATGTGGGTCATTTAATGCCGTGAGATAGTCAGTGAAATCAGCAGGTGTGCAGACAGCTTCCTTAATCCAATTGTATTGCTGACGTACACAGAGGTAATCCGCCCGGAGTCCCACTTCCCTGGATAAGGGCTGCAGCAAGTCTGACTTGCCGAGACGAGTGTGTACAGGGAACCCCAGGGACGAAAAGCTTCCTGTGAATCCCCTCCAGCGCTCACTCACATCAGTTAGAATATGTTTGTCTCCTTAATGCAGGAGAAAATCTGACTTTAAATTGCCATGGTATGGGATTCTGTAACAAATATTCACCTTCTCTCCATTTGCATGCAAAATAAAAGTCAGGGTCTGCAGTAGCAGAACATGAAAGGAGGTCTCCCCATTTTGCGCTGGCTATGGAGTTAATAACACATTGGCTGCTCAGAGGGAGCTCCTTGCTGCAGTTCTGGCTGCAACGTGCAGTACATAAGCTCAAATATGGCTTGTGGTCACTTGTTTCAGCACCTGGAACAGGTTTCTGATCTGGTTGTTTGCAGTTCTCTTCAGGGGAAAAGACAGAAGGGTATTCCAAAGGTGAGCAGGGTGCTTGGATGGACAGGAGGATGGACAAGCTTAACTGGGCAGTAAGGCAAGTGAATATTACCAAGGTTATCTTGCACCAAGAGGCCTTTCCCTGCTGAAGCAGGTGTTATTGGCAGACAGGTGGGTTGCCAGTGGAATATGAGCTTTCTTTGCATATGCATATGGACATGTAGAGGCGCATACTGCTGTCTGCCCATGGTCATGGCTCCAGGGCATCAAGGCAGGAGGGACCCATTCACCTGCTTTTTCATGTTCTCTGTGGCCAAACACAAGCAGAAGCAGGGAGCACCTATGTGGGGATCTCAGCAATCCACCTGGCCAGGGAGCTCTGGCTACCCCTGTCCCCACTAAGGTACCCTACCTCTCTAAGACAAGAGGGGAAGCCTCCCTGCATCCTCCCAGCTTCCTGAGGTGCCACTGCATCCCTGATCTGTCTTACTCGGGTGCACGATCTTCGCTTAGAGGTTTTTCTCTGGCTGGTCTGATAGCATCTCCACCTGATAAGGGGCTTGTGTCACACTCCAGGGAGTAACATGATTGTTTTCATATTACTCTGAATCCTGTACCAGTGTCTCTAGTGCCATCCCCAATTCTTCTGCTTCTGCCTCTCCAGAAATTTAGTTCTTCTTTGGAAGTGGGTATTTTGTGCAGTGGAGGTTTAATTCTTTGTCTCATTTGCCGTCGTATAACACAAAGCAGCTGCGGTAGATCAGAAAATATAGCCTGAGTCTTAATGTATTTTTTTTTTGTCTTCCTCCACTTGGATAGATTGCTTATCATGGTACCTATTATCACCTCCACTTCTCATTACTGTTGCTATCACCAGCCAATTTGAAATCTTCTGCAGATTGATCTCTTCCCTCTCTTGTACTAAACTCACTGCAAACAGAACCCTGTTCATTTCCTTGCTTTCAGAATCCAGAAAGGGAACAATAATCTGCTAATCTGCTCCAGAATAAACTATTTCTGCCTGATCCCAGCACCTTTATCGGGCTGTGTGTGCCTACCTGCTCTCACTTTGCACCTGGATTATTGCAGCTCCTCTGGGTACAGTCACAGATTTATATTCCCCCATCAGCCTCTCTTGAGAGACCTCTCTCACCTTCCTAGCAGCTACAAAACCCAAAGTCATCCCAAAGTCCCTTAACAGGTCTAAAGGATCCTCTCTGCACATACTGCTTTGCTTGCTCCCCTTGGCAACCTCCGTCCTGGCTCACCTTAGGCCTTGTGCTTGCCCAAGCCTTAACCTTGGACCTTTGTTTCCATCATTGCCTTCAGTGTCACAGGGGCTGCCAGTGTGATCATGAACGCTCTTGTACCCTCCCTTACTAACACATCATCCCTTTTAAAATTACAGCTCAAAAGTGCTCGAGTCTATTTTGCTTATAGCCTTGCAGGCTGTGCCCCATGCTGGGCCTTCCACTTACCGAAGTATTCCCTGGTTTATGGCCCCTCATCTCCTCTGATTTTTTATTGCTACATTTTACAGTGTTTTCCCTTGCTGCAATTACAGTGTTTCCTAAGGTTTTGTATGCATGATGCCTTATAAAAATAAATTGAACCTTTGCTCTATTTACTGCTTTCTAGCCACAGGGGAAAGTAATCCATTTGTTTGAGGAAAGGGGTATAGTAAAAGCACCAGCATGAGGACAAAACTCAAGCCTAAAACATATTACACTCTGATGAAAGGCAAAGAGATCAAAATGTTTCTTCAAGCACTTTTACAGACATACGGAGATTAAAGTTAGAAATAAAATTCTTTTGTATATATTTCCCTTTAGCTTGTGTCACTTATATCAAAGACAGTCATTTTGCAAAAATGCCCAGGTAATAAATTTAAAATAAAATTTTGGAGAAGCCAATGAATCTTTACTTATTTTTGAAAGATATTTTTAACTGGATAACATCCCACAGATAGGCATGAACTTTCTCTGCATAGATATTTGTTATGGCTTCACTTGCCTCATATATCTTTTAATAAAAATATTAAAATGTCAGCTAGATTTGTTGCATATGCAGTAATAGGTAATTCTACATTCTTCACTTAAAAACTAGTTTTGAAGCTTCCCAAAGCAATTATTCCTCAGTGAATCTCAACAGACAACTTGGAATTGTTAGAGAAGAGGTGCCTAAGGAGACTATTCTTTTTTCTTTTCTCATGAACCAGAACAAAAGCAACAGCACAGACATTTTATTAGGTCCCAACTCTAAACCCTCTATGTCTCAGGATCAAGAAAATCTACATTTACAGTGATGGCCTCAAAACTTGTGAAAAAAAAGCATTTCAATGGGCAGTTATGTAAAAGTGCAGTTAATAACAAAAACGGCACAAGATTTTACTCTGAATCTTATGGTCCTTTATTTCTTGAAAAATAAACTATGGTGTTTTTCCATAGCAGTTCCTCATAATGCAATGCTTATAAGACGCCTTACATTGCTATTGCCCTTCTGTCTCACAGCAAGTATTACGTGTGGCTTTATTTGAAGTTGGTTTTAATTACAGAAGATGATGCTACTGAAAGTTATGATGATGCCTGGCTGATTGGAGGATTACTTGATTTTTTCTTTCCTCCATAATCTAACTTTTGTAAACGCTATAGCATCCCAAACCTAAACTAAGTTTCAAGATAGAAAAACGATGAGTTTTCTACAGAACATGTTGGGAGCACTGCAGATGTTTGGAAATTATGACGGGAAAACTGCTCAGAAGGCACTGTGGACTTTGTCCAACCCAAAAAATAACGGTATGCTGAGGCCACCAAAGTGGATCTCCCATGCTCATTTGAAGCTTTAGGTGCTCGAGAGTCTTCTCCTCCTCCTCCTCCTCCTCACCCCCCTTGCCCTTTCCCTTGTGGGGTACCAGCTACTCTGGCTTGAGTCACCAAGATGGCCCCTGACTTCCCTGCCCATCTTTCTCAGCACAATAGATGGGCGGCCCCCATTAAAGTGCTTAGAAATATTCATCCAATAAAAGGAATATAGGAGTTTACTACTGGAGGATTTTTTTTTTTTGCTATTAAATCTTCTCCTGGAAAGTAGATGAGGGTTGATATTTGACTTTAGGATCTCATAAACCGTTGCCACAAAGAACTGGAAAAACTGCTATCTGGAGTTTTACTCAGGACTCTGAATATGCATTTTTCACTGGACATCCATAAAGCTCCCACTAGTATTAGTCAAACTGGTGCAAAGCACTACAAAAATCTGAACCATCCAAATCAGCTTTTAGACTCTTTTAATGGCCAAGGAATAGATCAAAGAACTTGAATTGCTTACATGATTTCATTATTTATTTTCTGGACTTCATTATCCGTTTTTTACAACGTGGAGATCCCATTCTGAGAGCTAAAGACAAAAATCTGGTTTTACTGCTCACATCTGTGAAAGTTAATATCCCAGTGACTTCAAAAGGAACTGCACAGAGCTCACCAAGTCTGAATTTGGTCCATATAATATAAAATGAAATATGCTTATGCAAAACAAAATCTCATAAAAGTCTTAAGGGATTAAATCTCACAGTCATGGAATCAACAACAGAAGCAAACTGAACAGGAGGAATTCAAACTCTGCTGCCACAAGATTTCACTGATTTGTAAAAAGTGTGTGTAAAATAAATTATTTCTTTATGTAGGTTGTTTCTCTACCTAAACCTCCCCAGTCTTAAGTGCTAAGCATGCTGTAAATAACACAAGTGAGGATGTGCAGATAATATTAAGAAATGCTTCAGAAATAGATGGGATTTTCCTCTGAACAGACTTCAAGTTTTCTGTGTAATTTTAGGTAATATTCTTTTTATTAAATTATTTTCCATATCTTCAAAGTCAATCCCCAAAAGGGAACACAAAGGGAACAACCTTGGAGACCCGTTTAGACAACTGAGGTCAGCAAAACCTGCTTAAAGAACAAAGTGGGAAAACATTCTCTCCAGTCACCTGCAAAGCGAGGCAGACACAATGGGAACAACCTTGGAGACCCGTTTAGACGCCTGCGGTAACGCGCAGACACGGTCCCACCTCTGCTCCCGGCTGAAACAGCAGCCTGGCTTCCAGAAGTGAATATAAATACAGAGGAGAGGGGAAGGAAGGGATCTCTCCTGAAGCCTTGCTTGGGTGGATGTTTCCACGGAAGCTGGGTATGGATTCTCTTCTTTGAGTGCCTTTATGACACTCAGGCGGAGCTGGGAATTCAAACCTAGCTTAATTCCTGTGCCTGTCAATCCCTCTTCTCCTGAATAAGTTATGGCAAGGTACATATAGTCAAGGCAAAATGAGAGTGGATTAACCCACAGACTGAGAAAACTGACAGTGCCCTGTACCTCAAAGCATGGCCCTCGTGTCAGCTAAGAATATTCTGAAAGGAATCACAGCTGAGTGGCATTGCAAAGCATTTCACTGGCTTAGCATGATGCCAGATTTACAAAATCAGAACAAGATCATGATCAGCTGCTACAAGTGAAGAGTAGATCACAAGAAACTTTCCCCTTTCATGCTCTCTTGCCCAGAGACACATTCAGCTGCAGCCCTTTGCCTCTGCCAGGCATGAATTCCCACTCCAGAATGCTTCCTTGGGTCCTTACACCTCTATGGGAATGGATCCAGTCTTCAGTTCCATTTCCACCTCTGCAACACTATTCTTTCCTTCCAACACACAAGATATTTGTTTTATACAACTGTTAAGCATCAGAGGAGTGCAAAGTGCACCACTTATTTTTGTTGCAGCCTCCTGATTCTCTTACTGATGCTGTGCAAACTATGAGCAGATTTAGATCAGATCCTACCAAATATTGTTTCTAGTTGTTAGCTTTGGTCCTACATCTCCAGCGTCTGCAGGCATCACATGGCCCTTGCACTCCTGCCTGTGTTTGACACCCTGCATTTGGCTCGAGCTGAGATCTGGATCAGGAGTTTGATGGTGCAATGATCCCTGTGCCTTTGCTCACTAATGCATCCAATCTTCAGCAATGCAAGGGAAGCAGGAAAGTTAGAGTTCCAGAACGCAAATGGAAAGTATCAAACATGAAAGTTATTTGTCCTGTGACAATATCTGGGGAGGTGCTGGCATACTCATTTGGAGAATTAATGTTGCATAGCATGTATTAGGTGCCAGCCCTATTTCAACCATTGATAAAATGAAGAACTCCCAAACAGAAAAGTGTCATGTTTCTTTTTAAAAAGTAGGTCACAGATGTTTCTGTAGAGCTTGGAAAAATGTCATCAGCTATGAACTTTTTATGCAATTTGACTGTTTTGAGGTAATATTCAGCAAAGAAGATGATGGCAAGAGGTGTGGAATATTCATAGAAATGGTTTCCTCTATGATAGGCAAAAGCAAGTGCATATAAAAATATATGGAAGGATTTAACAGAGAAATTGGTAGCTCTATTTCAGTAGTAAGAGATTCAGCAAGAACAATAGTTTATGATTGCATTCGTTTAGCATCTTATGTTTAGTTATACCAGAGCTCTTTGCAAAGGTGAATCTGTAAGCACAGAAGGTGAACTGCTCACCCTTAGCTGTGCAAAGTTGTTCATTTAGTTAGTGACAAAACAGGAACAGACTCCCAGGCTGATTCCTGGGATCTGTTCCAAACCTTTTAGATTCATCAGGATGAGTAGTGCAGGATCTGTTAATAATACCTATCTATTCATTTTCAGTTGGATGCTGGCCTACCTAGAGGAGACAAAAGGGTGAATCCCAGCTTTTTTTTTTCATTAACTGAATAGCTAAATATTGACAAGTTCATGCGATTCTACTTTGGATATGGTGATGTTACAATTCAGACACAATAATCCTCTCCTATAACTCATTTTGAGCATTACCCTTTGCAATAGAGAGTTCCCTGCTTCATCCTTATTTTAAAACAGCTTTAACTCCAGACTATTGTAAAAATGTTACTTATATTGACTTAATTGGTCTTGTTCATAACTTGAAAAAACTTCTTGCATGTCTCCTTGAAGACTCTAATAAAAATAAACAAAGCTCCTTTAACTGTTCTTTCCAGGATGTTTTGCAGAGCTAGTGCAATCTGTTGGCCCAGCCCATGCCCTCTCCAGGGTGATAACCTGTCGACGGGTGCAGTGATTGATGTAGAGCTCAGCATTTGAAATAGTGCTTGACAAGTGTCTTATGCAGGAAGAGCATCACCTTTTTGCACTTCGTCTTTTGTCAATGCAGCATACAGACTTACTTTTCCTGAGACATTAGTTGGCATGAGGATTCCAATTGCTGTTTTCACACAAACTCCCAGATCCTTTACCTGATTACAGTCTTGTTTGATTGTTCCATTTAGCATCTTTCTTCTTGGGCTGTTTCCTTGATCCTAATCCCTTGATTCCTAATTATATTACAGAATTCTATACTGAATTTCCTTTACCATCTGCTGGTCTAATCAGCCTAATGATCCATGTCCTCTGGAAGCAGTTTGCATTATTCCTCATTATTTGCTCTGCTTCTGACTTTATCATCATTTGCTCTGTAGATGGAAAACTTGGCTCTAGTTCTTGGCTAAAGTCATGGGCAGTGACCGAGCAGCTCTAAGCAGATGTTATATAAGGTTACATCTGGAAGTATTAGTATTATCATCTCCTAGCATAATCCAGAGTAGCTGAAAAGCTACCTGAAATGAGACCAGGAATCATTAATCTTCACAGCTACAACTACTTAAATCAATGGGATTCAGCAATATCGTGGAGTTTGACATTTCTTAGCTATGCTCTAAATGGTGCCAGAGAAGAGAATAATGCAAAAGCCCATTTACTGCCTATACATTACCAAAGATTTCTCCTAGCAAGACTGACTTAATGGAAGTTTTGTACTATCGTCAAGGTTCAAAGCAGCTGAAGTGCTGTTAAGATCAAGTCTTTGTTTTTCAATATTTTCTTTGACTATTTTGGTGTAAAATTGTTAAGTGTATGAATCATGGGCCCTAAATTTGACTCAGCTACTGCAACTATAGTGCCGGTGAAGCACTAAATAATTGCGGAGTATCAGAATGTCACTTTTTTTATTTTAAATATGTACATCTCTACATTGAACAGAAATAAACTGGAGTTTCACCAGCGACTGCTATTTAAGCTTAAATTCTAGGATCTAACACAGCTATTCATCCTCATCATTGCTTCTTCTGAGTCACTTCCAGTGAACACATTGACCATCAGACTCCTGACAGACCTAGCAAAGCAATTGTATCGAAAAACTGTCTTTTCTTACAACCTGAACAGTCCTCTTCACAGCTATAGGATACACTGAAAGTACTCAAACATATCCTTTGCATAAAAGTCTACAGTAATAAAGCTTTGCATTTTGAGTTTCTCTAGAACATGGATTTACATGTATCTTATAAAATAGATGCTTGCTTAGGTTTCTTCAGCAATGAAAAATAAGGGCCCTGTATTCAGCTTTCTACAGGTAGGTTACTAGACATTTAAATATGGGGCTGGGAGACAATATTCAAGATCGATGGGAGACCCCTTCTGAAATGGCAGCCGGAGGTGAAACAATAATCCTCAATGTAGGTACTAAAGCTTTTCTAACTTTATTAGAGAGTAACTGTGGTGCCAAAATCTTCTAAAACTTGTGAGGAGTATCTAAGAAGAGCCAAGTGGAATGGAGAAGGCATTCTGGCAGATTGGTCATCTCTGCAATTAGTGTTGGGTGTTATCATTTTATTTTTTATTTTCTTTTTTTTAAAAAAATTCTTCCCTTTCTGAACTCATTTTATTTTCAAGAAGGAACAAGATTGAGCTTCAAAAACCCTCCCAAGTCAATTCTTCACCCTTTCCATTTGGAATATTTTATGAAGATTTGAAAGAGTCAGTTTTCAGTCATTCTTGAGTCCTACTTTTTAAGGAACAAACCGAAATGAACTTTGTGTTATATAGAGATAGGTATGTGTACCATGGTCCTTGACTTGAACTTGAACACTTATTTAATACAAATAAATATAATTTTAATAAATATAATAAATTATATTATAATAAAGATATAATAAATATTATTTTAAATGCCTAATTCCATATTAGTGTTCACTAAAAAATAAAATGTTTTTGGAAGTGACTGCATTATTTGGGAGAGACAATATGAACCGCAAGCCAGACTTGGGCTTATAAAACTGGGTGGCATTTGCTTGATCTGCATTTTAAAGATGATAAGACTTGTGCAAACTAATCACATTTGAGAGAACACTTTTAGAAAGACTGCTATTCCTGATGCACAAGGTGCCTGGGGATCACCACAGGTCTTCTCAAATCATGCCAGAGCAGTCTGTTTCTAAACTGTTTCTAAAGCCATTTATTTGGCTTCAGTTTCCATCCAGTGAACTTTCATAGACTCTTGCCTAACGGCGGCATCGTGTTTAGTGCTAAAATTCTGCTCTGAATGTATGTGCGGAGTGAGCGAGTCTTATCTTTGTTTAGCAGACAGACTTGGGCCCTTTCGTCATAAAGTATGTTGTCTCCTTCCACTGCCATTATGATCTTTTTACTTATCAGGCTATATTTGAATTCTTTTGGCATTTATGGAAGGGACATGCCACCCACTTGATTATTATCTTTGGTGTTAAGGCATGTGACAAGAACAGGTAAGGAGACAAATGCTCAGTTGAGTTAGACCTATGATGACTGGATCCACTCAAAGGTAGGTCCATTCAAAATGAACATTGAAATGCGCCCCCCTTTTTTTAGGTTTTCTGTGCAGAGAGATTAAGTGCTTAGAGGCTGATTCAGTCTTTGAAAACTCCCAGCTGATTTTGATCAAACATTTCAAAGACCTGGAGTCACTGAGAATGTGCCAGAACCATACCTGAACAGGGCTAAAATTATGCTCTTGTGCCCACAAAGTCTTTGGGGGTTAGTTCTTCTGTCCAATCTGGAATAAAAACTTAAATTAAGAATTAAAAGAAAAAAAAAGAAAAACAAGCCTTTGTGCATAGGATACCTCCTGCTGGCATTACACAGGAGGTAGCTCGGGTGATTTTGTTGAAACTGTCTGACTGACGAGTCACCTTCAGGTGCAAAGTTTAGCCTGAGGAATTGAGCCCTCAGAATCTCACTGTAAAAGACGAACACTGAAGAAAGAAAAGAGGGGGAAATGCAGCGGCTCTTCAGTCTATATTTGCTATGCATCTATTTCTGATTCTAGCAAATATTACTGTGTCTCATTTTCATGCGATATGCACAAAGAGTCTTCCTCTTTTTGGTCACTTTTCTAAGTATATTTTAAACAGTTGCAGTAGTTTCTCTTCTTTCAGAATATTACAGACTTTTTTTCGGGGTTTTACCTTGTGTTGGTATATGTAGGTATTAAAAATTAAAAAAAAAAAGCAACAATTTTACTTTACCAGTCACACAGCACAAACCATAGCAGTTACAAGGGGTTGAGTAACCTTCTTGTGCAAGATGAAATATTTAGACATCATATTGTTCAGGAAACAAGGGCAAACTTCAAACCCAGAAAAGAGGATCTATCCAGTGCATTCCTGTGGGAGGCATTTAGACCTCTGCTTGAGGGCCAAATAACATCCTATACTGTTCATGTAAAACAAGGAACAGGCAGCTGACATAAGAGCTTTAGGGAAATAGCTCTCCAGAAGGATTCTATATGAACTTCCCTGCTCTGCTCCAACTCCCCCCTCCAAAAAAAAAGGAATGGGGGAGAAAACTTTACTCAGCTCATTTTTTCTCACATTTAGTCATCTCTCTATCCAGAGGGCCAGCTCAGCAGATCAGTGCACTCCTAGGGCACGGCTTCTGTTCAACGCTGGCAGCATTAAACCAGGGAAACACCTTCCTGCAGGTGACAGCATACGAGCGCTCGAGGTCCCCAGGGCTCTGCTGGAGCGCGAGCGCCTGCGAGGCTGCTGCCAGCTTTAGGTGAAGGTAAATGACCTATGTTTGACATGGCAGGAACCCTCTCTTGTGGGACATGTGTGCAAAGCTTAGCATGGTGAAGACCTGGTATCAGCTGGGATTTCTGCTTTCTCCGGGAGGGCAAATGTGAAATAAATTGTAACCCAGCCCTGTCCTGCCCCTGGTAAATTGCTCCGGGTCCACAAGCCGGGAAGGGCTGGGGCTCCGCACAGGGTGCTGCTTGGAGCACAACAGCTCTTCTGGTCCAGCTCGGGCGGGAAGCCCTCTGCCACGTGCGCTTCGTGCTGCCGTACGCATCTGAAACGAGTACAGACCCCCAAGCCCGTGCTGCTTCCCCCGTGCGTCACAGCGCTTGTGCGGCCAAGCCAGAGACGAGGAGCCCAGCTCGCCGGGGAAACAGCCCTGTGGAGCAGTCGGATGCCCGGGAGAGGTTTGGTAGCAGGAGAAAGCAGCTTTTCTCGTAGAAAGTGCAGCCCTGGAAAAGAGGAGAAATATCCTGGAGTGCTGAAAAGCAGACGTGCAGTTGGAGAGGTAGCGCAGACATGGTTACTAGGTACAAGGCTACCACAGGGAGCGGACTGGAGCGCTGTGGAGCTCAGCGCTTCCGCTCTCCCAGCCCGTTCAGAGGTTCCACTGCGTATTACACAAACATCTTCATCAAACTGAAGCAATTCTTTTTTAGAAGTGTCTCATAAGAAAGGAAGGCACATCCTATGCAACATTTTTGTGTAGCTGATGCAGTTTGCAAAGGATTTGCAACTTAACACATTGGTAAACAAACTGTTTTTTGTAATCACATAGAAGTGGGCAATTAGTTACTTTTAAATCTTTGAAGAGAAGATCAGGATCCCAGACACTGTAATGATTCCTCAGTTAATTTAAACAGCAATATAATAATCTTGTAATTTTGCAGAATGTACAGCAAAAGAGTAAGAACGTTAGGAGCAGTTTTCTCTTAGAAATGCAATTATGCTGAATGGTTTTGGAAGATTATGTGAGTTTCAGTTTTTTGAAATAAAATATATTGCATGTTTCTTGTTTTTCTTATTTTTTGCAAAAAAAATGATTTGGTTCAATAAGGTCATATCAGCCCATATAAATTTATATTATTTTGTGATTTTGGAATGTTCACTTCTGTTACAACTTGGCACAGAAATAACTCCTCGCCGCCCATGGGTATACACCATGGGGGAGCAAACTCTATGCATGCATAATGCAACCAAAAGAGCAGTTACAGAACATGGTCGGGTCTCGAGACCATCCTGCGGGTCTTCTCAATTCCTTCTTCTTTGTCATTCATCCAGGATTGCTGGGACATGAGTGAGGGAGGCCAAATCCGAGAGAGCTCTGTAAGAAAGAGACTGTCTGCAAGTAATTGGAGGTGATTTTGTAGTGATGTCTTCAACTCTGTCCGCTCTACAGAAGAGTGAGGATTTGATTATACATTTGCAAAGCTTTCCCAAAAGTCTTGAGGTTACTGAGCACATTTTGAAAGCATTACACTTTGCAGACCACTAAGGTTAACATTTATTTATAGATCTTGGAAAAAATGAAAATGCTGCTCAAAACTGCTGTTCCATTTTGTAATCAGGGTACATGGATGTCCAACTAGCTGTAGGTCAGTCAGTGTTACAGTGATTTCTAGCAAAAGAACAGAAAATGGGTCTTTGTCAGACTTTGTCATAGAGGGAATTCTACATAGCGTTTAACCTCCTCTTGTGTATCATTTAGATTTAAAAATTGACACTATCTAATACTAATATTGCAAGTACTAAGTGAATTTATAAGTGTGTTATATGGGTTTTTCTTAAAGAGAATGCTAAATGGAAAAGGGAATTTCTGAAAAGCTTTGTTGTGATGAGTTCCAGGCCCAGTGCTGTTGAATATTTTTATTTTCTAATATTAAATAATAGGAACTGGCTGATAAAGTTTGCAAGAAAAGTCACACGCTAGCAGAACGGTAAATCATGACAAGCACTTACCTCTGCAATGTGATCCAGGACTGCTTCATAAACTGAAAGCACATTGCAGACAAAAATACAACCCCGCTGCAGTCAATCACACAACTCTCACTGACTTCGACTGAGACAGCGTTTTAACATGACTTGTTTTAACAGAGTCAGACAGAGGCAGCCTGTCTGCAAACCCTGAATGCATGCTGCACTAGGGCACTGCATTAGGAAAAACAGCACTGAAAACTTCTAGGGGTCACAATAGATCAGTCAGCTGAAGATGAGCACTCATGGCACCACTGCCAATGCAAGGCTGGATTGCAGGCAGGAAAATTCAGCCTCACTGAAAACATAACTCTTTCCTGAGCAGTTCAGATAACATCCACTGTGTTAACAAATAACTCAGTGATCCTGGGCCAGGTGTTTAGCTTTTTCTGTCATTCACTCTGTGCTTCCTAATTAATACTACCGAGGGAGAGCCTCAATGTTTCTTCTGTCCCCAAAGTCAAAAGATTATTGATACATTGGCAAAGGCTCAGAAATGAGGCAGAGCCGTAATCCAAAATCTGGGAGCTGCACATCACAGCGATTAGGGAGCTCTGGCTGCTTGGCTTTTGGAAAGAGCAAGAGTAACGTGATCAAAGTCTTTAGGTACATAGCTGAGAAGAAGATACCATCTGATACATTACATTTCTTTTATCTATTAGACAAAGGTATAACAAAATCCAATATCTAGAAGCAGAATCTAGGCAAATAAAGTAGCAAATGAAATGAATCACTGAAGCTGTTGCCATTGTAGGATTTTCTAAATCTAGTTTGGGGTCTTGCCACAGATTGTTATTGCCCTCAGCTCAGAGGCCTGCAGGCCAGGCTCAGCAAGGAACACTGCGAAGGAAATTACAGCTGTATTTTTCACTCATGATTGTTTTCATTTGTGAGTTACAGCACTTGAAACGGCCAGAGCCTGAAGGGGCCGCGGGCGCCCGAATTTCTCGTGCCCTCGGCCTCGGCGTGGCCGTGGGGCAGGGGCAGAGGTTTGGGGAGGTGGAGGCTGAGCGAGCGCCAGCGCTGGCGCGGAGACGCCCCAGGCCCTGCTCGCCAGCAACGTGGCCCCACGCGGGTGGCCCTCGGCTGCTTGTCCCTGCCGGCGGGGAGGAGGGAGCCCAGCACAGGGGGTGAAGCGGGCACTGCAGAGCCCCGTGGCTCTGTGGTCTGCCAAAGAGCCTCTATCAGTCATGTTTGTTTCTCCAAAAAAACACATTACAACCCAAAATTCAACTCACATGTTTCATCATTTCAAAAAAAGTCCTAGAAAGGGGAAAAAAAAACCAGAAAAGTTCTATTTTAACATTTTCAAAATGATATAGTCTTGTTTTTGTTGCATAGTAGTGCTTAATTTTAAAATTGATCTAAGTTCAGTGTTGATAAATGGCAAAAATATGTGAAAAGGTAACAATGTGTCTGATTGGATATATTGTTTTCCTAATTTATTTTCAGTTCGACCATCAAACAGAAAAACCAATTATTCTCACAGCTCTGCTCACTGTAAATAAGTGTCTCTCTTCCAACACACCATTTCTCACAGTTCTATCTCCTTGCAAAGACTGTTATTTTTGCCAAATGCAGTCACTTGTTTTTTCCCAGATTATACCTTCTCCTTATCCTTTCATTCACATAAATTTCCTGTTTCTTGCGCTGTTGGTAGTGATTAGAACTAGTTAGCTTAATCTGTAAGTTTCATTAACATGATGTTTATTGCCTCTTTCAGATAATGAAGCCATTAAATAAAATTGGATCTAACAAGGATCCATTGCATATGTGACTAAATATTGTTCCAACATGGTTAAAGATTGGGTTTCCATCATTATTATTGCCTTTCAAAAGCTTTTCAGTGCACATGGCAATGACTCCATCCAAGCCTCTTGGAATATATCGGACAACATTATTGCAAAACGCATCATCACATTCTTTAATGAAATTAGAATGCTATTGCCCTTCCCTCGTAATCCCTTTTAACTGAAAAAAAAAGTACACTTGGCAAAACTTACTCTGCATAAGCTCCTATTGTTTATTGCCTATTGGTTTTATTAGCCTCCTTATTTTACTGGCTATCTGCATGTATTTCTCCCACTATTTTATATACGCTTATTTTATTCAAAGAGTGGGTAATATTGCCAATCTCCCGCTGTGAAGATCTTCATACTTTTTTCCAAAGCTGTTAAAATGTTGGCTGCGCTCAACAACTCTTTACCTCAGTGCCACCATTAAGATGAAAAATTAGAGACATTTTTGAGCCAAAGATTATTTCAGCGGCACACGTGAAGTAAATATTTATTCAAATGACAGCCTGAAGCTAAAACCAAGGAGAGACTCCATAAGGCTGCTAGCAGTAGAGAAAGACCAAGGGACTACAGAAAGTACTGTCTTACTTCTCAGTGGAAAGGGAAAAATTATAACAGATGACACCATGACTGAAATTTGTAATGGCTTTTCTGCTTCACCATGAATGTCAAATTTGATCACACGATTACCTCCATTAGCATCATTACGAAGAGGTAAAAATCCAGATGTGGAATAGGAATTGGTTAGAGATGTTTTCCAATCAGCTGAGTCCGTGGACATTACTGAAACAATTATAAATTGTTTAGAAACAAGCTGAAGCAATATCTTTGTACCCACGGGATGAGAGAAGTTTTAGAAGATTAGGAAGATTAGAAAAAGACAAACACTGTTCCTATGTTTAGAAAGGATGAGGGAGGAACATGAACAAAGAGAATATTGCTGATGGAGTTACAGATCATTCTGCCAAACTTTAATTCCCAGGAACATATGGGAGTAAACAATCTTTCTAATGAATATGTGGAATTAAAAAACAGGAAAAAACAGGGATAGGTCACACTTAACATGGGTTTATCGGGGAAATGATCTTGTCAAATTTAATTTCTTCTACAGGATAGCAGTCTTGTGGATAAAGAAATAGGTATCCTGTATCTTGACTCTTCTAGGGCTTGTAACACTTTCGCATGCAGCATTTTTATACCCTGCTGAGGAAATGGGGTTTAGGTGAAGCTGGTGGAAGTTGAATGCAAAGATGGGTGGCAAGGGACGCTTAAAGGAGTGGTTACTCATAGCTCACTCATCTCCTAAAAGAGTATCATTAACAGTTCCACAAGAGTCTGCCTTGCATTTGGTATTAGTCAATATTTTTTTTAATGACTTCAGCAATGAAATAGGTTATATGCTTATTAAATCATTAAATTACATTAACCTAAGAGGGAGCTGCAAGGACCCTGGAGACTTAAGCAGTTAAGTATATAAGCATGATGTTATGCCCAGGTTAGTATAACCTACTTGTCATCAAGACTAATTAAGCACATTAGCACCTTGCTAATATGACTGTACTGCTTCTGGTAGCTGTGATATCCCTAAATGGCACAGCACTGCATTATGTCTACAGTATATGCTCTAAGAGAGAAATTCCATGCTTTCTCCATTTAATCTCCTTCTATGATCTGGTCAGGGTACCACATCACCAGGTACCACTACCAGTTAGATAGGTTTAAACATTTTATTCTAAATCCATCTGAAAACATAGTAAGGCTTAGCTGTATTATGTTATGCAACGGACGATGGCTTGCTTTGGGCTAGAACATCTTATGGTGCAGGATCAAAATCCCTTTCTCCAGTTCCCAAGCTTCCCTGGCACGTTTTCCTCTCTGAGTATTGATCAGGCCCAGTTATTAGAAAGGTCTGTGCTGTCCCTAATACCTGTGTTAGAAGAGCAGTAATATTCTTGCTTTTCCTGGAAGCATATTAGATTGCAGTAGTATGATTCTAGTAGATCAATGCCAGAGGAGATTATATCACCTACTTTTGCCTCACTGTTGTATAGTTCTAAAATTAGAAACAAGCAGGAACATGCTGCAGCATCCTAATTGGCTTGTCACTAGGGTAAAGTGACCAGACAATTCCTGACTAACTGGAATCTAAAAGGTGAAAATCAGGAGGTGCTTCCCTTACTATATTCTGACTGATCTGTTCTTCAACCTCTCAAGAAGAAATATTCTGAAATACATGTAATATGCATGTATAAACTGGATTTGAATATTAAACTAATCAAAATATGTTTCTGTCAGAGTGTAAGCTAAAATATTTAGTAATTCTTCTCTACCTTTAAAACAACTACCTGAAAATAGTATAAGCCACATCCTGATTGCAGTAATATTACTTTGCTAAGGGCTGAGTGAGTACTTTAGTTTGCAGGAGCTGCAGGAATTTTTGCAGGTTTCCCTAATGTTATATGTTTAGCATCATATAGTCTTCAATCAAATGGTCAGAAAATTGTGGCCACCTACATGGTGCTTGGGGATGTGAAAGGAAAAAGCTAAAATGTGTCCTGTTGACAGAAGAGTTTATATCCTTATCTTAAATGAGGCCAGTCAGACAAATGTAAATCCTCCATGTCAAATCCAGTCTAGGAGAAATATCTTAACTAAACTTTTATTATATGAAAGACATTTCTAGGCACCAGCCTTAATGGTACATCTATCTTTGAAGATGTACAATATATAGCCTGCAGCATGATATTTCACAACACCTTTAGTACTGAGTCTACCAACCCTCTGGCAAACAGCTGTCTCAGGAACACTGGCAACATTCCCATCATTTTGGAGGAGTCTCAGGTGGCATGTCTAAGCAGCACAAGGGAGCCAAACACCCGAGCACATCATTGTCCATGTTGATTAGCAGCACAGACAAGCCAGCTATATCAGCAAGGCTGTAGGGTTGAGGCAGGGGTTGAGCTGATGTATTCAGAGATGCTTGAGCTAGCGAGGCACTGCCTGGTGTCAGGCACCCTTGGTGTCAGAAGATGGCTTAGCAGGCTCTGACAAGAAGCATTTCTTGGTGAGCAGGGACGGGAGAGGTTAGATCCCAAGCTCCTGAGTGGTCGCTAAAATGTTTTTTTAGCCAGTGTAACTCAGTAGTTCTCCAGATCCTCTATGCAGATTGCAAGAAGGAAGCTGAAGGAGGTCTTAGCTGACTTGTTTGTCAAAGAGCAAAAAATATCTTTTCTTCTTCACCCTGGATCTCAATGACTATTTATGGTCCCAATTTCCCCATATTTATTTCATCAACCTACTTCCTACTTCCGTCTGTTTTTCCCTGCAACAGTCACTGTTCATTCTGCTTTTTTACAGCCTGAACTGAACCTCTTCTGAGTCCTGAAGTCCAACTGCCTTTTGTCACAGGTAACCATCTTATACAAATCCTTCCCACTTCCTTCTCTTTCCTTTAAAAGCAGGTGGGACCTTTCCATGCTTCCACTGCTTCACATGCAAGCATTTCTCACATCATCTCCCCTTTGCTGCAGTCCTTGCTCCTCACCAGGCAGCCTCTCTCCGATCAGGCCACTCTCAGCCAGTCCCAGGGGACCTCTTCCTTTTGCAGCGCTCAGTTAGGAGTAGATTTTGGGATTTATGTCTTTTTCACTGTGATTGCACTCACTCGACCCGCTCGTTGGGGTCGAACTCCGACATGGTTTGGCCATGTGTCCCTCTGTGCTGCTGTTATTTCATGGTGCTCCATAGGCCTCCTTCTCTCTTACCACCAACAAAAGTAAGATGGAATTCAGCACAAGTGTGGTAAATCTTCTAAAGTACTTGCTCTCTGACTTTTAACGTAGACTTATTCTGGGCTGTTTCTGACTGATACAGAGATGACAACATCCAGTCACCTACCCCCAGACATCAGGAACCCTCCCTGTAGCTTTGCTGTGTCTGCAGAAATTGAAAGAAATGCCATTTCCCGCTTCCTGAGAAGGGACGTTTCACCAGAGCAGCCCAGCCCCTGGCAGGGAGGAAGCCCAAACATGCAGAAACTGACATAAAAGAGGCATAGTGTAAAAGTTAATGCTTCTTGATGGACAGCAAGAGTTCACCAGCGGAGAGGCTCCGGGTTGCCATGGCGACGGGCCTGGTGCGCCGGGGCCACTGCCTCCATCGCCCGTGTTGCTTGTGTGCTTGTGTGCTTGTGTTGCTGAGCAAAGTTTGGGCATTTAAAGGGAAACGCAGCTGGCTTTGTGAACAGCCTGCTGCTATTTGCAGCCAGGCAAGGAGAAAGAGAACGGTGCCGGCTGTGATGTTTTTAGATGACCACTTAGGCTGCAGTTGAGTTCAAAATATGCTCAGGCACCTCAGCCATTAACAAAATGACACAGCAGTTCCTGTCTGTCCTGCTCAGCCGAGCCTTGTTCAGCACGGGAGGTATGAGGAGAGCCAAGACTTGCTGCTTTTCCAGCTTGAGGTTCTTCTTGGAAGAGCCTGATGGCTGTTGAGCAACATCACTGAACCTGGGAAGAAAGTTCCCACAAAACGGGGCCCCAAAGAGCAGCTGCGGGGTGGGAAGTTGCCTGGCAGATGGACCTGACTGTGAAATGGCAAGAGACTCTAAGGCACAGCTGGTTTTCCCAGTTCCCTCGGTGCCACCCTAAGAAGTCCAGCCCGCCAAAGCTAGATCATTTGTTGTCAGACCCTATATTGTTTTCTTTTCAATTAAGCACGTAATTTCCTGCTATCCCATTCCCTCCCACAGGGCTCTTGCTTTCCTGCATGGACCCTCTGGTTCTCTCGCCAACCCTTCTCCAGCCAGCCATTCACGCCCTCTTGCTTTCATCCAATATGAATTTTGAACAAAATCAAGGTCTGCACCCCTTTCCAAACTGCCTGCTGCTTCCCACTTGTCCTAACCATTCCTTATGGCCCAACAGCTGCCTCCATGTGCTGTTCTCACCCTCAGTGCCCTACAGTTTGCCCAACACAACACACACCCGTTCCCCAAATGGACAACATGCTAACAGAGCTCTCTGCCATGGCAAACACTTGTTCCGAAGATAAATGGTGAAACTAGTTCATTAGAAATATTAACTATATAGCAACTTTCATTCTGTATTTTGTGGCATGGTTTATACATATAGAAAATGAATAAACTATGGCTAGATAAGATGGTGAAATAGTATAGTCCCAGAGAGCGGGTCAGTTGTGTCAGAGAGTACACTTTTAAAAATCATATAATCTTGCCAATTTTATACCCACACATGCACACAAAAATATTTTTAAAAAATATTATAGATGTAAAATAAGGTACTCAATGGGATGTGCCAAAATAAAACTTGTCCCTGCAACTTGATTTACAACCTCAGTAGGATCCTGCTTTATTTAGGGGCATGAGGCAATGTAAGGAAGGATCAGGCTGATGGGAATCTTCCAGCTAATCTGTTGGAAAAGCTGGAGGTTGTATGCACTTGGTGAAAAGTCAGCGTTTTCAGATGAAATTAGATGTCATTCACAAGGACAGGACCCAGTTAATTTTATGGGTCAAAAAATAGTGCAAGTAGGACAGAGTCATTGGAAAGAAAGGATGATCTGAGGATTAAGTTGATCAATGCTATCCAGAAGGGCTGGAGACTACCTCTGCTTCTTTCACAGATTTTGGGGGATGCCATGTCAGATGCTTAAAACATTTTATAGATGAGGAGCAACTCAATGTTGCTCCCACTGAGTGAGGCCTGATCTGCAGAGCTGCTGCAGCCAAAATTCTTGGGAAGTCTACTTTGAAAAATGAGGTGCTGGTCTTTTATCTTAACTTCTCTTTCCAGATTACTCTCTGTAGAATTAATACCAATTAATAACAAAAGAGCAAGGAAACCTATGGAAAAGAAGGGTAAATGATTATGTAATTAAAGAATATACCAGAACAAAAAAATACAGAAGAGGTGATTTAAGATTGCACAGATAATCATAATCCTGCCTTTTTCCAACTTTTGATTTGGAATATTAGGCAAGCTCTTCTGCATTTCTGCATATGTTTCCAGTTGTCATTTATAAAAAAAAAAACTATGTTATTTCTTCATGTGATAGAATATTAGTACCACCAGCTTGATTGCATTGGAAGGAACTTTCAAATCCAACAGAGGGTTTTGCTGTTTGAACTCACAGAGTAATTGACCAAAGATTTACCTCTGCATCTTATTATTCCTGTAAAGAGCAACACTAGAAGGAGATGGGACATATTATCAGTTAATTTAATAGAAATTTGTGATACCAAAGAACAGTGAGACTGGAGGATTTGAAGTTCTGAGTGTTGAGTGATTTCAGAGTGATCTCTGAAAAGATCCATATATCTAGTGCCACTTTATTTTAGATGCACTAAAGGTTATCCTTGAAGGACTAGTGGAAATCACTTATGGTCTGTAAAAAATCTGTGTCCTTTTGAAGAAGGAGATGGAAGCCAGAGAGGACATCCTTAGACACCCGAAGTGGCCATGTGCCTGTGGCTACCTGGACTCATCTAATCACCTCTCCCTTCCTGCACGCAGCTTATCAACACAATCCTGATTTCTTCCTCTGTTTCAGGCCTATCCCTGTTTTATCCAGACTGGCTCCCATGTTTCCTTCCCTACCCCAGTCTGGCCTTCTCCCCCTGAGCTTCTCCTCCAATCTCAGCATTTGCAACACCCTTGTTCCCTTGCCCCATTCCTTTTGAGAGAACCTCTCCTCACCTCTCCTAGATCCTTTCTAGATCCATCTCTCTTCTTCCTGCCATTCAGACTCCAGGGTTCATCTTTCTCATGTGGACATTCACAGACAACTACCCCCAGGCTGCTTACTTGGTCCAACCCCCACTTTATTTTTGAGCTTTCCTGCCCAAATTGTGCTCTGACCTCTATCCCTAACTGTTTGTTCTGGCCTTCTCCTGCCTCCAGGGTTTGGTTCTTATCTTCATTGTCTTCATAATCGATGGCTCTTTAGAGCACAGGAGAGGCACATCCTGCACCAAGCCCTGATGTCCAGCTAACCTCAGCCTGGAGAAAACGATAACAAGCACCAAAGGGAATGACTATCATTTCCCCTGCAGCTGGGGCAAGTTAAATTACCCTCTGAACGTGACATGTGAGCAGTCTGGTCCCATAGCAGAAGGAGAAAGAATCTTAAAGAATTTTAACTGTAGTTTGCATGCTTGGATCTACTTTGCAATTTATGTTTGCTATTTGGGGCCCACATAGCTC
Source organism: Tinamus guttatus (assembly GCF_000705375.1). Next base: position 143,411 of record NW_010578257.1, read on the forward strand.
ATGCTGCCAGTTTCAGGGCTAGGCGATGTGCTGTATGCCGTGTACACCCCTGTATCACACCCCAAGGGCAGTGCTGCAGTGCATGTAGCAGTAATGCTGGTGCTGCTCCCCATGGGCTCCCATCCTTCAGCTTTCAAAACCCTGCCTCTGTCTGTGACTGGAACGCAGGAGCTTGGAAATGTTTTGGCAGACCTTACCTTTCCCAGCCTCACAGTCCTTACATTCTGGAAAAACAGAGATGGGCTGGTGTGTTTGTTCCACTGAGTTTCCCTACCGACAGTCATATAGCAAACACCTTCTCCTGGTCTTGTGAATGGTGGCACAACCAAAGCCGAAGCCTCCAACTTTGTCACAAGAAGCAATGGGGAACAAGGAGCACAAGGAGCAAATCTTGTCTCCTATCTAGGTGCGTTACAAGGAGAATAATGTCATTGAGACATCTAAAAAAAGGGTCCCCAGGTTAGGAAAACAGTGCTCTGTCATGAGGACTGTTTTGAGGTTTAAAAACTAGCACACATTTTTTTAAGCAGACAATACTTTTGCCTGTTGTAAGCCTCCAAGAAATCAAACTTTGTCTCAAGCTGATAAAAAAATTAACAAATGACAGAAATCGATTTCCACAAAGGCTTCTTCTCCCAGGCTTTGATCAGCACTAATATTTAATTTAGTGTGGCCCTCTACTGGCATCAACAGAACGTTTCCCACTGACAGGAAGAAATCTAGACTAGAAAAGCACAGCGTTATCTTCTTTGCTCTCAGAAACTTCCTTACTCATTCCTTTGCTCTCTGGCTTTAAACAATCTCAGGAGAGAACAATCTTCGAAGAGCTATATATATGTACCATCAATTATTGTTATTAACTCAGGCTCAATGCATAGGTTGGGGACCATGAATCCAAGTGTCAGTGACATATGAATGATTATTACCAGATGCTAATTGCTCATTAATATATGCTAATTACTGCTGCATGCCAAAATGTTCAATGTGAAGTGTGCCAGACCAAAGTCATTTGACTGCAGTTGAGCTGCTTTTCTCCACTGGTGTCACCTCCCGTTTCTTCACTAATCCACATCAACATAAGCGCTTTCCGCGCTGTTTTGGGGCAATGCTTTCCAACCTACCTCCTTCTCCTCCAGAAAACCACCACTGCCATCTCTTTATATAAAAATGAGAAGGAACCCCAAACGCATACCTACATTTCCAAGCCCCAAGACAAGAATAACTGTTTTTGTCAGATCTCACCCTGACAGAGGTTTGATTTAGGCAGGAGACAAGTGTCTCCTGGAGCCACCTGTGCCAGTGCTGGAGGCTGTTGGCCAACTTGCCACAGTGAATTTAGAAATTACTGCTCCATGGTTGAGCATGTACTAATATTTTGTAAAGAAACATGCAACACAGGTTTTAAAAACAAGCTCAAAACTTTCAAAATAGCCTCAGCATGTCCATGAGGACAACGAGCAATGCTGCAGCGCAACCCAGCTGGGGCAAACCGCTGTGATCCCCCCAGCACCATGACAGACGGGACCACGCTCGGCATCGGACTGAAGGCCCGGGCCGTGAACCTGATGGGGATACG
>NW_010578257.1:145443-177955 GCF_000705375.1 Tinamus guttatus
CGCAGGAGGCGGCCAAGATCTACCACACCAACTACGTGCGGAACTCGCGCGCCATCGGCGTGCTCTGGGCCATCTTCACCATCTGCTTCGCCATCGTCAACGTGGTGTGCTTCATCCAGCCCTACTGGATCGGGGACGGCGTGGACACGCCGCAGGCGGGCTACTTCGGGCTCTTCCACTACTGCATTGGCAACGGCTTCAGCCGGGAACTCACCTGCCGGGGCAGCTTCACGGACTTCTCCAGCCTGCCCTCGGGAGCCTTCAAGGCTGCCTCCTTCTTCATCGGGCTCTCGATGATGCTCATCATTGCCTGCATCGTCTGCTTCATCCTCTTCTTCTTCTGCAACACAGCCACCGTCTACAAGATCTGTGCCTGGATGCAGCTCACCTCGGGTGAGTGGGGGACTCCCGGGGGGGATACAGGACCTCCATGGGGGTCACCCCGGCACAGCGCCACCGGAGAAGCAGGGATGCATCAGCATCCCTGGAGCGCGGGCTTGGTGACCCCCGGCTCTGCCCTTGCGCCCTCCTGAACAGCAGCTGTGGCCCCCGCGCCGGGGCCATTGCGCAGCTGGGCGGGAAGGCACCTCCAAACTCAACCAGGTTCATCCAACTGCCCCTGCGCCCCGAGGAGGGCTCGCACGTTTATCCCTGCACCAGCAGCCCACACCCGTCCTCTAGGACCTGGTCTTTCAGGAAAGGTCGGGAGAAAATGGGAGTGGGAGCTTGTAGGGACACCTCAAGCTGGTTGCGGAAGGCAAAGTCCCTAGCCCAGGTTTCCACCTCACAGCAGAACCTGCCTTGGCTCAGTGAGGTTAGTGGGGTAGTGTCCGCTGGCCAGGTGGAAGGGCAGCTGAGGTCATTGGGTTTTATACACCCGAGTTTCTCGTTGGGTCCTGTGCCTCCTATTTGCAGGGTTTATATTCCTCCATATGCTAGAAGGGGGGAAAAATCATTTCAGTTACTGATTTTGACTCAGATATCTCTTGTTATCATTTGACTTTCCCCTTCACATCCAGTGTTTGCCTTGGGAAAGTGCATGGTAAGGGAGGGAAAGCACCAGGACATCCCTGCCTGCATCTCTGCCACAGCTTCCCTGCTGGGTTGGTAGAGACCTGGAGGTCGTTGTGCTGCTGGGAGGCTGAGGAGGGGACCAGAATGGTACCTAGAGTTGTGATAGTAATGAAATCACTTCTACCGAGAGGGAAAAAGATCAGGTTTTTAACAATTTGGGAGTTTGTCTGAAATAAAATTCTACCTTCCTATCTGTCCTCCTTGTAAAGCCCTGAAATTGAGAAGTTTGGGCTTTGTAGGAATAAGCTTTTGGAGAAACAAAGTGAAATGTCTCCAAAGTGGCTTCACAGTCACGTCTTCAGCCCCCTTAACTGGCCCACACTAATTTCAGTTTCAGAGCAGAAATTCACAGTTGTTTGCTGAGTACCTCCAGCCTTACTGAATTTGCCAATTAGTCCATAAGGCTTAATGGAAATTTCTTGTTTCTACTAAATGCCTTTCTCTATTTTTTATGTGTGATGCTCTTTATGTGTGTGTTATAAATATTCTTATGTCTTGATGTTGCTATATTTTAAGTTTCTGCAATTTTTTCTTTTCTTTATCCCTTGGAAATTGATCCTGCAGTCAGTTGAGGCTGGTAGATTTTCCATTGTGAATAGGACTGGTCCTATTCAATATTCACAATAGTTTTCCTATAGAATTCCTATTCAATTCACAATAGTGTCCTAGTCCTTGCACTGGGAATCCTGTGTGAGGCTGGGGCTGCTTTTTCTCTTCATCAGCACATGTTCACATATTGGTGTTGATACTTGCACCCAGTCATGTCACTTGGCTCCAGGAAGAGCAAGGTGCATATTCTGAGCACCACTGACATCTCCTCTACTCCACGAAGGACTTTTGCTGTCAGCTCTTTCCTCTCCATAGGGCTCTGCTGGTACCGGGTAGCATGAATATTCACTGGCTTGGTGCATCCTCAGCCTGCTTTGTTCATGTCCTGTATGCAGCATAACAGCCCAATTTCTAGATCCCATATACTTTCTGATGTGAGAGAGACAGTGTTTTTCTATATGGTTCTACTGCTTTATGCCAATGGAAGCTAGTGCAAGGTGGACATAAACAAATCGGATTACTGCATTTCTGTACAAGTGTATAATAATGCTTAGAAACCAATGAGTAGTATTGTTCCATGTGAGTCCAACCAGGATACACATCACTGCACGAGCATTGCCCTGCAAATGTGCTTTCAGGCAAAATGGCATGCAGTTTGCATCACCTTCCGCACTGACAGATGTACTGTTTGCACTGAAGTCAACAAAAAGGAGTTTTACATCAATAGCAGAATCAGAAGCACTTCTCAGACCCCTTACCTCCAAAATGGAAATTAATTCTAATTCTCCAGAATTCTTTCTTAGGGGAATAGATTTACAGTCAGATAGTTATTGGTCATCTTTCACTGTTTGCTGTACGTGAATGTCCTGGAAGAAGAAGAACTAAAACAATGTTGGGTATTGAAAGAGGCTTACTTTGTTGTTTGCTCAGTGTTGTAACTTAATTTACAGTTTACCTGACTGTTCATTTTTGCATTACCTCAAAAAGAGAGAAAGCTACCAGAAAAAACACACTGGTATGGTTTGCATCCTGTGAAAAAGAAAGCTATGATGCAGGATATAAGTACAACTTACAATAAAATGTGCAGGGCAAGTGAGTTTTAGTGAGCTCTGATAGGTTTCTTATGAGCTGTATCACCCATTTCTGTTATTATTTTACTCTTTTGAGAATATAAGAACTAGCAATAATAAGCTTAAGATGCTTATCTCTTAAATTACATTATAGTAATGCCACCTACATATACATATACATATAGTTCTGCATTGTGCAGGAAGAAGATTGAACTTGAAGTAGTAAAATAAATATGAATATAGTTATGATTTTACTTGTTATTGTTTAGTAGCATTCAGTTATAATCACATGATAATACTTTAAATTAGAGTAGTTTAAATCTCCTCAGAAGCACTTTTTCGATTTGGGATTGTGCTTCATTTAGGATTACGTATAAAAGCTTAGGATCTCGTTTCTTTAAAAGAAACCTTGTGATCACATGCTGTCCTGCATGAGTCATTATAAATTCTTAGCATGATATAGCTCTCGTTTTGAAAAGGTGTTTTTTATGTAAGGAAAAGATAAGTAGCATCTCGGATGTGTGCATTTTGAGTCCTTGTCTCTACCTAGTCATATCTCTGACATGATTGAGCAGAAAATTCATACAAAAAATACTTTGTTTGTGCGTGTGAGAACAACATACATTAGACTCCCTTGTGATTTTGCAATTGCTGATGCTGTTTTTTGTTTTGTGTGCAAAATGCTATCAGTGTACATTTTATATAATGAGAGCTTGTATTGACAGCCTGGCTTGCCAGCCCCTAGCCTCTGCTTCTGCAATTTCAAAATCATAAGTACAAGTACTTGCACCTACACTTACTTAATCTGAGCAGCTGCATGAGCACAACCTGAGTAGTCTCCATCACTGTACTGCTGGTTGAAGTGTTAGAAACAAAGCAATATCAGTCTTTGCTACACCACATCTAAAGGTAGCAAGGAACCTCACCCATGAAGACATTTCTTGATTTTTTTGTTGTACAAGTTAAATAAATCAAACGGTCTGATTCTGTCGCTGTGATTTTTTTCACTGTTAGACATTTGTCATTTATTTTTCCTTGACAGTGACATTACAAGTTCCAGGAAAGAGAAAAGCAGACAAAGCAAAGAAAGACATAGAAATGTTCCAGGGACAAATAGCATGAAAACAAATACGTAGGATTTCTAGTAGATCCCTAAGTCCATGCCCAGAGTAAGAGGAGAGTTTAACTAAACCAGCTGCACTGTGTCAAGCTGAAGCCCCGTCTAGTCCAGTATCTTGTTTCTTGCAGACCAATAGTCACCATGTCCACAGAAGAATATAAGAGCAGGAGAAGCTTGTTTTGCCCAAGAGCCTCTCCCAGCCTCCAGCACTTGCCTGTGCAGGGAATTCCTGCACCAGACCCTTTGCACTTAAGAGCTCTGGGTGGAATTTCTTTTTTATGACTTTATGTGGTCGCTTCCTGAATCTGTGTAAACCTTTAGCATTTACAGTGTCCAAAGCAGAGTTCCACAACCTAATGCATAATGATGTGAGAAGAATCAACAGGATTTTATTTTAATGTTTTGGACCTTATAGCTGTGATTTTACGTTGATACCCCCTAGCTAGTGTATTGGAAGAGGCTGTGAACAACAGATCCCTAAACACCTTCCATGTGCCATTCCTGCAGATAGACCTTTTGTCATATCCCCCTCAGTTACTGTTTTTGAAAGTTGAAGAGACCTTATCAACGGATCCCATAGCTGTTAGGATGACCCATGCCTTTGATTATCCTTGCTTGATGATCCTTGCCCTTGTTTGAACTAGTTCCTATCTGTCATCTACTGCATCCTTTGGTGAGTCCAGAACTATACACAGCATTGAAGATACAGCTAAACCGGCATTTCATACAGTGGCATGATGGTATTCTACCTTTCATTCTCCAATCCTTTCCCAGTAATTCCTAACATTCTTTTTTTTTTTTTTTCTGTTAGTGAGCAGTAGGCTGATATTTTTATAAAAATGCCTATTATAACCCCAAAATCTCATTCCTGAAGTGGTAAGAGTCACCTTGGAGCACATTTTGCATGTAAAGTTAGTTTTCCACCGCCTCTAAAGGATCTACTTCATATATATTCATCTCCACTGAATTGCATTGGCCTTTTTATTGACTAGTTACTTAATACTGTGAAGTCTTTCTTCACAGTCAGCCCTTATCCAAGCTCCTCTGAAGAGTATCAGCTGCAAACTATGTCACCTCACTATTCACCCTGTTTTCCAGATCATTTGTAAATATGTGAAGTTCCAGCACAGATCCCTGCAGGACTCCACCAGTGACCTCTCTCTACTCCCAAAATTGACATTATTCTTCTACCATCTGTTTCCAATTATTTATCCTTGCAAGGACATTCCTTTTTATCTTCTAAAATTTAAAGGAGTTTTTTTTCTTTTTTAAGATTTCTCGGTGATGGATTTATCAAATGTCTTTTGGAAATCTAAGTAGACTTTGTTTTCCAAATTTCCACAGTACACTGTGACTTCTTCAGAGAACTCAGTAGTTTGGTCCATTTGGCAGCTTGGTGAAACATGACTTAAAATAGCTGTGTTGGTCCTGTCTTCTTTGCTTCCTTTCATACAACAAAAATGCCATCTTTGTGTGTGTGCCCACATATTCTTCTGTCTTATTCTTTTGTTCTTATTTGTTTGCCCTGGGCAGACATCAAGCTTTCTGTAGTTTTGCAGATTTTTCCTGGACCTGTTTAAAAACTGTTGTCACACTAGCCAATTTCCAGCCTTTTAGACCCAAAATAGTCTTAAGTGAAAGGTTACAAGCCATAATTAAAAGTTCATTTAAAAAAGGGTATTGTTTCAGAATGAAAAGGTGAAATTTTTCATTGCAGCTTTGTTGTTTGCCTTTGTACTTGAAATAAGCCTGCAGGACCAGGTGACTTTTACATAAGAGTCTTAACGGACTTGACCTTGATGCTCTCAGAGTCTCTGCTACTGCTGGTTGTAGGATCTTGGTTCTGGGGTAAATTTCAGAAAAAGCCAGTCTCATGCCAGCATTTGAATAGAGTGTCTAGAGGAGTCAGAGATCTGTGCATAACCCACTCTTCTTCAGTATTGTTTTTATTAATTGGAAGAATGATACCAATTTATCACTGATGATTTTGCAGGTGGCACAAAAATTGTTCAACAAATGATAGCAAGGATAGATAATTCCATAGTCTGATCTGGATGACCTAATAAACTTGGGCTGGCTTGAACAGCCTGTATTTTACTGTACCAAATGCAGGGTGAAACTTCTGAGAATGAGAGTGCAGGAGGTGCCCTACTGCTGGGGGACCTTGTTGTGGAAAGCAGTTATTCAGAAGAAGAAATAGTGGTGGTGGTGGACACGTGTGAGCCCTCAGGACAGCGCTGCACTAAAAACATGATGTGATCCTTAAAACGTGAATGCCAGAAATAGGGCTGTTGGGCTACCCCTGCCCACTGTGCTCACTGTGTCCAGCTCTAATGGCTGCCAAGATTGTCTTTAAAGTATCAAGTGGAAAAGCTTTCAGCAATTATTTAAATAAATGAAAGAAGATGAGCTAAAAGGGTGATTTTTCTTCCTATTCAAGATCAGTTGGCGAATTGTGATGTGTGGAGACCTACACAGGGAAGCGATTTCAAGTAGCACCACCTTCCTCAACCAGGATCCAGTATTTGGAAGTCCAAGTTATACAAATTTGTATTAGCCATGAGCGCTACTACAACTGGTTAATTTTAATTAGTTAATCATCTTTACAGTGATTTCTTGGTCACTTAAGGCCTTTAAATAGGACTGGATGCCTCTTTTTCTAAGGGACATGTCCTAACTCACCAGAAGCAAAGGAGCTAGTGAGGTAGAAAACAGGGTGAGTGACCACGGCGAGCTCTTCTCATTATTAATTTAATATTGTCAAACAAGAGGCTTTCATGGGCACGCTTGCCAACCTTCGCTCCCACCGCGTTCTCCTTTTGTAAAGCGAGAGACGCACAGAAGGCCTGAGGCGAGCACCAGGCTCATTTTGAACTGAGTTCCAGCACTGAGGAATGAGAGACGCACAGAAGGCCTGAGGCTGCAGAAGGCAAAGCCTGGAACGGCGAGCACCAGGCTCGTTTTGAACTGAGTTCCAGCACTGAGGAATCGGATTGGATTGGATGATTAAACTTTAATCGGGTGATTAAACCCTTCCTCCATCCCAGCCTTCCCACCAGGCTTCGTTGGGATCCTCGGGGCCTTCCTCCCTCGTAGGCCGGGAGTTGTGTTGTCACTGAGATGAGAACTGCCAAGCTGCTTTGAGAATTATTCATATCCTGGAGTGAGTTGGGAAGAACAGCTTGGAAAGATGAGTCCGGGGTGAAACGAGGGTGAAAGGTCTGCTCTGTGAGGAGCAGCACTGCTGGAGAAACGCTGCGCCTCAGCATTCCCTCCCTTTGGGTTGTTAAAGGAAGAACTATCCCTGTCTGGTGGGATATTCACTGGTGGGAATTTCTGCTTCTTCCTGTTACTCTGTTTTTTTCCAGACCTTGCAGAAGTTTACTGTCTTGGAGACCCCTACTGGCAGTGCAATTTGGTTGAAATTGGTCATCAGGCTAAAAAATTCCTAGGGAGGCAACCAAACAGACAATCCAAGTACTTCAGTCTTGCTCCTGAGAACCTCAGTAAAATGTCTCATGTATGAAGTACATTTCATTTATTTGCATGAGTGATTTGAGATTTTGATAGCCAAAATTTGATATTAAAGGTAATGGTGTTTTGGGAATGGAGAAGAGGTTCTTTCTTTTGTTTTAGGGTATAATAATAATTTCACAATCTTACAACTTTCCAGACTGCTTTTTATGAGCATTGTGGGGGTTGTGGCCCACAGTTCAAGAAACACTCAGATAACAGAATAGTGAGATATCGAGGGAGAAGTGTAAAATTATCCAGGCAATTTGAAGAAGAATTCCATTTATTTTGAAAGAAAAGAGGTATGAGAGGGAAGAAAGGAAGAAAGAAAGAGAAAGAAAAAGGAAGGAAGGGAGGAAAGGAGGAGGGGAGGGAGGGAAGGAGGGAGGGAGGGAGATGGGAGAGAATTTAAAGGAGGAGAATTTTACCTATTGAAATGTGGTGAGCTAAGAACTTGAATACAGTTGGGAAAAAGAAATTGGAGTGGGGTTTTCAAAAGCAGCTGGTGCTGTTGGAGAGATCTGCTTTCTTGAAACGGAGGGAGCTTTGTTGACATAGACTAAGGCTGCTGCTGAGTTCTTTAAAAATTCCTTCTAGAAGTTTAATGAAGAAAATTGCTATGCGGGAAAATGAAGCAGGGATCAGGAGAAGCATATGGGCATTATCAATGGTAGAAGGCATTTTATAAAATAAAGCCAGATTTTCAAACACTAAGGCTATTTTACCTTTTGAGAAATGAACTTCTAGCAGTGCAGTATAAACCACATTAGCTTTGATCTTGCAAACATAAGGACAGCAAACATATCAGGACAGAAAATCTGTGGCATGATCAGACAGTGTGGACTCAATATTTGAAAACCAACAAGATCCAGCTGTGAGGAATGGCAGGGTCACCGTAGTGAGGCATCACAAAGAAAAAAATAAAAACACCTTTTTGCTTGGAAATGGTGACGTGAGAAAAAGACATGAACACGCTTAAAGCCTGAAAAGTCTGCAGAATTCGATAACATCGGTCGCTATCAGCACTGTTAAAAATGCAGTGGCAGCATGACAGAGTGCATAGCTAGAATATGCATTAGTGTGTGGAACAGTGTGCAAGTCCCAATTACTAAGACAGAATTATGGCTAGAATCCTTAAGAAGGGGAATATAATAGACTTTAAGATCTATCTTTTCTAAGAAAGGTATTATCCATCTTCATGCTGGCATTCAGAGATGCAGAAGGCTTGAAACAAGCTGGCCTTAGAATGAGAAGGTCATACATACCAAGGGAAAAGGTTTCTTTATTTTCTCCTTGAGAAGACAGATGCAAATTTCTGAATTTCATTGATTTTAAAAGGTAGCTGAGGCCTCTGTGGAGAGCCTCTTTGACACAAGCACATCATGTGCTATTTCAGAGAATATTATTCAATCAAGTAATTGTGACTGCATCAGAAAGAGAGCTACAGAGTAAATGATTTAAAATAAATTATTACAAAGACTTGATGAGTGTCACACATTCCACTTTCCTTATTTTTTGGTTGTCTCTCAGAAAGGAGGACTTTATGGGGAAGAAGGATAGACACACTATACTTGCAAGGTCAAATACAAATACTCTCTGAGCTATTTAGAAAATGCCATTTGCGAAACCTTGGAAGGACTTTTTGTTTCCTGCTAAAAGTCAATGCTCCTCTGCCTCTCTTGTAAAAGTTCCCTGAATAAGACAAATAATCTCATGTGAGTAATGTGACCATCACTTCATTTACACATGTCTCTGGAACCGCAGTCTCACAGTACTTTACTCCTTGTGATGCACTTGGTCCTTTACTCCTTGTGATGAACCTTTTGTGATGGGGAATCTCCTGGGGTGGGCAGGAAGAGCCTTGGAGAGGCTCATACTACATAGATGACGCTGTGAAAGCAGAAAGTATCTGCATGCTGTGCTTCTTGGAGCCATTCTTGGAGACTTCAGAGCTAAGCTCCGCTATTCCTGCAGCTGAGCGCGCGCCGGTCATCCCGGCACCCCGATGGCAACGCTGAGACCCGTAAGTCGAGCGCGGCCAGAACCATCCTCTGGTGCAGAGTCACCTGCACACGCTGGCCAGTGTCCACACTATTACACATTTTTATCTTCCAAAACTGGGTCACTGCTCTGAAGTTGCCTCCTCGGGAGTAGTTTCTGGCCTGTCCTAGGTCTCAGACTGTCCTCTGGCAACATTTTGGAAGAGTGTTAGTTGGAACAGGCCAAAAACGGGCCTGTGGCACATGTCGTGGGACAAGGCTAACTATTTGATAGCACACACCTGGGAATGTTCCGTAGCACATCTTAATTTAGGTCTATCCGCAACAAAGTCTCAAAATGGGGAGTTGGGAAAAGCTGGAAACTTGAGATAGTATGGGATTTATTCCTTCAATCTGAATCAGTTTCTAATGCTAACTGAGAGTCACATACTACATACTGATTTCTGACGTGTGGTTTTCATAGTTTTAAATAATAAAAGTCTATGGATGAAAAATTTATATGAGTTGTAGTTAGTTTTGAAATTAAACTTTGTTCCTGAAAATGGAAAATGCTTATAAGCTTTGGGAGAAGGAAGAAGCAAGCAAAAATGTTGAAGAATAAACCATGAAAAAGTTTTTGACATTGAGTTAGTGGGAGAGTGTGGCCCATCAGCATAAAAATCTTAATTGAGTCTTCTCTGTGATGTAGGCAGTGTGTTTCAAAATGAGATTTTCCTCAGGTATCTTCAACTCAGTTAAGAAATCTTTGAACATTATTTTCTAAAACTCTTGTATTGAGTCTTTACGTGAGAGACATTCAGTATAGCTTCCCAAAGAGTTATTTAAAAATTTTAAGATTAATTTCACATATTAGACTTTCCATGAATAGGAAATTACTCATTTTGTTGCTTTGTTTTACTAAAATATATGTATTTTTAAAAAGTTAATTGTTACTTGGTTGTTATGTTTTGATATGTAGGTCTCCTATCTGGTGAAATTGTATGGCAGCATTTGTGAAAAAAAGAAGAAAAAAAGAAAAAAAAGTCTGAAATGGCAATTCTTTGTCAGTACACTCGAAAAATATGATTTTCTTGTAATAGGAGTCTAGCAGTTTTTCTCCAAGTCTGACTTTTTCTGCATAGGACAAGAGGAATTGAAGATTAAGTTTGAGGAGAAATCTAACCAAGACTTTTCACTTGTGTATAGTCTCAGATGGGCTGACTAGGCACCTTTTGGTAGCTAAAAGAAATTCCATGACTAACCTCTAGAGTGTTTAAAAAATACTGGATGGATGCCCTGTTTCTAACTAAGGCCACATTTTCTTTCATTGCTTTTGCTTAGATAGTGGCATCAGGAAGCACAGCAGTGCTGCAACAGGGACTGTCCTCATTCTGCTGGATTTTCTTAAGAATCAGAAGCATTCGGATGCCTAAATCAGAACTAAATTCCTTTAGAAATCTGTCTGCTAGTGGCTGTCTGGCTTTGGAATAACAAGACCTCTCTTCTGAAATCCCCCTCTTTAATATTAGCCCGAATCTACCAGATCTAATCACTTGCATTTAATTTGTGTGTGACGTTTTGCATTTGATTGAGTTCCTGACGTAGCATAATAGCATCAGCTGGCTCACCCGCTGTAATTTCCAAGCTGACACTTCTCCGGTGTCACGCGGATGCCCTCGTGGTGCAGTGAAAGGAAGCCTGAAAAACCACACGGAAAGGTCTCGGTGACCTTGAGGAGCAAGGAGTTGGAAGGAGGGTGGAATTCCGTGGGGCAAGTTGAAAGGCCACACAGCTGAGGATAAGTGAAAATGAGTGACAAGGGGACTTGAGTGGATAACTACCGTAAGCCACTGTTTTTCGCTTTTATCTGTTTTGTGGGCTTTTTCCAAAGATGATGCTACATACACTGTAGAGCAACTCACAGCCGTTAGGTCTACCTTGCTGCATTACCTTTTAGAAGTCCCTTGGAAGTCATTTATGTGCCCTTCCAGAGTTCATGGACCATAAGTTGAAAAACAATGACTTTAAACTTGGAGCTAACAGTGGGACAAGAACAAATAGGTATAACCTGGATATAAATCACTTCAGCCCGGAAATTAAAAGAAAGTTTCTCATTATTAGAGCAGCAGTGTTCTGCAGCAGCTTGTGGGAACTGAATTGGCAAAATACTGAGCTGTTCACTGGCAACTGATGAGTGTCTGAAGGAGATTACACGATGAGATGCTTGTAGCAGCATGCACTGTTCCTCTGGTTTTCATTTCTCAGAACCAATTCATCTAGGTGCATGTCCTTTTCCATTCTAGTCTCATTTGTTCTGTTTTTTAAACACTATCACTCCTACTCGAGTACCTTCTAGGATTAAAAATAGACAGTGACCAACGTCTGCCGATCTGTCAAGTGGGGCTCTGTTCTGCTCGGCCCACGCTCTGCTCCTCTCCTGCCTGCCGTGCTGACCAAACAAGCCATTAGTTTGCTCAAATTCCCAGAAAAACAGTAAAACAGTCTCACAAACAACAGCTGTTTCACCAATGTGCTTCACATTTTCTCTTCTCATTCACCATTTTCATGCAACTTGGTTATTTAATTTCCTTTAACAAAATTAGTCATGAATGAGCTAAGCAGTGATGTTTAAGAATGAAAGTAGTGAAAAAAGAATCTTTATTCTAAAATATCAAGGATTCAGGAAAAAAAAAACAGTTTACAAATTGCTAAATCTGTGACTGACCTAAGATATAGTTTTGTTAAGAAAGTTTCTTGAAGATGTTGTCCCTTGTCATCTCTCAACTCATGCAGTCATTTTGTGACCCCCAGCTGCTAAGTAAATGATCTTCCTAAATATCTCACTTAAGAGACATGTAAAACCTCTTCAAAATGTTTATTTTTTACTGGATGCTCCATTTCTTGGTGTGAACAGGTCTGTGTCAAAGGCACACCACGGAGGGAAGAAGCTGACCAGCCGTCCCTACTCAGGCAGGATGGAAAGTCGAGCAGCACCGAATCCCGCGTTCCAGTATTTTTGCCTCCTTTTCTAGCTCTCAAATATTTTCTTCTGTGGCCATTTGAGAGGCACAGAGAGCACTTTGTCATGGGATAAACAAGCGTTCAGTGGATCGAACAACTGTCTATAAATTATGAAGAAAAAAACACACTGCGAATTGGCATATAAACACAAAAAGTGCAGTCAGGATTTTACAGCCATAGTGATAGTTCTGCAGATATCAGTATCTGACTTTAAATTTAGGCTCCCTGAATTCAGTGTTTTCCTACCTGACCCCAAAATGTTAAAGATAGATACAACACAACACTTCATTAATTTTTAATTGTGTGTTGTGTCAAAGGAATTGTGGCAAGGCAAAGCTGAGATTGCCTGGTCACCTGTAACTACAATTTGCCTTTTCCTGAAAGGAGGTGTATGGGTTTATTTTCCCTTGGGACTGCTTTTTCCTAAACCAAGCCTGGGCCAAATGCAAAGTGCACTTCTACAGTGAGCTTATCTTACTGGGAGTAAAGAGGAGTTGGACTTCATCAGATAAAACATAGATACAGCACAGGAGATGCACCCGATGATGTGGACTGAGGTATCTCACTACTGCCAGAGTACTAGCTTGCTGTCCCTGCAAGTCCTGGCAGACCTAGAGTGGCTCTTGCAAGGCCAGTTGAGTGTTTCTGTGCTGAAGTCAATACTATTCAGGCTCTTTGTTCAGGTGTGGCGTCAGACCCAAGCTCTTAATGCATTTTTTTTTCAATCCAGTTCTGTAATTTTCTGAAAATAAAGCCTTTGGGAAAGCTGGCTGATGAATGCAATACAGAGGCATCTGTAATGGACAGAGGTCAGTTGGAGATGAAACCATTCAGTGTGGGTGTCTGTGCAGTGTCTAAATTCTCATTCTGGTCCATGGAGATAGAGTCAGTGTAGTCCATGGAGGCCAAACCACCAATATTTTGCTTATGTCCAGATCTCTCATGGTATTTGAAATGCCTTAACTAACTGCCCTGTCTCATCTCTAACTGCTTTCCAGGGGGACCCAGGCTTTGTGTAGTTCCCCTCTCATATCTGTATCTGCGCGGTTGTCTCAGACTGTGGAACAGCTCATACGTCATTAGGCACCAAGGTGTTGGCAAGTGAATGGAAGCCAAACTTACTTAGGTCTCTCCATCTGGAGGTGAATCCCATCCTCTGTGATGATGAAACCATCCAGGGTCCAGCACCTCGTGAGCCCTGGGGATGAGCTCTGCTGTATGGAGCCACTCAGCACTGGGGGCACGGCTGAAGTCTGAGTGAGACTTCGGAGAGTCTGGAGTTGAATGTGCCTCAGTGATCTGCCAGGGACCATCCGTGGCTGTCACCAGCAATGTGTGAGTTTGGATCAGGAGTGCACTTGTACAATGAACCTCCTCTTTGTCCCTGCTTGGAGCAAATTGGTTCACACTGGGGAACAGTCTTGGAGTGGAAACAGGACTGTGAGCTGACTAAACTGAAGCGGAAGATGCTCTTCAGGAGTGCACGTCACACACTTCTGCCACTCACCATAGGGCTGGATAGGAGCTGGTCCAGAATGGAGCCTCTGAAACACATGCACTGTGGATACGAGGTGCTAAGCACCAAGCACCGCACTTTGCAGATCCACTCTATGGCACTCTGCTGCTTGCTAATGTAGTCATAGTCTATGCTCTCACATTGGATTTTATTAAAATCAGGCCTGCCGTGTCTTGGTTTTATAAAACTGAGTTTAAGAATAATTAAATATGTATTTTCTTCTAAATAAAAAATACATACCATCAATCACAAGTTCTTCCTAATCTGTTTTTGTCTGGGATAAAAATAAAGTCACAGCATTATCAAGGCAGGTATCAGAAGTATGATAAAAGAATTCGAATTATCTGATGCTGAGGATTAGCGGGTAGTGTATAAAGAGCTGCAAAACAATTATTGACAAGAACAAAGCTGTTGTTATTTACTGCTTCCATTTATCATAGCACTCAATGTCAGGTTCTAACCATTAAATATCTTAGTTTTCCTGAGCTTCAGTGATATTTGTCAGACAGGAATGAACGCAGGAAGTAATATATACGTAATATCATCATTTTCTGAAAAGTTTTAACAGTCTAAAATTAAATTGCATTAGCCTTTTATTTCAGTAAGTAAGTTCTTCAATGCATTGAGCTTTGTGCTGTATTCTCAGTGGTCATTGTGATAGGTCATTACTTCGTATGTTTTGTGAAATAATGTATTATTTGAACTGTGATTTCTAAAGCTCTTCTAGAGTGCGTTACAGTATTATTATGCTGACCCATAGTTTGGTAGGGTCAGTGAAAAGATTTCCCTTTATTTCAAGAGACTTTGCAACAGTTTAAGTATATTCTTACCAGATATCAGATTTAAGTATATTCTTAACTTCTAACTTCAGGGGATGGAAACTGAATGGCTTAACTGAAGTCCACCAAGAATGCCCACTCCTTTGACATGTCAATCATCAAGTATTTCCCCTGTGTACTTGGTACAGTTTTTCACAATTTCTACAAATACCTGCATTGTAATGTAATGTGCAATTTGGCACAGCCAAAGCACTAATAGGCTGACTTCTAAGGACCAGCAATCTTGACTTGATACTGAGCAGCCTCTTCTTGTGAATAATCCTGTTGTGCCTGTGCCATTCAGCATTAGAGAATCTGTTATTTTTTATATCGTATGGCATTATATCAAATCTCACTGCATACTGGGGATGTTCAATATCCTGCTGTACAGTCAGATGAAACACAGTGTGACTCCACAACAAGAGAAAATTTGTCTTAATGATATAAACATAAAGTGATATTGTACAATCTATTTTATACACAGTGCAGGTCTTTATAAAGGAATGGCTATATGGTCATTTGGTGCATAACATATTGCTAGCCTGTAGCCACATTAGGATGCAGTGACAGACAGTAAGGTGGGAGTTAATGCATGTTATACTACTGCAGATTTTAATAAAGGTAGCATGAGTGAAATGATTTCCATATCTTATAGCTAGTATACCAATTTGTCACATGCCATAAAATGCACCAGCAGATACCATATAAAAAGGGCTATGGCAAGAATTGCACTTGCAGCAGATTAGAGAGGGAGTTGTAAATTAAGTATAAGATTACTCTTCAGCAACTAGAGGGTAATGTAGGTCTGGAGTTAGAATAGTGCAATGCAGGGCGGTCCCCCAAAGAGTGAAGGGTAGGAGCCAATTGCTGTACCTATGTAATCAAGACTGTAGGAATGAAAATGAAGTGTCTGACCAGTTATGTCTACGAAGATAAACTGCTACATGAATAACTAGACAGGTGACTGTCAGTAACATGTTTATATTTCTTACCCACTTAAGTAATTAAAGTAATAATAAGCTCACAAACTTTGCTGCTATCCAAAACAATGTGAAACCTTGCATTCAGATTACTGTTTTCCCTCTTTCCGCTGTGTTTTGTGTTCCTACTGAGTAATGTCCCTCGTGAGACTATAAACACCCAGAAGCAGGGACTAGATTTGATTTTATGTTTGAACAGAGGCCAACGTAGCTGAATCCTGATTGTGGCCTCCAGCCTTGACTGCAGTGCAAATTGAAGTAAAGATAATAATTACTATTTGAATTTTATTTGAGTGGCGTGAGTAACATGAGCTTGATGAGGTACCCAATTTGCAATAGTAGTAACTATGTACTGAACACACCCTGCTGTGTGACCTTGCATAAGTCATTTCACCTTTCTGAGATTTCTCATCTGTAAAAAAGAGGGTGAGATAACTCCTTAAAATGTGCTGTGCAAGTATTGGGTATAGCACTACTAGTAACTGATTGCAGGGCTTCGCACGCAGATCCTGGATCTGCTTCATGTAAGTTCACCCCTCACCTTTACAAAAATGCAGAGATCTCTGGACCATCTTAATAGTAATCAGTGTAAACAACAAAAACCTGTAATTAAATAGAGGAAAGCAAAATTCAGCATATTTGTAGATGTCTTAATAGTAATCAGTGTAAACAACGAAAACCTGTAATTACTTAAATAGGAGAAAGCAAAATTCAGCATATTTGTAGATGTACGTCACTGTGAGCAACCATCTGTAAGATGATAAATAGTGGCACACATATATAAACACATTGGGTTGTCGTTCCAGACAACATATTCTGTATGTTTATTTCTGTATTAATGAGGGACTCCGTTCTGTTTTGACATCTGTCACTTTGCAATCCTGCATTTGAGTGCAGTTCTCAAATTGAGAACAAAATTCATTGGCATTATTTAAGGCTTTCATCCTGTGTGCTGGAAATAAATGTGATGTAAGACATTTGGCCATACTAGGCTTTTTCCTTGGATAGCAAGACCTAACTGACTTGACACAGCTTGAAAAGCATCAATTCAGGAACCCAAATACTAAGGCCTTGATGGTCATGGGCAGACTTGAGAGGAATGCTGTGATACAGGGAGAATGACTGACAGAACCAGGGTTTATTTGCTCACTTATTTGTTCTCTTCAGCATTCTGCAGAGTATAATGCTTCATTTTTTATTTTTTTTTCTTTCAAAAAAGAACTGCAGCATATCCAGATATATAGCTCATGGCTCATTTACTCAACAGTATGAGTGAGTGCCACCACAGTGATTCTCTTTTGAACTTACATGAGTGACAGATTGTCCAGACCAGTGGTTTTCAGCATGCACAGCAGGTTGGCTGCTGCCTTCTCCTGGCAAGAGCGGCTGCAGGGAGCAGCGCAGTTCTTACAGAGAGGGGTGCAGTTGATACCCAAGGAGTTACCAAACATATTCAAACCACATCCTGGGAGCATTCAGTTGAGGGCAGTAGGTTTAAGTTCCTGCAAGATTTAACATTTCACTTTTTCCTCCTTCCTTTATGTGTTCTGCCTGTTCAACTATGACTTCTTCGAGTGGATAGATAGCAGCATGAAAGAAAGACAGCATGTAGAGAGAAGAGGATCTATTTACAAAATCACTTAGAGGAACAGCAGCCAAGATTGTTCTTCTGCAGATAGTTTGTAGAGGGACAGCTCTCTCCCTTGACTGGGAGGATCAAATCCCTTGATTGGAAGGATCAAATCTCAGAGACTTTCAGCATTTTCCAGTAAATCAGAACTTAGTTTAAGTCTAAATAAGGGACTTTCTCCTTCTTCACTATTGCCTCCACCTACAGAAGTTGTTTCTTTGAACTATATTGCCCTTTCTGAAAACGGCCTATGCAAGCAAGTTAATTCTTATATAAGATGTGACATAGATGTTCATGAGAAAATCCAGCTAGCTCAGAGCTGTAGGGATATGCAATTAAGCAACATTTGTGCAATAGATTGATGCTCCTAAATGCATTCCACCTAGAATTCTAAAAGCCAACAGGCAGTCATTTGTGGTGCACTGCTCTGAATTACATCCTTGGTGTCTGAAGAGTAGAAGAAAACCGGAATATTGTCTTATAGAAATTCTCTTCACTCTACATATGCCCTGTTTGTCATTTTATTTGTGTTTCTGATAGAAAAGCTGATATGAGACTGTGAACAAAGGGTTAAAAGTGAAACATCAGGTAAACAATCCTTGCTGTTGTACTAAAAGTATGTTCATTTCTTCTACACTGATGTCCATCTGGGAGAAGTTTCCTTCCAGAAAACATGAAAGCAATGAGAAGATAACAGTTTTCACCCAAGAGTAGTAATCTGGCAAAGATGTGGTTATTATTCCTGAGCTGTGATTTTTAGTGCTACCTGCAGAGGTGGTGGATGGATAATTTCAATCACAAACACTTACAAAAATCTGATGTGGGGCTGTGTTCCAGGAAAGCAGTGCCAAGAAAGATAATTTTATTCTTCAGTGAGTTTTTGGGTGGTGCTACTTCTGGACAGAGAACCCTGTGAAGGTTATTTCTTGAGCCACATTTTGTCAATGAAGCTTCTGCTCCAGAGCCAGAAAATTCTCTGGCTAGAAGAAAAAAACACAGTGTTGGCAGGAAATTTTATGACATATTGGGTGATGTCATTAAGGGAGCTGTTAGCAATCTGTCATTTAAGGAACAGCTTCTGCTCTTCCAGCATAGGGGAAATGATTTAATTCTATGTCTGGTTGGATTTCTCCTATACAATCAGTGGAGGCCCAAGAGAATCAGGAGGCACAGTATGATACTCTCCTGATTACTTTGCTGTCATCTCTAATTTATGGCCCACAGTGCCCCTGAATGAAGTGTTCATACCCAAAGGAACGGGCGAGGATGTGCTACACAGGATGCTCCCCAGATTCACTTGCCCATGTAAATGTGTGTCATTTAGCCTGTACTTCCCTCTTGAGGGAAAGTATTTTTATATCAGGAGTAACTGGGATGAGTGTAGCATCAGCCTCAGGTTAGGCAAACCTACTTGTTTGCTGTGAAATGGGACAAGGAAGAGAATTGCCAAGGAGTATCCATGACCTGGCACCACAGCAGGTGCCTTTCCTGTTGGATGGTGGCACATTCAGCGGGTTCTACCAGCCCTCCAGAAATCCCTGCGGTTGTTGCCGCTTTCTCTCAGCCCTTATTTCAGCTTCAGGTGGCTGGATCTCAGCTTCTGCGAGTTTTCCCATGGAAGCAGCTTCCCATGGGAACTGACTGTATGGCTGTCCCATGGGGAGAGCAGCTCCCTGGGACTGGAAGCAGGAGATGCTCTTGTTTTGCCTCTTGGAAAGCCTCTCAGCAATCTAGCGCAATTAAGGCTCTTTTCTGGTGGTTATTTGTGTTCTAGGTTAGAAGACAGAATAGCAGAAATTCCTCCAACCTGTGGTTTGGGCATGCTGCATAACATATCCAGCCCCCTCCTGTAGGACACGGAAAGCAGGAGGATCCAAACTGCTGCCCCGTTCCCTCCTGGTAGGCTGGAGATCACAGTGCAGTGATGCAAAAGAGGGGACACAGGGGCACAGCTCCAGTTTATTGGCACAGTGTGAGGAGAGCAGAAGCACGGATGCTTTCAGGAAAGGATTAGACTGTTAATGGAGAAGATGGAGCAATGGCCCTTGAATTGACTGACCTGGATACTGCTAGATAGCAGTCAGAAGGACATGATGGAGGAAATAGTCATCTTGCTTCTGGTATTCTTCCCTGAAGTTTGTGCTGTGGTCAGCTGTTGGTAATGTGATTTCAGGCTGGATGAAATTAAGTCTCTTTGAGAATACCGGCTCTTGCGTTTATAATTATTCATTTGCAGGTAGCTTTAATGAAGATTATTTGTTCTTTCTGTGGGCCATGGCTTATTCCAGTGCAAAGCGCCAGCCAGAGGACTGACTGCCTGAGCATTTGTGCCATCCTGCTTTGAATCCTTATGCTGCCTGGGAAGTGCTTTTCCTCCTCATAAAATACATTCACAGATCTATAGACTTAGAGGGCAGACAGGTCCGTTACTCAGCTTTACTGGATAATACACCCCATAGAGCTTCACCAAGCTGCTGCTGTGCAGAGTCCAAGTATGCTAATATTCATTCCTTTATTGTGGTAGCAACTGTAAAGAGATGCAGTTAAGTGCTTGCTGCCAGAATCAGGATCATTCCTTTCCCTTCCCAGGAGAAGGCAACTGAGTTTCTGTCTTCCAGATATCCTACGATTTCAAAAATATTGCTGACTGATTTAGTATATGGTTTCTGCATAACTTCTGTGAACAAAAAGGTGCCATAAATTGGAGCAGTGTCTAAGAATACTTAGTTAGCATTTATATAATGTTTTTCAACCAACTGTTTCAAAATGCTTTATACACAGCAATAAGCACGGTTATTGCTGTTCCGGCTTTCTTCACTCTCAGCAACTGAAGACAAGAGGCTTTGCTGGCTCCCTAGAACAGAATCCTGCCTTTTTGCTGTGTTATCCTCCCTGTCTAGTCAATCCGGCACCACTGAGGCTCAGACTTCCACAGGGCTGGCGGATCAGCAAGTTCTGGAGCAGAAAGGAGTGGAGGTTCGTTTCAGATCTGCCATAGCAGGAGGTGCTTCTGAAATAACTATTGTCATCTTCACAGGATCTGCAGTCTTGAAGAGACCTTGGGAGAGGCGAAAGGTGGGAGTGGAACACGGTACATTGGGAAGGTCTGAATGTGTGTTATATAGAAGGGAACAGAGCTGGCAGCAATATGAACTGAAATGCAGCTGTCAATGGCACATGAATTCATAAATCTGTTTGTCAGCTGAGCAAATAGTGATCATGAGACAAGTCCCTGTAGGATGAGAAGCTTGGATAAAATATAACATTGTAAAAAACTAATATATTTAGTCATATAATGTAATACATCATATATATTTAATATAATATATTATATTAAAAACTAATATATTTAGTAGTAATTGCTGTTTGGAGACTTATCCTTTCAGATTTTCATTATCGAAGTTTGATATTTAACTCTGAAGTCTAACCTGACATTCCTGATACTTGGAGATGTCCAGTCTGCAGGAAGTAGAATGTTGATACATCATCAAATATCTGGGATATTTCATAAATTTATGAATGTGATCAAGATTAGGAACAATCTATTTGGAGAGGGGGAAGGTTAATTTCAGTGGGAAATGAGTAACAAATTGGGTAAGAATTTGGAAATCTAGACAAGGTGACAGGGCTAGATGCAGGATAGAAAAATGTCAAGAAGGCTGAATGTGTCTATAAGAAAGTGTATGCCAGAATTAAGTGCTAGCGCATATGCTACAAATTGGAAAATTACCTGTGTAAGAGAGATAAATTTGACTTTACAATGGTTGCCTGTAAAAGCAAAGTTTAGTAGAAAAAAAATCAATTCTTGTAGGTTTTTAAAATAAATCTTAATTGTATATTTTTAATAAGCTACAGTGCTTACATCCTTATCACAAAAGTCCTCTAAGCAGGAATTAAAAAAAAAATAGAATGAGATTTTCTGTTTCCAAAAATAGTTTGCCAAGAGTGGATTTTTTTTTCTCTTCTGATTGCAAGAGAAATCTCTCTGCAGTATTTTATTAAAGAACAAGTAGTATTCTGTAAAAGAATAATTGATAAGTGATTTTTTTCCCTTTCTGTTTCCAAGCTGGATTTTGTTGTGCTGTCTAGATGAAATATTCACCGTGGCACTGACCCCTTACTTGTGCAATTTGTCCAATGTTTGCTCAGAGATGTTTAGATGTAGTGGAGCAGAAAATCCCTTGCTACAGCCAGCATTTGCTGGAGATTACTCTTCACGCTGGTATATGTTGAAAGAGATTCCCTGGACAAAGCGATGAAGTGGCTGCATGTTTTCAAGACGAGAAATCTTTTGGTTGTGTTTCCCAAATACTATGCCTAAAAAGGAAAGCCATTCTATTTTTTTTTTAACAAATAAAAATATGGAAGATACCAGATTTCTGAGGAGTGCACACCTGAGCTTCTAATGAAAAAGATGGAGATAGTGCTGTCTTTTTCGTGCTTTTTGATTAGGAGGCAGAGCATTTTGGGGGTGGATATGGTCTCCTCTTTTATTTCCTGAGGTACTGGTGAGTATTTGCTGATGCCTCACACTTTACAGTGACTTTCGCTGCGTTCCTGCTGTGAAGGACATTCACAAGCACGAGGCAGATGTTGACTGAGCAGAGGATTTGTATTCTCTCTTTTGCTTATTGGCAAATTTTTCTTGAATTCAGGCTTTCAAGCTCCTCAGAGCACTGGCTCTTGGCTGGGTTTCTGAGAAGCACATGCTACTCTGGCTACTCAAAACTGTAATGCAAGGGAAGCCTTCAATTACTCATTATCCTTTGCTGTCCCCGTGCCTGTCTCACATCCTGTGGCCTTTTGCTGGTTGCAAACAGCTAACGGTGAGCTGGCACAGCCTGCAGCCTCAGGGAGCCCCTTGCCTGCTCTCCTCTGCTCTTCAGAGGTGCCAGAATAGCCATGCGGCCTCAGTGCTGGCTTTTTGGGGGCTGGAAATGGTGACATTTTCCCTACTAGCCCAAGCTAGCTGTGTGAGAGAGGCAGCAAGGACAGCAGCTCATATCCTGCTTCCTCCCTAAACTTCTGTTTTATTCTCTACATCACATATGCCATTTTTATTTTGCTGCATAATCCTTTCCAAAAGTCCATTTTCTGTTTTGATGTGCTCTACCAATTGACCAAAAGGTTTTGTGGCAGCTGCCCAAGAGGGCAGGTCTTACTGAATGCAGCAATAGTTACAGGAACTTATTGCCTGTCAAGATAAAGAACAGCTCCCGAGGGGAGAGATGCTCCTTTGGTGACTGGGGAGGTCATGGAAGCTCTCAGTTCTGGGCTTGCACCTGCCATGCACTTCTTCTGTGATGTTTGGCAAGTAACACTCTGAATTTTATGTCTTACAGTCAGGCAAGAAGAAAAGAGGGTGATTACAGTAAACTCTCAATTAGGCAGGGAAGAGGGGAGGGCTCTGGGGTAACGTGGATGAAGCAAGACATGTTGATAAGGCTATGGGAACACGTGTATGAAAGGAAGCACCATGTGGTGGGACCAGCTGAGATGTTAGGCCCATCATGTTGACCACTGCATAAAAGTAGATGAAGGAGACTCATGTCCTGGCAAGTCCGTCTTTTAAATAGACAAGACAGGAAAGAGAGCAGCGCGGAGAAAAGAGAGGTGACTTTAGCCTGGTGTCCCCAGCTGAGAGAGGACTCCAGCCCACATCTCCTGACTCACATGAGAGCCTCAGCCACAAAGCTCTGCTGCCCCAAGTGATGGCGGGGCAGTTCTTTGTAAAAATTTTTGTAGATCCTATTGAGGTATTTTATAGTATATTCACTCTTTATTGAGGGATATTTGTGGTAATTTTATATTGTCTTGCTTCACTGTCCTCATTTTGAATTGCTTGGTTTCTGCTTCACTATAGCACAGTTCGGCTCTTGGTCCAGTCCAGCTTTGCTACTACACTGCACATATGGCCATTAAAATTTCTGGTACTGAATAACTGCCATAACTGCACAGCAGCTTTCCTAAGCTGGTTAATGTGGTATTTTTTTCATTATTTCATTATAGGTCTTTCATCAAAAGGTCTTAACGCCTTTATGGATGAATGACTTGAGAATATATTTTTGTGAAAATGGATCTCTTTTTTTGGTTAGGAAGCAATTCTGAAAATGCCCTCAAAATCCTTAATGATATTTATTCTACTCATCTGTCCTAAAAATAGCTAAGGCATTTTGAGTGGGAGTGAAAAATCTTTTGCACATAGAGTTTCAGCTCTAAATGGAAGGCAACCCACTCTTACATCGAACAATGAGGTAAAAGTCAGGATTTCCTAATTTATAATCATAGTTTTGACACAGCAAACTCACTGTGGCCTTAGGCAAATCACAATATCTCCATCCTCAAATCAGGAATGAAAATTACAACCCAGGTCTGTTGTGGAAATATGTTAGTTAATGTTTCTAAAAGTGTTTAGTAAATCATTTCATGCTACTTTATAGCAGGGTACTCTGAATATAACCCACGGTTCCATTTCTTATAAAGCATAGCCACATTGGCTGTGTTTCCTTGGGAATTATTATTGGAAAAAGCAGAGGATAATATATAACCAGCTAAAAGGCTATTTTGGCCTTGGGAAGGAAAAGGCTTTACTGTGTAAGGTGAGAGTGTCTGAGCACTTTGCAAATGTCCATGAGCAAAGCTTCTTAACCTCAGCAGGAGACAGGCAGCAGCGCTACTGCCTAATGAGGAGGAAATGGATGTTTAGAGAAACACAGACCAGCAATTCAGGCTCAGTATCTTTCAGCCTATGCTGGATACTGGCTTTCTGAGATTAGCTATGGGTCACTCAGAAAAGATGTGGCATGCCCAGGTCCGTAGCCTATTGCTCTAGTCTCTTAATAACCAGGCTGCCCCTACTATGACTGCCCAACATTGCTATAGACTGAGCTTCAGTGCAGGGTTATGAACTGCTTGAACTTGGAAAGACAGACACTGTCTTAGCTGCACCACTGACAGGATGGAAGTTTGGCCTAGATTAAGCAAAAACTCAGTGACCTCTCTCTGATGAGGTATTACTTAGTATTGAGTGACCTTTTTCATCACTCTTTTTCCATGACTTATGAATGAAAGTGAAAGCCGGTTTGTCCAATGTCACAGTGCTGTAGGGGAGCTTATGATAACCACACAGTAAAACAGGGTAAGGAAAAGCCTGTTACGGTGCAACCTCTCAAGTGACAGTCCTCTCCCCTGTGTGTGTGGGTGGTGTGTGAGGGTTTGATGCACAAGGGTAAAGAAAGGGGAGAATATCTGCTGGAAAGATGAGGCCCCTGAGCTCTGCGCAGGCACCCTGCGAATGGCGCGAGCTTGCAGGAAGAAGTGGAAGAAGGGAGTAGACAGAGATCTTCAGGTTGGCCTGTGTGCTAGAATGTGGTCCAGGAAATGAACTGTCTTTTCTTTTGTCTGGAAAGTCCATCTTTGTTTGTTGTTGTTTTTTCACTGATTATAAGGCCAAAAGGGACCACTCTGAATGTCTAGTCTGACCTTCTGCTTAATGATATGGCCCACAGGGCTTCTCTGAATTAATACTGGTTTGAATTAAAGCAAGGAAAAAAAGAAAAGTCTTTCCTTTCAGACTCTGCCAGTCCATCAGATTCCCAATCCACGGCTATTTCGAAACTTCTTGTGGAACTACAATTTATTGAACTACTTCTAACTGCAGCTATTATTGCTTTCCCATCTTCTTTGTACTCTTATGGATTGGAGAGCCTGTGACTCGTTACAGAGACACAGGCAAATGCAGTTAGCACTGCTGCTGCGTAGCTCTGATTGCACAGCTCTGCTGCGGAGCATCTTGCAAGTTACAGCGGGCTGACGGGGTAGGTGCCCAGCGAGATGAGCTGGAACATGACTCAGGAGCCCTTCGAGGTTGCTCCGTGCTCTCGCCCGAAGCATGAGGTGGGCATGCCTCAGCTGGCTGGGTTGCTGAAAAGCAGTGAATTTCTTTGGCCAAGAAGGAGGAAGAATCACACACAGAGGTCAGTGTGGCCCTGTCACTGTGTGAGCGTCTGCAGGAGATGGCTCAACATCTGACTCTATTTTGAGCAATAAATATACTTTAATTGCTATATGTGGGATTGTTTTTTTTTTTCCCATTGATGTGCACTTGCCTGCAGGAAAAGAGAACGCAATACAAGGTTTCATAATTCCAAGGATGGTGTGAATTCCTGTTCTGCTGTATCGTGATGCACTTTTCTCCTCTCATAATTGGACACATCATGAAAATCCAACCCTTCTCTCTACCCATTCAGTTGCCAAAATTCTCTGGTCTTCACTGTGCCAAGCTACTCACTCATCCTGCCCACATACCTGATTCATCCTAATTTCAAGAGTGATGATCAGTATCCTCATTTCTCCACCAGCTTGGTCTCTGTCCAGATGAGAGACCAAAGAATGAGTCCAACGTTAATTCCTGGTATTCTATTAAAATATCCTACTGTTCAGTGAGTAAGAGTATTTTTGGCAGTTGCAGCATTTAAAATTGGTGCCTAAAATTCTGGCTCCTAAGGAAGACCTGACTTTCAAAGCAAAAACTGATTGTTTTTTTTTTCTGGCTTCATTTCCAGTGTGTTCATTTCCTGCAAATCCCTAAACTCATGAAGGGTCATCTAGAAAAGGCCACAGACTAATTATGTTAGGATGTTCATATTATTTTCTTCCTGCTAGATTTGAGAAGTCCGTTTAAAGAAAAAATAAGACTTTCTTTTTAAAAAACCCATTTCACTTGTTCTAACCATATTGCAGTAGATAACAGACCGCTTACAGATGGCATTAATGCCTTGGGCAGATCACTAGGGGTTAGCTGCGCTGTCACAGAGCACACCATCTAACCTCTTAACTAACTGTGCTTTCCAATCTTTCGCACTGCTAATTACCATGTAGCACAACTAGATAAATAATGCATGCTGCACGCTCCTAGACTTCCAAATAGGCAAGTGTTTCGTAGACATACAGACTGTCCCATTAATGGTGCTCAGTAGTCTTATCTGCTTGAGTAGACAAGATGTCAGGGCATCAGTCCTGATATTTGATGACTCTGTAACTAGTGAAGCTTTTACAGGCTTTTTAGCTTTTCTCCATTTCCTAGGTGCTGCATGCTTGCTGGTAATGCTCTGTCTTACATCCTTAATCCATAATGATATGGTTGGGAGTCATTGATTTACATGAATCACTAACATTCTGGCTTTGGCCAGTATCAATTCGTGTTGTAAAAGGCTTGCAATTGCTTTATCCAGTGACGTACAGCACTAAGGAGACATTACCAGGGTCTGTTTATAGGATTTAGTGACAACATTGCTTCAGAAGTAATGTATGCAAAGGCATTTCCAAATCCATCAGAGGAAACATCCTGGGAGAAATTGCACTTTGGATGTTTTCAGAGATAGCCTTATTGAATAATCCTGAGGTAATCCATAGAGCTTGTTGGAAATTTTGACAGAAGGATTTTTCATTAGAAAATGCTGATTTGCAATAATCAAAACCATTTGTAGTGCTGTGCCATTTCCACCAATACTGGCACAGGTTTTTCCCATCCAGGACAGGAATTACCTAGAGACATACTCATGTAGCCTGTTCCCTCAGATGCCAGATACTTACAGTCAAATCCTTGCCTCTCATCAGAAGGCTTGGGTACTTGTATTTTTGAAATACAGTCCACCCTTGCCTGTTGCAGGATGTTGGTCCCTTTTATGAAAAACCCTGAAAGGTTTTGATTTCATCCCAGTGATGAATGGCAGCTTGTAGGTTTGCAGAAAAGCTCTTCCATCTCGCGCTAGCAGCACACGGGACAGAGTTGGGGTAGACCATTTCTTCCACCTTAGCCATCGCACATAGGCGAAGCGGTGAATACTGCATGGCATGAATTGACTTGCAGCATGTGCCCCGTGGCCGCTGAGCTGCGTTCGGTGAGATTTGGGTCCGGAGCAGGTCTCTCCTGCTGTGCCGGGTGCCTCCGGCTGCACTCGCTGCCTGCGCAGCCGGCGGGCAGCAATCCTGCCCGCTCACTTGGCACAGAGGGGTCTTAAGGCTATTATTGTACTTGCCCCCTTAGAGGGAATAAATAGGTCAAATAAATAAATGAAAAAGGCCATAGATTTTTTTTTATCGATAGTTGTTCCTTATTGTATTTGAATTCTTTTCCCTCTTTCCTTGTAACTTACAGGAAGGCCTTTGATTTTCATTAAAAAATGAATGTGTCTATATTAAATATCATTCATTTCCACACACTTATCCCAAAATTTGTGTCAGTTTTTGCTGGTCTTTATAAGAAGTGAAATATTTCTAGAGGTGTGTTGCAGTGCCTTTTTGTGCATGAAAGCTTGATAGACTCCATATTACGTCTTCCTGAAATCTCAATACCGTTTTCTTCTAAAGGTAAAAATCTTGTAATTTGGATACTTTTTTTTCACTAAAAATTAATTTCCTTGAACACACAGAAAGAGTGACATTATCGGTTGTCATATGATTGAAAGCTACAGCCTTGAGCCATTTGAGGGCGTTTTTCCATAGTGTAACATAGATGGCAGCGCAGACCTTGCTCAAACTGACGTTGAAGACGAAGGTAGTGTATCCTTTTGTGGCTGCTAGAGTCTGATGAAAAGGTCACATCCATATTGTTAGTATGTGTTGCTTGTGTTTTTCAACAACTTATTCAACCCTTATCATTCTACCTTGTTTAGATAGTAGTTTTTATTTCAGTTGGTGCTTTTCCACTTACATCTAAGCGTGTGTTATATTCCAGACAAAAATAATGTAATTTAATTGCTAGTATAAAAGATATACCAAGGACAAATCCAGGGACTCAGAAGTAACAGATATCCATTGGTACACGAGTGACTATCTTGTTTTTCTGGAATTTCTCCATTCTGTTAATTTGTTATTACTGGACATGCTTGATAAGTAGATCAGACAGAAGGCTTTGAAAGATGTACAGAAACATAACAGTCCTCATCTGTTTCGATCTTTCTGTTTGGCTGAGTACAGGTACATGCAGTTTAACTGGAATACTCTCTGCTTCCCCATGCTATTTGATAATGTGATGAATTTTGCTTTCCTGTGAATCTGGCCTGAATTTATGGTGCACACATAAATCTAACCTTGTTGCCACTTAACTGATAACTGGAGCGCTTCACCTTCTGTTCTATGATGGAAGCCCTGAAGTTCTTATTTCGTGTAGATCATAAATTCACATGACTAGTGACCAAAATGTTGTGTTGTACTCAGGAGATCTGGAAAGGTTTCGCTTACAGCAGTGTTATAAAAACCCAACATGGCTGCTTTGTTCCTTTTGTTTCTCTAATGGCAACCACTACTATGTGTTTGGTAATGTATAAGCAATACCTGTCTTGGGTAGTTTGCTTTCTTAATCAGTAGGTAACAGGTAAGGATGGCCAAATATATTTTCAAAGGAAGCTCTTTTATAAGTATTGTAATAGGGTTTTTTTATTATTATTTTATTTCATCATCATTGCTTGACTGTATTTCTTGTATATATGACTGTAGAAATGAGTCTTAGAGGATGTTCTAAGAGGAGATTGTACCGTTGTGCATCAAGCAGATAATTATATATATATATATATATATTTATATCCAAAAGATGGTGCCTTCATCCCAAACATAATGTGTAGGAATATTTATAAATTTCTCTATGGCAGCACACCTCTAAGCTATTTGTTTTGACCTAAAAAGCACTAGGCATGATATGAATAATCATACAGCAAAAATGGATGACAGAAGTTTCCTTCTGGGGGATGATCTGGATTTAGCCCATGGGCCTCAGTGTGCAGGACAAAATTCTGTTTGCAAATTAGGCAAGACTGTAAAGTCCATCTTCAGGAATGCTTGGAGAAACCTGTCATTTCCTCTTTGTTACACTGTTATTCCACTTTTATTAAGGGAAATAGTGAGGGCAGTTAAAGATGGTGGCACCTGACTTTGCAGAGGCCACTAAATCCAGCACTTCTCGCAGACATCACCGTTGTATCGCCTTTAACAGGGACTTCGCTGAGTTCAGGAATCTGGTGGCTGACTCAGCTCAGCTTTGAGGGTCCTGTTTTCACTGTTGACTGCTCTCTCTTGCAAGACTTTTACCATGATGTTGATACCTTTGGCCAGTTTTAGATCTAGCAGACTCAGGGACTGTTCAAAGTGCCCGGGCTGAGGACCCTTCTACTGGTGGTAGGGAACCTCATCTCTTCAAGCCATAACTTCTCTGTAGCCTTTTCGTATCAACCTCTAACTCCACAAGACCAAGGTCTGGGTGGGGAATTTGAATGTCGCATAATAAGGGAGAAAGCAAAGAATTATTAATGTGTGCATTTCTGTGGTAAATGCTGCAACTTCGCACTTTCCTGCTCAAAACTGTTCCATTCTCCTTTTAATTATATGTATCCTTTTATTTCAAAACAAGTTGAATCTATTTCTGTAGCGAAATGTGCCGGGTAATGATAGGCATTTACACTTTTCTTTGTTAGGCTGCAGCAAGTGTATTTTAAAAGCCTTGTAGCTTTATTTTTCTCTTCGAATGGCATGTCACTTACAAGCTAACATCTCCACCAAGGCTCACTTATAAAAGGACAGTACAACTCCGTGTGCTCATTGTAGTCCTTGGAGCTTATGTCGCTCTTTGCTTTTTCTCCAGAAACTGTATTTGAAGTAGCTACGATCACTAAAACCATGGTGAGATGTGAGAAACTCCAGATAAATTAGATGGCTGAAATAACAGTGATTGCTTTTAACTCCATTTCTCTTTTTCTCTGTTTGCAGGCAGATGGGAGGAAAGGGCTGTATTGCAGTCATTTGCATGATTGCCTACTTTGTCCCTTGACCTGAGAACCTGAGTAGTGGTACATAAGCTGCAGTCAGGAAATGAGAGGCCAAAGTGAACTTGTTTCACTGTTTAACCCTTCCCTACTGCTTTTATTGAATGCAGCTAATTGCTGTCACTTCCACTCAGAGACATTTTAAAATTGAATAATGATTAAAGGGGGCATTTTTATCTAACCAGCTTTCTTTGTATGAAAGATCTGCATTTAGCAGTTGAATTTATTAACAATTCAAATGTAACTGATGAGTTTTCTGTATATTGTTTTGGCTGATAGTGTGTCAGTGTTTGTGTCAAGTAAACATTTTTGCAAACAGTGTAGAGCTCAGAATATGCATGTGGCAGGTTTATTACTCATGTGTATTCATCCTTTCTTACTGTAAATGGTGGTAACTGGGAGACTCAAACTGAAAACAAAATTATTTAGCAAGAGAAATTAGAGGTAACAGTAGCATTCTGGATTTTTTTGTTTGAGAGAGATAGAGAAGCAGAAAAAAATAGTAAAGAAAATTTGGAGCAGAATATTTGGGAGTAAAGAACTGGGAAGGGAATGGGAGAGGAAAATCTGTACGCCCAGAAATGTAGGGGCGGTGGTGAAGCTGCCTGTGGAAACAGGGCTGTTGTTTGATGCCGTGCATGGGGCACGTGCAGAGCCAGCACTGATGGCGGCAGCCCGGGCGGCCCCAGCTGCGGCGTCGCGGAGGGCTCTGCCCCTCGGAGCTGCCCGGGGAGCGAGGAGGCCGCTGGTTCAGGAGTAATGAGCACCCTAGGACAAGCGCCCGACTCCGGGCGCCCTGGAGTGAACTGATGCACGCGCTTCCCAGTCCAGACTCACTCCGATGTGGGCTAGATCCGTGTGAAGGAGAGGAGCTTTTCAACCGCAGACTGCTCTTCAGGGGTAGCAGTTTCTTTCCCAGAAAGGTTTTGGGAGGGAGTTGTTTTTCTAGCCAAACCTACAGCTACAAAGCTAAAAAGGTTGGGGGAGGCACAAAGCGAGTGGTGACATGACTTGTTGACAACCCTAGAATAAATTCGCTAGTAAGGGAAGACACAGTTTAATTACTTGCCGTTTTTGAGCTGTATGATTTGAGGTAATTTTAGAAAGGGAAAGGCCGTTCTAATACTTTATTACACCCTTTATAGTTGAAACTATAATTTCTGCAACTAGGACCAATTTCTGCTGTTAGGGTGAAATAACTTTTTATAAATGATGCATATGACTCACATAATTTTGTAGAAAAATTTTATGTTCAGACATGCCTGAGTATTTTTAAAATAATTAGAATTTTCTGGAAGACATCAAACAATAGTAATGAATATTTCAGAAAAATGAACTGTTACTTTGACTCTGGACATAATTATAAAATTCCTAGACCAAGTGAGTATTAGACATATGGAACAGATGTTCATACAGAACAGAAAAAAAAAAAAGAGACTCTTTTTGACATGACTGATTTTTTCAGAGTTCAGGCAGAGCTAAGAATCTTTGCTTGTCATGTCCAGGTACTGAAGCATTTTTGTGTAGCTTGCAGAAATCTTGAGGATTTGTTAGGAACAATTTTTAGGAAGTGTCTATAAAGTCTTCAGAATTCACTATCTATGGATGCATGAACACTCTGATATTTAAGTGAAGTGTCTGGAAACAGAAATTATGCCCCTCTCGCTCCCATAGCCCATGTTCTTTGCTCAGTAAAATGATCCATGAAGACATCATGCATTTTGCCACACTGCTAATTTCATTTATACAGTTGTCAAACACAATTTATTTATAAGGATTTTGAAATACTTCGCAAACAGAGTGTCACAAGATTTAGTCTTCAATAAAATTCTATTAACTGCCCTGCAATTAAATATTTTATAGAGAAAATAGCATGACTTTTTTTTAAAACTGATTTAGAATTGTCTAGAGAAAGCTAGTAGTTGCCCAGGTCAGGAAAAGCATCCAGCTTCTTTTGCTGATGTTATAGACTTGAAATCTGAAGCAGCAGAATCTATGTGAAGAATAGATCAGTCCAAGAGACACATTGATGAGGCAGTGGAGCTCAAATGCAAGTCTTTGACTCGTGCAAATGGCTCCTTTGGGCTGCTCCACAAGGGAAGATGAGGCCAAGGTGGCCACAGGACACAGAGCCACACAGCTGAGCAGGGTGGTCCTGGTGGGAGCAGCCAGGATCAGAAGGCCCCATTTGGACAAGTCAGCAGAGATGAGGCAGCTCTGACTGCAGACTAGTGGTGGTGATGAGCAAGACTCATGGCTGGACACAGCCATGTGGAGCTGCAGCAAGGGCCAAAGGAAGAGGATGGAACTTACACACAGCTCCTGTGCCATGAGGGGAAGCTCCAAGTAATTCTTTCTCATGGCTTTTTGACATGACCCTTTCGCCCTGGGCCCCTTGCACACTTCTGCTGCCAGGTGACTTCC
>NW_010578261.1:0-12351 GCF_000705375.1 Tinamus guttatus
AAAAAACCCCACCTGGATACCTGCCTTTTCCCAGCTGACAGAGATGGAAGGAAGTACTGAGTATAACAGTGGGAAAGGGGTATATTCCCAAATGTCGCCTTAGTTTTGCTTTCAAGGCCCTTATAGGGAAATATCCTAACTTTAGCCAAAAAGAAGAAAAATAAAGGAAAAGGCTGAAGTAGCTGTTCCAAAGCTAAACACCTGAAGATTTCAATAACATTTGAAGTGCCTCTGTAGCTTGATTTGGGCCATTTGCATCAAGAAAAAATTCATCTTTCCTAAAGCCATATGCATTAACAATACTGCACTTGTGTGCTTTTCCTATAGCTTTCTCCCATGGTATCTGCTGCTACAAGAAGTATGTGTGCCAAGACCCTTCTAACACCCTGATGGCAACACCTTGAGCAGCAGGCAACAGATAGATGGATAGATAAAAAGCAAGTTTTGGAAAGGAAGAATGGAAGTGACAGTGGAATAGCAGCAAAATTAGCTCAGCGATTTAACTCTCTGCTACAGATGTTGTAGTGAGAATGCGGGGGAAGGGGGTTTGAGCACCAAGAGACAGAGGATCCTTGCTCCTGTTAGCACAGCAGCAATCGAGAGATAGCTGGAAAGAGCCATTTCAACCTCCCTGCGTAGCTGTGTGGCAATGCAGCCCATAATTGCTCATAGAGCTCCTCTCAGCCTGCGCAGGCTGCCGGCAGGGAGAGCCGTGCTGGGCAGCCATCTCAGCACAACTGTCCACATGATTCCTTAGGTAACCTCCAAACCAGGCCAAGTTATTTACACAAAGAGCTAAAAACTTCATTTTTAGATCCCATGACTCACAGGACAGTCCTGTACTTGCTGCACCACACTCTTTGCGGCAAGACTTCTGGGCTGAAAAATGAAATTTTATTCATAAAAAGGTAGTCTGCTCCTCAGAGTAAGAGATAAACAACTCGAGCATTACCAGAAGGTCCATATTTGCTTTTAGTCTTCAAACACTTGACAAGATTTGGGGCTGCCCTTAGTACCAGCCCTGGCAGTGCTCCTTCCCTGCATTTGCTCCAACATACTTCCATGGTTCTGGACATGAAGAGCTCTAAAGTGCAGTCAGGGACTCCGAAGGAGGCAGACAGGAGCAGGGACACCTTAACAGAGGCTACAAAAGTCACTATTGCTAGCACCAGAATGAGAAGCCCAGGTTTCCCACCAGCATTAATAGAAGCATTTCTGCTAAGCCACCTTCACTGGATGGCAAGGTCAATTTGCAAAGGCAGGTCAACCCACATATGAATCAATGCAGCATAGAGATAATAGTGGGAAGACTGCCAGAAGGAAAACAACCAAGAACACACCCAAGAACCTTAAACCCAGCAAGCTCACAGTAGAATTACTAAGAGAATTGCTTCCTGCAGTCTCAGATGCTAATTACTTGTTTATTTTCTGTACTTAACATTCTCCTGCCCCGGCTATAGTAAATCCAACCTAATGCTCCAAACAAACAGACTCCAAGGGTCTTTCCTCGAAAGCATTTCTTGGTCACTGGTGCTACCTAGGCACCATTTCAGAAAAACTTTATTTTAAGTCCTAAGTGGTCATTGTTTTGCATGGGAAACAACAACTGGGAAGAAGGAAGGAAGTGGTGCAAAAAGGAATCTGTGTCTTCAAATCATTTCTGTGTGCAGCTACTGCTCTCCAGCCTTCAACAAAGGCTGGGTGGTTTATACAGCCCAGAGAGATGCACCCTTCTCTATATGTCAGCAGCATCCAGTAGATGCTTCTTTAATCAATTTCCTGACTCTGCAGGAAAAAATGACAAAAAATAAAAACAATAGTGCTCTAGGGTTCTTTTCTAACTTTTTGCAGTAGCTCTTTCCTGTTTACAAACTGTTTTTGGAGTTTGTCCCCCCACTTTGTTCACCTTCATCCTAGCTCAGATATTGTCACTTTAATGCTGTTCATCCCTCAGGTTTCTAGTGGGTTCTTGCTGCTGCAAGTCTGCCCCGTCGAAGCACTCCCAGTCCCCATGTTGTATGGCATCGGGCACAGAAAAATCCAGGGAAGAGAGCAAGAAGTGCAAGTTTTTTTTATAGACCCTGTACAAGTCATGAGAAAGTTGAAAGATGTATCTAAGTGATAGCATTATTTAGGTTCTTCGTGACAAAGTAGACAGGGAGTTTAGAGAACTACTGCTCCCTCCCCAAACAGTTTTGTCACAGATTTCTACCATTTCACAAGGGCACTTTACTTCCACCTTCATGATGACCTTTGCACCGATGGGAGGAAAGGAGGGCGTTTGTCTCAACAAATAGAAGGTTTTGTGGATTCAGAGGTTATTGAGTGGCTGACAGAGGGGAATTAGCAAGAGCACAGTTTATCTTAGCAATAAATATGGCCTGACACATGTTCCTGTGTTTAGAACAGCTTCTCATCATCAATAGGCTTGGCAGCTTTGGTTCAGTCAATAAGGCCTAGGACTAGCCTTGGTACAAGCGTCAATTGCTGCTTATTACAATATAGTTTATGGCTTAAGTCTGAGATGCCTTTCTACTGAAAGTTGCTCCTTGCATGGCCAAACTCTTTCAGAGACAAGGGCACAAGAGGAAGAGGAGCTGGCAGGCCAACCGGCAGCAGTGTTTCGAGTCTGAGTAATGAGGCAAGGGAGAATAGGAGGACACTCAGCAAATAGATTGAAGACTCGAAATCAGAAGCCTGGCCTGGTGCTGCCCCACTCTCCTGTCAGAGCACTAGGAATAACAGAAAAGCTGGTTCAGGTATCACTGCCAGAGAGCTCTCAATAGTGCTATGATGTATAGAATCTTGAGTCTGTATCTCTGTTGCTCAGTTAAAGACCTTAGGAGAAAGGATCCTGTGCCTACTAGTGTTTTTTCCCCAGAGCACTCTATTCCCCCTGATCTCACCCTTTACAAAACTCTCTTCAGTGAGCTGCATTGGAAAAGAACAAACGGGAAGTTGGAAATTTCCACAGAATATAGCACCCTGAAAAGCCTAAACATTATTTTGCTATTGTCAGGTTTTCTCCCATCCATGCTCAGCCACCCCAAGACATAGTGAAGTTACCTACATGTACTTATTGTCAGGTTGGGAAAGAGGTTCAAGAGGTTCACTATATCACATATTTCATAACCACCACCATCTTGAGGAGCAGGACTTGCCCTACCCATCCTTTCCTTCATTTCTTTTCCCCTCACACCAAAAAGCAGAGAAATACTTGCCTACCTCCAAGTCACCAAAGACAACACAGCTCCTAACTTCATCAGTACTAGCCCAGCTGCCTCCCCTTTTCTTCACTACCGTTTCCACATCACCCACCCGTTGTAACAAACGAGCTACCAAAGCTGCCAGCAGACACATTCGTTGTCTCTAGCAAAAGAAAAGGCAACCACGACCCAAAGCTGTGACCTCGTTACAGCTTGTAATGAGCTGACAGGGAAAATATTTCTGCCTGATTAGAATCTTTAATGAGCTCCTGATTATTATGAGAGCAAGCTGGTTGGCTTTCCATTTTGTCCCATCTGTAATGGTAGGACAGCTTCTAACATTCCCTTTGTATTTCTCTCAGTCTACCTGGAAGAGGTTTAGTCACTCTTCAGCATCCTGTATTGCACCCTGGGAACAGCAAAGAAGAAATTCTGCTGATGGGGATTTATCAGCCCTTGCTGATAAATCAAGGGTGCTCCTTGCGGAAGAACCCTTAGGGCACCATTGATGTCCCCAAAGGCATCAATACCCAAAGGCACCAAGATACACTGAGCCCCAAAGAGGGCTGTTATCTGGGGTGATTTAAGATCTCTTAACATGTATTTGGAACCAGGGTGCTATTTTCTCATTACTTGTTACCTATTAAAAAAATAGCCTCCTCAAGCAACAGGCTAGGCAATGTCACTAGCAAAGGAAAACTTCAAAAATACATGTTTACAATGAAAGCAGGGGGTCCAAACTGGCCTGTGCGGTAAGCAGAGGGCCTGGATCTCCTATGGCACATGTGCAGATCGGGCATTGCTGCCCCATCCCCAGATGTCTACTGCTGGTAGACACAAGAGGCCAGAGAGGGCACAGGAAGGGCACGTCCTCTCTTCCCTAGGGTCCCTGCAGACACCTAGTGTATCTGCAAGGCCGCTCTGAAACACATCACAGAGGTGTTTTGTCTTTTTTCAGCACAGGACTGCAGACATCCCTGCACCTTGGCAGTTCTGTGCTCTCCCTGTACACAGGACCCCACAGACAGTAGTGACCATATGGAGTCACCAGCCCTGCTCCATCCCACATCCAAACTCTGGGATTTTATGCCCAGTCCTTCATGCCCGCCTCCATCTGTCGGCATCTCTACTCTTTCTCCCCCAGTCTGTTAAATAAAGCCCTCTCAACATTTACTCTTGACTCCTTGTTCAGAAACCATGACAGACAGCAATTTCTCTCATCAAGCTATTTCTTCCTCCCTAGTGATGAGAAACACTTTTTCTCTAGCTTCCCAGCTACTTTTACAGCCAAAAGTAAACCAAGGCCTTCCGCAGGAGAAGATGGGAGAAGTTCTCCAACCCCAACTTGTGACGCAACCTA
Organism: Tinamus guttatus; assembly: GCF_000705375.1. The sequence goes on from NW_010578261.1 coordinate 4,567, forward strand.
CTACACCCACAGTCACAGGAAGCATTGGTTTGCACAGGAAAAAAAAACAAACTGTGCTGATTAATTTTTTAAGACTGGACATACATCTTTAAAGGGTATCTTTACAGTTTACCTGCACTTCACTGGAGTGACTGGCCTGATCTCAGTAACTGAGATGCTTCGTGTGGTCTTGGTGATTCAACTCCAGCCCACACAACTTGAGTGTCCAAGATGATCTGGTGGTCTGACTGAGCCAAGTGACTCATGTGACCAACGCAGCTTGGGACAGGACATCCTGGTGATGACTGTGACTCAGTCTCTGCTGCTGTTGTGTCATAAAGAAGGGCTGGCACAGATAGATATGGGCAAGTGGTTAGTCACTGTCTTGCACAGGTGGTAAAGATTTCAAAGTAATTACAAACACAGCTGCATTCTATGCAAATACATATATATTCATTCAATAGAATAAAGTATAAACTTTCTTGCTTAAAGGTTTATGCTTTCTTGCTTAAAGGTTTATGGCTTCTACAAACAGAAGTATGAAGAAATGTCTGCCATGACAATTGTGCAATGCCATAAGCAAGGAAGTATTGCCAAATTGTGAGGTTCTTCTACCTCTCTCTTAGCGAACCGGGGCTCCTGTTGTTGGAGAATGCAGTCTCAACTAGACACAGCAGCGGTCGGATAAGATCGACAAGATTCATGTTATAAATCATGATGTTTTATTATAACTTGTGTTAATATTTTGATGACTTTTTATTCATTCAGACATCACCATTGCCCCTTAGTCTGTGTAATCATGTATGTTTGGGCATGTACTTTATTCTTACAGTGAGGAATTAGAAGGTTTGTGCCTGAGAATACTCTAAAGATTTTATGTAACCACAGAGTCTTGGAGCAAATGACTATGTCAGGAACCTCAGCCCAGAACCAACATGGGCTTCCCCTCAGACTGACGTTAATAAAACACCAAACCAGAACTGTGGTGCTTACGAGCGCTTGATTTACCCAGAACCTTTCCATCTTTGCATGTCTGAACTAAAAACAAAAAACGTTGAAGGCTTTTGAAAGAAAGATATATATTTGGTATCATCCACTTGTACATGCCTCAACAATATAAACATAACCTGTGTCTTTACACTGGTTATACATTTTGTAACTGAGACACTAACACTCAGCACTTGCAACACTTTTAATCTGTAGATTTAATCTGTAGAACCCCATTAGAGAGGCACATGAGCACTATAAACCTGATAAGGGCCTGTGGGCTTCCCAAAGGGCAACTTTGCTTTATGATTTTCTTCTTTCGGGAGGAGGAAGGGTCACTGTCTTCGAGTTTCCCGAGGACAGAGGGCTTATTCCCTCTGGCTGCCTGAGAGGAGGAACTGGGCTCTCTGACTCTCTGGTGTTCCCTCATGACAATTATTTATTCAAAACCTTGACCAATTTCAACCAAATTCAAGAGAAACATGAAGAGCCCAGGCATAACGAAAGTCCTTTAGGTTTAAAGGGTATAGGTGTGGGTATAGGTGAGGGGTGTGTGAGAATCCCCACTGCAGGAGAGTCTGCAAAGCCAACATATCAGTGCCCAAAAACCTGCATGGGGGGACCCCAGAAAATACCCCAGAGCAGAGGAGACTCCAGGCTCACAGAGGCACTTGGTAGAGCAAGTTCTCTGCGCTGGGAGCTGGCACAGCCCCACACAGCAGTGCCAGTCACTCCCTAGTACCTTGCGGCTGTCAGGGAGATGGTGACTTGCATCCTGGGGCCAGCTGCACTCATTGCCCCCCAGTTTGCTCTCCTGTGGCTTCCCTTCATAGCATTATTGGATAGCACTTCATGTGTGCTAATGTTCTCAATGGCCAAAAATGTTTGGAAGCCCTCATCACACCTCACCAAGGAAAGAGCATCCTCATTCCTCTTCAGACCTGTCCCAAGGAGACTGTATCCTCTACGTTAACGATGCTGGACCATCTCCAGCAACGAAGCTGTGCGGTGTCGCTAATGTTCCTGCATCTGCTCAGCACAGAGAGGCCAATGAGCCTTCTAGCTGCGCAAGTCACCCCACACCTGCTCTGCAAATAAGTTCACACCAGGTCATATCCTAGCTCTGCTGCTGGCTTTGCTGGACATGAGCATCAGCCAGTTCTTTCAGAAGCTGCTGAACAATACGGATGAGATTAATGATGGATGTGACTCTTACCTGCTCCCTGCAGATTTTCTGTACTATACTTGGGAGAACCCCTTTCTTCCTCTGGAGAAAGAAGGCAGCACATGGAGGGCATTATTCCTCCTATTGGCACTGAAACAATGACACTGCTAGTACATTAAAAAAAATGGAAGGAGTTTATGCCTTCATGTTTTTAAAAAAAAGGGCTAGGATGTTTTCCAGGACTAGAAACCAATTTAAGGCCAAGGCTGACATCATTGGGATCATTGCCAATTAACTTAATGAATAAAATTCTCCTCTTGAGTTGTGCTCCATGCATGCAGGAGAGAAGCCGGATTGTTTTCCTGTCCCAGTTTTGGATAGAATTTTTTGCTGCATTCAGTCAGAGACATCTGCCTGTTTTCATGCCTGCAATGTAAGCTGGTGTTGAAGCTGCATCTGCTAAGGAGCCTCTGGGCTCCCTATCCTGGGGGTCATTTCAGGGCAAAAATATCCATTAGCTGCTTACGCTGGAGCATACACTCAACAAAAGCACAAGCAAAGAACATAATGATGCATCAAGCCCTGCATACGACTCGTGGCAGGCAGTGCCCAACAAGAGGGAGAGAGGCCGGGGAGCAGGGCTGCTGCTCACGCCACATCCGAGCCTCCCGACCCCAGGAACGCGAGCATGGGCCTGCCCAGCCGCGCTCACCGGCATGGCAGAAGAAGGAGCACACGGCCCCGCATGGCTCCCAGCAGCTCCAGCTCCCTGTTAATCCCTGGGCGGGAAAGAGGATGGCTCTAGTCCTCTCTGATTGTGCAGCAGGGACGGGAACCCATCGCCAGCCCCAGCATCCTGCTCGCGTCCTGCCGGCCTCAACCCCATATCTGCCCTCCTGCATCCCTGGTCTAGCACTCTCCAATACCACAGCCACTGGTTCCGCAGCCACTACGTAGAAAAGCTAAATAAAATGAACGAATCCCAAGTCCCTGGCAAAAGAAAAGGAGAGTGGAAAGCGGGCTGGGCGCGGGTGTATGTGTTCCAGGGTGTGTGAATGACTAGAAACAAAAACAAAATCCCTGAAAACTCAAAGAAAATGCGAACAAAAGGTGGGAGAAAACCACAAAAGCAAATGTGCGGCAGCGAGAAGAGGGGTTCTGTATATTGATATTTGAAACGGGCTCTTTAAAATGGAAGATAATGACACTGAAAATTATTCTGAGCTTTTCAAAGGCATAAATGACCAAACTGCCTCCTGACTCCTGAATTACATTATCCAGAAAGAACTTAATAGCATGTTATTATCGCTTCTCCTCGCTGACAGGATTTCGGCACTGAAAAGACAAACAAGAAGTGCATTCATAATCACAATCGTGTTCACCTCTGCAGAGCGCCGACCGCGGCTAATTTCAGGTAAGTGTTTCGGTGAAAGGGAGAGGGAGATTGGCGGCGATAATTTAGCTTGGCGGTGCCGTGATCGTCTTTGTTGCTGGCCAAGAGGGACAGACTGGGGGTTCCCAGGAGCCAGCCTGGCCGGGAAGGAGGCTGGAGGCAAGAGCCACCTGCATCGCCACAGGGAAAGATGTGGCATGAGTTGGGAAGTCTCAGCTGATGGGGCTGATTAGCCAACGCCAAGTGGAAGCGTTCCCCATGAGACACCATGCCACCCATCCCACCTGGTCTGGTCTTTCAAGGCTAACCCAAACTCACTGGGTCATTTTTAGTGTGCGTTTCCTTGCTGTAGCTGACAGCCCTCCAGACAGACACACTGCCGCTGGCCCTGCACCAAGGGCAGCGGAGGCGATGTGTGACCCTGCCAGGACACAGCACCATCAGGTCACTGCCTCAGGAAGGATCGTGTTGTGGCTGTTCACTTTGGGTTATTCCTGAGGCCTTTTTTTAACAATTTTCTTGTGTTTTCTCCACAAGAGCTCCTGCACTCCAAAATTCACCCCTGACAGGAGGCATGAGGCCTCAACGCCCGAAAACAAGAGTCCATGAGCGAAAGGGGCAGGCTGCTCGGCAGCCATCGGGTATATATTTGTGCAAGGGGCCGCCTGGGCGCTATGGCTTGCTGTAGCGTGGCTCCACAGAGCGAGGTCCCAGGCCCGAGACTGCCCAGGCCACGACGCTGGCGCACGGGGCCTGAGCCAGGCCCAAGAGGCAGCTCAGTGCCCTGCCACCAGCGTGTGATTTATGCCCTGGGTTTAACAACATTTCATCTCAGCAGTCACGCTCCAGCGTCTGCCGCCTCTGAGCGTTTGGAGGGGGGAACTGCCAATAATCACAGCCAGCCGCCGTGACCCACGGCCTGCTCCCTACATGCAGTGCCGCAATTTCCCTCAGCAGCATGGAGTGCTGGATGGCCCTCATCCCCAGGAGAAGACAGGCCATGGGGTGCACATCATGCCGCGCACTCAGCACCTCCAACATGGTGAGGATCCCTTGTCGGCCATGCCAGTGGCTCTGCCAGCTCCCCACAGCCACTGGGAAACCCCGGCCCCAGCAGAGCGTCGCCATGGGCAGGGAGCACAGAGCAGCTGTGCGGCCCTGTGCGTGTCGCGGTGAGCGTGGCAGCAGCGAGAGGAAACGGCAGGCTGAGGAGCTGGGACACGAGGCCAGGGAGCAGTGTCCAAACGAAAGCAGGTGCATGGATCACATCAGCTGGGCGCTGGGGTGAAGAGCAGGGAGCAGCCCTCGCCAACGCAGCCTGCCTTGGACGGTCTGACACAGCCTATCAACGCGCCCTTTCATTCCCCGCCCTTAGTCTTATTCTCTGGGAACAAAATTGAAAAGTCAAGCATAATTTCTTCAGAGCAGTACTCCCGTAACACTGACTGCTCCGCCGGCTGCACAAAGCTAGCAGTGGTGTGATGCTTTCAGCTGACTTTCCACACCGTGCAAAGCAATCTGCTTTCCTCCCTCTCTCTTCCCCTATGGCTCTGTCTGGCTCACACCGGTGCATTTTAGATGTGTTGATACACCAGAATAAATCCCCAGCCCACATCACCTCATTACTCAGTCTCCCACGTGTTCTGATGCAAGATGGCTATTTCACTACTGATCCCCCACGAAAGGTGGCTACGTCGATAGGCTTTTTGTGCTCTGGTTCTGTTCAGGTTTATCTGATGGTCTCATGACGCAGAGGAGCAAATGCAGGCCCAGCACAGAAGGGATGCAGCACAGGCAGCCACATAAGCAGCTTCCTGGTGATATATGCATCTTATATTGCTGGGTGTTCCTTTCAGCCTTATCAGCAAGATGGATAGTTTAGACAAGGTGAAGGACAAGATAGTAATAACAATGGCCATGATTACTATTTTTCATATTTTCTTTAGGAGCAGTATTATATTACCAAGCTTCATGCATGTCACTTTGTTTATTAGCTACCATTTAGCAGTCTCTTCCATCTTTGCTTTATTAAAGTTAGAAGCACTATTAGCTGACACGACAGCAGGTTCCTGTGACCAAGCAGGCAGCTCACAGGGGCAGCCACACTGGGAAAACACTTGATTGTTTCCTTAGATCCTTGCTGAGCTTGGAACCACAGGGCTGCAAACTCCCTGCAGGTGACGTGTTTTAACATACGGATATGTGTTGTTTCACTGGACCTAATTTTTGTTCCCTCCTCTGCGGTGCTCCAGCTATAGGAAGGGACTTTTTGAATGAGACAAACGCTCATCTTTATCAAAATAGGGAAGAGTGGCCTCAGCAAAAAAAGAATCAGAATCAAATGAGCGAATGAAAACAAACCAAAACAAATCACCAAGCCCTTCTCTAGTATGTAATATGTCTGCAATCTGAATGAACACTATTTACCAGAACACCAAAATCAAAGTATTTGGTTTACTTTGTTGGGTCAAGAGTCAAGATGCACAAAGACATAATCAAGATGAGCAAAGACATCAGCTAGTGATCCAACCTCACTGCTGATCTGAAGGGCCAAGGAGCATTGCAATCAGGGAGAGGCTCTCCAGGACACCCAAGGCAACCCGTCAAGGCCATTACCCTTTGAAAATATCATCTTGAACTGTACTGAGACTCAGCTGGGAGGCTGGTGCTGCCTCAGTGTGTCACAGGTTCAATGGGATAAGCACAGTTAAGTGCACAATCATATTTTGCCTAGCTGCAGCCTTCAGGGCTCCTTCAAGCATAGCTGACAGTGAGTGAACTGCAGCGATCCCTGAAGATGACAGGGACTTGGATCCTTGCACCACGAGGATTGGTTGCAACTTTCCGAGGAGGTACGGGAAGGACTTGGCTGGGTGCAGTTCCCGACACAACACGTACCAAACGCCTTCAGCCGGAGAAATGCTGAGTGCTTTCTCTATGGGGCCTGATTCTCATTACACAAAGGTCACTTAACATCCCTCTAGCTCTCTCAAGAAGCCTTCAACTGCATGTAAGCAGAAGTTACTCCTATTTTAAAGCCTGTTCAAAGCCTGAGGCAGCTTTAATGTGAAGCAATCTGCAGCAAGATCCTGGAAAAGTGCACTGCCTGTTCACACAAAGCACCACAACATCGGGGTTTTGGACAGGAAAGGGCTGAGAGGCTGCTGGCCACTTAAAACCACCAGGTGAACTACCCAGCCTGGCTTTTGCTCAGGACACCCGTGCTCACAGCTGCCCCAGCTCCAAAAATGAACAAGTGAAACAGTCTGCAAATGCTGGTCTGGGCATTACTTCAAAAAACAGCGATGAGCAATATTATCTTGTATCCGAGTACAACATAGATACAATAGGGAAAATCTGGGCGAGTGAAACCCAGATCCAAGCTCATCCTAACCACAGTGCTCACTAGTTGGCTGCTTTCAGACAGACCCTGCCCAGCTTTGTACTGTGGATTTACAGCATCATGGACACACTGGCTGGTCCAACCTCATGCTCCAGGTTGGACCATCACCAACACTCAACCAGCTCAGCCATGTCTCAGTCTCCATATCATGAAAACCTCCCAGGATGGGCACCCTCTCTGTGACATGTCCTGGTGTTGTACTACCCCCACGGTGAAGAAGTTTTTCTGAGTGTTCGATCTGACTATCCAAACCACAATTTCTGGCTGTTAGCCATATTAAAAATCATTTGCTGCTACAAGAAAAAAAAAATGGGCTCCATTGCCTCTGTAACTTCCTTAATAGTTGCCAAACTTTGCATTACTAATGTCAGGACATCACTATCCAGTTCTTTGGCAGGCATGGGCAGAGTCTGAGCATCTCCTGGATCAATGTAGATGATCCCAGATGCATTTAGTTAAAGGGCAAATACCAGGCTGCAACACAGCAATTCCCCTGTGTCCTGTACAAACTGCTTCCCCTAATACTTGGTCATTTACCTGTGTTACATTGTAATGCTTCTAGCTGTAAGAGTGAGCTCACGCTTTGCATCCCTCTACGATATCCCTTCTGTTGCTGGCTGTAAGGGAAACAGAATGGAAATTATCAGTACTGAGGCTTTTTATGCACAGCATTATGGGCTGGGAGAGAAAAAAGCCCAGGCCCTTGCCCTAAACCAGGAGGAGCAGGAAGGTGAGAGTTGCAGCGGACAGTGTGGGGCACCGTTTTTCCCCAAAGGGCTGTGGAAGGAGGCCAGAGTGGCGTGCGGGAGCGCCACGCTGCCTGGGCACACAGACCAGCAGCATCTCCCGCGGCCCTCT
>NW_010578265.1:0-47767 GCF_000705375.1 Tinamus guttatus
CCGTTCCCTAACTATCTGCAACACTAATGAGGCTATCCTTGTCTTCCAACTAATTCAGAGCTAGCTTGGGAATTCTTGCATGTTCTGCTGTATCCACTCTGATTACTTGCTCCCAACTTGAGGCCAACAGTCATTCCACAGACAAAAAATATGTCTGAACACAGAGCCCATTTTGCTGGGGAGAAGAGAATGGATGGGGTTTCACACACAGATTGCACCATTTGCAGATGATTTATTTTTCAAAGAGGATAAGGAAGATGTAGGGTTAAAGCAATAGATTAGAAGCCAGTTCAGACAGAATTGTTTTTAGATATTGGAGAGCATATAGCTTTGTTGTTACACTTCCAGTCTGCTGCCTTTAAAATAAATTAACATGCAATTCCACAAAACACAGACATTAGTAACAAAACCATGGAAAGCATCCCTATCCTTCCTGTATGACCATTAAACAGTATGATTGGAAACTAGTTCTCACAGTAAGCTGTGATATGATCCAGGCTGACAATAATCCTTTTCTTTCTAGGATTGGTTTTGAGCTGCTTATTTCCCTGACTCCCATTACAGCATAGCCAGAGAAACAGCCAGAGCTTGAGGGGCTGTGAATCAGGATGCAAGGGCATACACCTCTGGAGTTGATCTGGCCCAAAAAATGGAGCCACACAGGGATGGGGTACAGTTCTCAGAGCTTCCCTATTCAACACATACTTCAAGCCAAGGGATATTTCCCTGAAGATCACCATGAAGGAATACATTCCTTATAAAACCTTCCGAAACTTTCCTCCAAACACTTTCTAAATTATGCCTTTGGCATGATTTTCTTGAGGAAAGAGGAATATTTGAGTTATGCTAGGTTTGAGGTGAAGAAATTAATGCATCCTATCCATGGTTATACTGGGAATCGGAATAGCTTCTTTCCTCAGGTACTCTGGTGATTACTGTAACTGGCAATATATTAAAAATTTAGTCTGAATACTTCTCTGCTCCCATGCATCCTGACCTTCCATCAGAATTTCAGACATAATTAAATGCTTCATAAAAACAATCCAAATATTATCTTTAGCCTCAGCTTGGGGCCCACCAGCTATTTTGGCAAGGTCACAAGGGAAGGATCTTTTTCTTAAAGTGGTTTTATCAGGATGAATTTAAGACTGCCCAAAATAAGGAAATACAAAACAGCTCATGCTGAGGTAAACTGAACATCAGAAAGAAAATGTCATGTCACTGCCTTCCCTCACAAGATAACCACTAGCTTGTGTATAGCCTCCATGTGCAGTTGTGTAAAATAGAAGGGTATAAAAAAAATCTAGCTGTGGATGTTCCACTATATTCTGTCACGTATATTCAGCTTTCACAACACCAAATCTGTATAGCAGTCAAACCTGATTTAAAAATAAATGGCCTTGAATCAGAGGAAAAAATATGTAAAGAAATGTACAATAGTTTAAGAGATCTCTACATTTTTTTTTCTAAAAATCTGCCTTAGCCATTGGCAATCACTTCAGAAATATGCTATGCTTGGTATCCTTGCCTTCCTCAAAGATCACAGAGAAGTCAATATACCATCATATTAAGAGCAAATCAACATGTGTCTAACCTGTCAAGTCTGTCAAGTCCTTCACTTAGCTTTATTACTACAGAGGTTGAGTCAATGTGTAAAGACAGTTAGAGTAGGAGCTAGTTCATATATGGGCTAGATGATTATATTGTGACAGAGCTCTCTAACACAAGGACAAACACTACACAAAAACTCTTTCTTCATTCCTAGAGGCAATACACTTCTTTCATTCCTAGATTCTGTTGTCTTTGTTAGGGAAAATGAGAATATTTGAGTAATAGAATAGATATACTAGTCAATCCCAATGGGCTACCTGTAGGCTAACACTGATTTATTTATTTTATTAATCTATGTTAGAGCTGCGGTTCTGTCTAGTCTGACAGTTTGGTTACCTTTCCAAGGAAAAGAAAAAAAGGCTGTTTTTGGATACTTATGTTTTTGGATACAAAATGGCGATCATTTTTAAAGTCACGAATGTCTTCAATAAGATGCACACACCAGCCAAATTATCTGGTTATAACAAGATATATTTACATATATTTTAATGACATTTAAAATAATTAAAACAAGAGCAGTCATTTATTCAATCAGTCTAATCTGAGCATATGCATATTTTGTGAAAATAATTTTATTTTTTATATTTTTAACCAATAGATGGTGCTAGCAATTTCTGCATTTGCTGAAATAACTGCACCCATTTTACTCAGCACAAAGCCCATAACATTCTCCTAGAACTGCTAGAAAGAAGCAGTCTATCCATGTGCCAGTTAAAGTAGGCAATGCCAGCTCACTGGTACTCAACATTTTATATACTGAAAGGCTAGTAGAGCAGCAAAAAGCCATCAGTAACTACCCACTGCAGAGCATATACAATGTGCAAATGAGAAATCTGCTCTTACTCCTCCAATGTATTGTCAAGCTTTTTAGAATGTTCATGTCACATTTTGCAGTCACTAGGCTACATATTTACTCTTAGCTAAAAAGAGTTTGGCACCAGTCAAATTAGCTCCTCCGTCGGTCTTCTGCAAAATGGATTGCAAACTTAAGATCTTAAGCTTAAATCCTGCCAAAATTTCATCCACATGCTTCATTTTCCACACTGGAAATAGTCCCACAAAGTCAATCAAGATGCTCACAGTGTGCAAAGTTAGGCCAACATGTGATTGTCCATGAATTTGGAGGTACAAGAAGGGGTCAAGAATAGCCTTTATTTTTCTTAGCAGTTACATGCATTCTGAAAAATTCCTTCTGAGATACTACTGCTCTTCAAAAGAAAGTCATAGTCCCACACTCTCCCGCTCATCTGCACATGTAGTACATCCTTCAGTTTCAACTGGTTTACACAAATCGATGATGATTTCAACAAGTCAATTGCAAGTCCCAGACTTAGAGCTCCTGTGGCTTTTGAATGCCTCCTGTTTTCCACTATGACTCCCACTGCCTTTTGGAGACGTAAAAGGGAACTTCAAGCATCCAAAATTGTATGTGTGTGTTTTATATGTGTGGGTATGCTATATATATTTATATGCATTATATATATGCATATATTTAAAGCATTATAAAGCCAGAACATCTTCCTCCACTTTGCATAGCATCTCTTTAAGAGAATATCATCTCTGGGAACATTTACCCAGCAGCTTATGAAACTTATCATTGTCATCAGTGATCACTTATCACTGATGTACATTTTTAGTTTTTGTTTAATTTATCAAGACATTTGTACATTTATAGAAGTGTAGGCAAAACATGAATTATTATTTTTCACATCTATTAAAAGAGCCACAAACCCAAAAAGCTCACTCCAGAAAATGCTGTCACTTCTGTTACACAGTGACATGGTGGAAATGCCAATGTGTTATTGCAAAACCAAAAAAAAAACCAAATAGTATTACTGAACACCTTACCTACATTTTATTCTTTTTTTTTCCCCTCTCTCCTTTTTTTTAGAGAAACATGGCTTCAGTTCTTAATGGATGAGCCCTAATCGAAAAAGAGCATGCCTTTAGGTGCATTGATAAATGGTGTAACAAACTCATTTACTGGCAAAAGAAGCTCTGAAAAAAAAAATATGTATATATATATATATGTATATGTAATAATACTGTTTTCAATTTGATAGTTTATAAATCAAAGATAATGGTAACGGATCTCATAGTTTAGAAAACATGGAGTGATATTATGGGTCTCCTTGAATACAATGATTTATCCTTACGGATTATGTCAAAGACTCATGTACTCTACAGGCAGTCTGAGAGGCCTCTACACTGTCACTCTGTTTTCCTGAGAAGTATTTCTGGTATGTAACATCAGGGGGAGATTTTCAGTGACCATAGCAATACCGAGATATTTTGTACTGTACTTCTGCAATGCAGAATTGTTATAAAAAGCAGCAGACTTGCAGGCTGCATTAACTATCTCATAAGCTGCCTTGCAGAAAAGAACTGAGAAGGGAGCTCCAGTCACTTCCACTCCCTGCTTTCTCCCTCAACCTAGACATTGATGCTGTATAACTTTCTGAGCTCTTTGTGAAAGAAGATGATTCCACGAACACGACTCATTCCCTATTTTTGCACCTTTTTAAGAATATCTTCATCTTCTTTTCGTGAATCTGTGACTCCTTAATGGAGTATATATATTTAGCTCCCAACTGGAACTCTGCTACATTTTCTCACTGAAATGCAAGTATTCATTCTCCCAGGAAGTAGCATTGTTGATCTCTCTTGAAAGACAGAGACGCAAAGCACAAAAGGCATGAATTAAATTATCCTAGACTGCATGGTAATTCATCACTGAACAAAACAGCTACTTAAAAGCAAAATCAAAAACCAGTTCTCTCACTAACACTGTCAACATTCAAATCCTTCCTTATGGAGCAAACCCGATAAGCACTACGTTTACCTTGTAAGATAGAAGATATCAGGCTTTGTTAAAACTGAGTAGGCATTTATGGAAAACTGGACACAGTTTCATCAATGGTAGATTAAAATTAGTCCACTAGTCACTATGAGTAGACTTTACATCCAGAAATAAATCACTGATTCCCCCACACATATTTTGCTTTTTTTTTTCATCCTGCAAAAAATTATCAGTACTACTCTTATTTTAGTATGTCTCTGGGGATGAACATAGATGTAATTCTTCAGATTTTGGTTTGAAACATTAGGGGAGCTTTAGGTCATATGCCAGATCTAACATTTCAGTAGTGATGGAACTCAGCAAATAATTCTTTGTGATCAGGAAACTACAGCTACATTTTTGCTTTCTACTTTATGACAATACTCATTCATATGTACACCATAAACAATACTTACAATATTCATACACACAGAATATCCTGACTGTGGCTTCTAGACCATTGACAGTGAGCGTGACATTTCGACTTAGCAGGGACAAATCCCTAAAGAGATTCTATGGTTTGATTTACCTCTCTCTTTCTTTCTTTCTTTCTTTTTTTTTTCCCCTAATGCACTAAACAGAGGCATATCATGTGCTACCCTAGGATGATCCACACTGTTACATTCCTACTACTCTTAATGCTTGTCTCAGTCCTGACTCATTCCAAGCATAACATTAACAAGTAATACCAGAGGACACTTGTGCATAGAAATTACCCAAGATTATTTCCATTAGTCCTCCCTGTTTTGGAGGGAAGAGGACTTCTCTCTAAAGTATGCAAGTAATTTGTCCTCAGAGCTAGAGAGCAGTATGTATGTGACCTGTTTTTTATAGATATGTATAAACACAGTCTATAAAATCCTCCACATACTATCTGACAATTTTCAAGGAAGTCTAAATACAGTTTTTAAAGATGGTCTTTCTTCTGCTTGAATGCACACCAACTGTTATGGAGTTTGGAAGTTCAGCCTAAATTCATGGCAAGGTGCACTGCCAGGACAGTCCATCTGAAAGCTGTTCAAAACAGGATCAGAAGGATTCACACAGCTTTCATTATAAATACAAGAGTGGACAAGAGCCAAATACTAACGGATGTATGATTTTAAAAATTCTGACTCACTTTTGAAAAAAAAATAAAAGCAAGGATCGGAAAGAAATGTTCCTACTTGACAGTGTACACCATACCTTCTTAGTAATTTTCTCCCTTTCCTGAAGCGTCTTCTACCAGTTTATGGAAAAGGCGGGACAGTGAATTGCATGAACCACAGGTCTCAGCCTGCAAACCCATTACAAATATTATGCCTATGAAAGCATAATCTAGGACACATATTTTCAGAATGAAACGGAAACATCGGAATCAGCACACTGACAGAAACCTCAGAAATGAGGGGGATATCTTATTTTAACTTGCAATAAAACGAAGCAATCAACAACATTTTTTCAACTACATAGATAGAGAAGTACTGCAAGTGGGGATAATAAAACTTACTTCTGTTCTCATTGAAATCAGTGCCAAAAAGCCTATTAAATTCATTGGTGTACAATCAGGCATGCTACAGTCCCATCTTTTACTACCAGTGAAGTCATGGCAGGTATAATTCAGTCATTCACCCAATAGTAATTGAACTGACCCTAATCCTAGTATGTGGGCTTAATCATCACTAGTATTTAGGTTTGCATGACATTGCTAGTTTATAAGGGAAAAGATTGAAGTGGAATGGAATAATGTTGGGGTACTGCCACTATGTGCAGTATGGTGGGTGGCTGCATCTATAATAGTGTGTATTCCTGAATAATTCCTTGTGGCAAAGAATCTGGGAGAAATGGGAGAATGTATGGAAAAGAACAGACAAAAAATACTACTGGATTTTAAGAACAGAATGATCAGGAAAGACAACAGACCTCAGAGCATGTTAAAATTTTATTAAGAGATATCAGACTTTGAGGGAAAGTTACATAATGCTAGTAAACAAATGTTAACAGTGTTTAAAGACCAAGGAAAGTGAATAATTTATTATGTGTGTCACGCTGGGAGTGATATTAGTCATTTAGACTCAACAGGAAGCATTTTCAGAAAAGCTTTTATGATTGTTCTTTGTCTGCTCCCAGTGAAATCAGGATAAAAAGTTAACTGACTTCAATAAAAGGATAATTTGGCCAAAGAACAAGAACCCAGAACCTAAAAGAGACATATTAGAAGTAACAAACATGGATGAAGAATAAATACAGTGCAGACAATAATGCAAGTGAAGTGAGTGGAACGTCAATGATATGGACAGCCAAAAACTAAATAGCAAATGTACCCAATAATCTTATTGGTTCAATTTCAATAACTGCTGAGAATCAAGACCTGTTAATAAAAGTACCAAGCAGTATATGGGCTGCTAATTTTAACTGCTTACATTAACCTGACAGAGGTTAAATCTGCCAAGTTCAGCAGACTCGCATCCAATTTTTCAATCCTTTTCACCATGAGTTGAAAACACTTCTCTCCTGCTTCCCCTCCTTCCCTCCCATTCCCCGCTAATCCACAAAACATAATCCCTGAATGCAGAATTATCTGAATTAAGTCACTGAAGACTTAATTCTCACTAAATGGAGGTTCAAACAGGACACTGAAAAAGTCTTACAATATACCCCTCCCAGACTTGTTTGACTGCTATACTTTAGTAGTCAAAGCATCCTCCAAATCGGCTGGTAATCACTGAGATATTTAGGTTGGAAAGGACCTCTGAATGTCTGCTAGTCTGACTGCCTGGCTCAGAGCAGGTTGAATAAGGACAGGTTCATATCTGATCACATCTCAAAAAACTCCAAGGACAGATATTCCCAACCTCTTTGGGCAACCTGTTCTTAGTTCCTACATACCCAGTCAAACAAGAAGAAAAGCTAATTGAAAACACTTCAAGAGTGTGATCTTGAATGGATATTCACTGAGTTGTTGACTGCAACTACTGGTGCAAGATATCATCTCTTCTGTAGAAGATCATAGCAGAGGAAGATTTTCTCAACTGTTTGCTATATTTGCGGTCTCCTAGGACTCAAGAAGAATCATGATCTACCCAGAGCATAGATTTTGTAGACTCATGCAAGTAGGCATCTAAATTCTAGATCAATATTCCCCCATAATACCTGTATTTCATGTATCTAATTAAGAATCAAGACAAATGAGATAATAAAAACAGATTGAACTTCCTATTTAAGGAACTCTCTGACATGTGATATATTTCATAGTTATCAAACCAAAATATGATTAACCTAAAATCAATAATAATATTAAAACTTGAATATGGGGCATACAAACACCCAAACTACTATGCTATTGATCTGACTGAAAAAGTGTAAACTCTACCAGGGAGAAAAAAAAAGATAACTAGATAAAATTCACAGGGAGCCTGACAGGTTTCTTGTCTAGCTTGTTCAAATATGGTGTTTCTCTTTTCCAGTAGATAAAATGCATTCAGACATTCCCACAAAGGAAATTATATTGTATGCTACTTTTTTAATAAGATTAAAAGAGCTACTTTCAGCACCAGTGACTGCCAGTAATTGGTGTGCTACAAGGGAGATGACACATCCCTCGATGGCACATCTGTTAAGTTTAAACTGCAATCAGTAAAATAGGTTTTCCAACAAATGACTCGTCAAAGCTCTGATACAAACATTACTTGTGCATGTAGTCAGTCATTCACTTTCTCTCAGTTCAAATGTTCATCTTCTGCCCTCACACTGGAACCCAAAACATATCAAAACATCTTTCTCTATTCTTTGTTGATTATTGTGCTATTGATGGATAGAACTGGATCAGTGGTTTTCTTAAGGATGGCACAGCATATTTGGGGTAGAACAACACTGAAGCTGAAATGCATCATATTTCCACTTCCCTTTTTCAAATGCCATAATGCAAGACAGCCACAGTGTTTACATGGTAATAGATGTGAACAGAAGATGTCTTTCAGTGTTCAAATCCAATCCAATGTGTCCCATTTGATATTCCATCTTTCTAGAAATAAAAATTATTAGCATGCTAAGTTAGATAGATGTAGATTATTACTATGTTAGATTAGATATGAACATTCAGTAGCATGGCTGTTATTCATTGTAGATGTAAAATGTTTATTTGAGGAATTATATGTTGTTTTTATATTTTATGATTTTATATTTACATTGATGCATTTAGTGGCTTAAGTAATGTATTGTAATCTTCCATCTGCATCTGGAGGTCTGAGTAAACAGGGATGATCTTTTATTTAAATTGGATACGTTCTTATATAGAAAGTACATGGCAGCATCCTAGAGAAACTATTTTGTCCATTTTGTTAGTTGACTATGACTAATAAGTCAATAAACTGTAATATAATGTGAGCATAAAAAAAAAGCATAAGTCTGCTTTTTAAGGAGATTTTTGCATTTCTTTAAAGGGAACATGTAATAATTGATACTAGGGGATAGGAATAATCTCACGAATTCTTAACATTTAATTGGTTACATGCCTCTTGGAAGTAGAAAAGATGCATTCAAAGAATGATTCTTTTTATGGTAGGATGAATCCTCATTTTCCCTTTAGGTGGTACCTACACAATTTTCTTGTTTGAGTGATAAGGGGAGCTGTACAGATGTAAGGAACCTATGACTTATGCAAGGCATTCGACTCTTTACCACAGACATTTCAAGTTAAAAATACACTCTGTATAGCATCAATAAAGCAATAAAGCATGTGTTAAATGAATTAAGCACTGATTAACCATCAGTTCTCAAAGTACCTGACAAGGGTGAACCATCACCAAAAAGGGATGTTGCTAGCAGTGTTCTGCAATCACTAATATTAAACCTGACCTTTTTCAATATTCCTCTCAGTAGTCTGGAAATAAGTATTAAATCCTTGTTAATAACTTTCAAACTACGTATGGGTTTTTGAGGTGTTATATAGTGATATCTTGGTGTTTGTTCCAGTTTAAACCACTGACTACAGTGGGTCCTGCCATAAAATAGGTCCTAATGTAGTCCAAGGAACAAGGTCATAGGGACTTCTGTTGGACCTCTATCTACAGAATATATCTTTATCATGTTCAATTATAGCCGAGAAAACAATGACTGTAGAAAAAAAAAAAGAGTTTGTAGGAGAAAAAAAAAAATCTCAACATGAGTTCCCTGTGGGAGGCGAGACAAATTGGACAAATGAAATTCTTGGCATTGACTGTGGAAGAGAGGCATTGTCAGTTATAAACCTGTTCCTTTGTTGGGTTTGTCCCTTTTAGTGTAACTTTAACTTTAAAGTTACTGCTGTAGTGCTGAACACTTGCACAGCAAAAACTAGACAAGATATGAAGTAACTTGTATATTGCTAAAATTTAGAGAAGCTCTTTCATTAGAAAATAAAAATTAAAATTCTTTTGTTCATAACATACTAAAAAGAGAAATCATGGATATCATAAGCTTTGTCTTACAAAAACAATTCCAAAGAAACACCCTTCATAACCTTTTCCTTTTTAAATAATCTATTTATGACTCATTATATGGATTCCACACTTAGTCATATACCTGTCTGTATTTTGAGTGTAACACAACTAACAGTACATACACATTTCAGCAACTCTGGGAACATTACTATGATTGCTGTGCTTTTGTAAGTTGATCGTACAAATATCAAGACACTGGGTGCCACAACACATTAGTATCTGCATACATTCCAGGCTAACAGGATAATGTTTACTAGCTCAGGAGACACAAAACAAATTCTCCCTTTTAGGTTAAAAGTGAACTATAATGTTCATTGTGCTTATGCCAGCTAACAAACTCCTTATAAGCTAAATTTCATAGAATCATAGAATCTTAGAATGCTTAAGGTTGGAAGGGACCTCTAGAGGTCATCTAGTCCAACGCCCCTGCACACGCAGGGTCACCTAGAGCACGTGGCACAGGAAATTTGTTTTCTTCTTGCAAATCAATGGCACAGAAAGGTTTCAAAGTCACTGCTTGGATTGTAAAAGAGAAGTGCCTCACAGTAAAGAGATGGTTTTCATCTACATATGACATTTTCAAAACTGATACTATAAGAATTCCTACAATTTGGGGGAAAAAAAAAGTATGGAAAGAGCTTAGAGGAACAGTGAAAATAATGTAGACATTGGAGGAAAATGGCTTATAGAGAGAGGATGAAGGATTTCCATCTATTTTTATGAAAAATAAGATCACATTATTCACATTGTATATGTTCTTCATAGGGATTAAAAAGTCTAAAATAGAAGTCTTTCAGATAAAATCATTGCTGGAAGTGGCTGGAAATGAAAGGTAGTCTACAATAAACTGAAATAAGACACTTTATTTTAAACAAAGACAGTAATAAGGCAATGAAAATACACTACCTACAAAGTCTGGATTTTCCATTATTTTATATCTCCAAGTAAATATCAGATGGCTATATGTTAGCTAAATAAGAGTGATTTGGGTAGAAAGGAATAAATGTATGAAATTCTACTGCATAAGAAGCTACTGCATACTGAAGAAACTCACACTAGATACTACTGTGAATCCTTCTGCACTTAAAATCCTTAAAGTTCCTCTGAATTTATGAATTTTAAGACACATGAACTGGAGTAACTGATCAAATAATACAGACAGAATCCTAGGGAATATAGTTCCAATGGAATACCAAAGAGATTTGGGGGGTTTAGTTCCCTTCAGATATATTCAAAAATCCCATCAATGTTATTAAGAGTACTAACTGCTTTGATTTATGATCACGAAATGTTAATGGAATGTTTCTGAGGATTTAAATTGTTGAGGTTCCTGAACTCTGTTGCATATTAATTCAAAATTATTTCACCTCAAAATAGCAGGGTCCAGAAAATTTTAGTTCAAAAAGCTTAAATTTATGTATTTATATACATTTTGTTCTCATCAATCTTAGCCTACAGCATGACATTTACTATTGGGAATATTTATTTAGATGAAGCTACCCAAAAAGGATCTCTTGAATCAGAACACCTTTCCACTGACCTGTGGGCTCCATTTGTGTTTAACTGACACAACCCCTGGAATTCACTAGAAACATGTCTCAAAAAATCATTAATACTTTTTAAGCAACACATTTGAAACTATTTATACTTTTTTTAAAACGAAAATGACAAAATGTGAGCTTAAACTTTCCATCTTAGTTGAGCGCAGAACAAGAGAATGAACTGCTTCCTAAAGCTCCCTAGAAATATGTACAGGGTGTCCTGATTTCTTTCAAGTGTCTGCACAAGAATTAACTAGTCACTGTAACATTGATAATATATTTTACTGGATTGTATTTGTTTATTTGATCTTTATTGTTCAAGATTTTACATTCCAAGTGCAGCTAAATTCTCATTGCTGTTGCTTTTTTTTTCTCAGTCAGAGCAGTACACACCAAATAATTGTGTCCACAGGAGCCGTCCCTGGAATATTCCCCAACCAGCTAGTTGAGAAGAGTGGGACTGTTCTTCGAATTCTGTTGTGGCCCTTAGCTGAAAAGTTTTCCCTTGTTATTAAAAGCAAGATAAATTAGACCATTGGAGTGCCACACTGTTGCAGTTCCATTAAGAGTATGACGCTAACCTTTGACTTTAATGTCTATGTGCAACACTGCCTTGTGCTGTGCAAACACATTTATAGCAACAGCCCTGGACAGACAGAACCCTGTTGATTGGCCATTCATCTTAGAGACAATCTTATCCCTCCCTCTGCAATGTTATCCTTTGAGAAAGTGTGACTCAATATCCTTTTGGGAGTGAGCCTCGTGTGTATGCACATAGAGGAACACTAGGACAGCAGAAGCACAAGTAATTTCTTGCTGAAACCTTTATCTAGCTTTCACCTCTGTAAGCATCTTCCTCATTGATATTCTTCTTACCCTTTAACCCAGGAATTTTAAAAAATGAATGTGGAGTTTTTTGAGGAGCTTTTTGTTTGTTTGTTTTGTGTTTTCATAACACCAAAATACAGGGATGCAGGTGGTGCCACAGTGGGGTCCTCAGTAACATAAAGAAATGCATAAATAAAAATGATCAAAGAGCACTGGAGACTTAAAGCAGATTCGACTGTTTCTCTGGTTAAAAATTGAAATTTGTTGGCATGCACAGCATTATGGGACTACAGGTTATGCCCTAAAAGGAAAATCGGGAAATAATTGTATTCAAACTCAGTGCTTGTAGTCATTCCAATTCATACTGCACATCCCAATAAAAAAGAAGGCACCTTCAGGGAGAAATACAAAGCAAGAGGGAAATACTCTTCTTTTCAATACCAACAAATAACTAGTTTTAAAAATTGTTGCTTAGATAGATGCCACTTTTCTACAAGCAATATTAGTGATAATTGCTTACACTGGTATTTGCTTTTAACTGACAGATTCAGGGTGACTTCATTGTTTCACAGAGGTTTTTTTTCCACTTCAATGGTAATGGCCCTATATAAATTCTTGATTGCATTTTCTTGCTTTTTGACACTGTGTTCTATATTTGTCATTTGTATACATACATATGTAAACAGCTTCATGACAAATTCTATTTGCTGACTCACCTTGAATGACCCATAATGTATCTGATTGCAGGATACGGTACTATTTGGAAAGGCACATAGATTTAATATGCCCATTTGTCCCAGAAATTATTATTGTGCTTTAAAGAAAAAGAGGCAGTGGGAAATATAAGAGTTTGGACTCGATATGAAAATATAGGAAGAAGGCATTCGAAAGATGAATAATAAGACATTATGTCCACACTGAAAAATGTGATTTATTGGTTATAGTAATGAAACAAGAAAATTTTGATTTCTTTTGCTATAGACAGATGAAGTCTCTGTGTTAAATGCTTACCTCAATGGACAGGTAGAATCCCTGAGAAACTGCAATGCTTTCAGAATGCTTTTTCCATAAAATAGCATGTCAGTGGTACACAACTAGCTTATGAGGCCATTTAAACTTGTGCAATACAAGAGTAAAATGATCAGCAGAGGACCAGGTGCCATCAAACAGAAATAAGATGAAAAACAAGTTATTAACATGTTCCTACTTGAAATGTGGTCTGGGAGGGAAATGTGTTGTTTTACAAATTCAGGTACAGACACCTTCTCAGCTATCCCCAGTCTTCTCTTTCAGCCGCAGCTCCAGAGGTGAAGATTTCCAAGGTTCCTTCTTTATAAAGGACGCTCTGAAATACTCAGACAAGTCCAAACCATTGTCTGTCCTTTGTGATTGGTGAAAGAAATAGCCAGTATCTGTTGTGGCTGTAAATACCATTCATGCATTTGGGAAATTTCTGTTTTAAAAATAGTCCTCCACATGCACATCTGGAGAATGCAACAGATCTCACTTCTACCTTATTTTTCTTTTTTTCTGCTTTCTTCTGCTTTAACTATATATTTCTACTTTCTTCTACTTTTTTTTTTTTACTAAGTAATTAGAAAGCTAATAAAGAAGAGGCTACCTATTCCTGGCTCCACCATCAAACATTCAAAGTCTACTTCTCATCAAGTCCTGTATCTGATTAAACTTCATGTGATTCCTCTTAAAGGGATTTAATAACTGATTTTAATTTGAACACACATGCATAAGCATATATACAAAGCATATATTAAAAAATCTGTTTTGTCCATTTGGCAAAGCCAGATGCTTGCCTGTTAAAAGTTGTAGGAATAAAGCAAGCAACAAATTTAGCAAGCTAAGATGATCTTAGAGGTTGTCATAACACTCATAAAATATTTCTGAGATTTCTTAGAGCTCTAACTAGGATACTTGGAAATTAATTGACTGTCTTCTAACTTATTTTTCAAAGGGCATGCCTCTGTTCATCTTTGGATTTTCTATAAAATAGATTGAAAACAGGAGGAGGAGCAATGAAGCTCTTTATTTTTTCTTTTTCTTTGACTTTTCTTTTTTTTTTCCTTTTTTATGATGTTCAAAATTTTCAATCACACCAGTTCCAATGAAATAATTGGTTACAATTTTTGGAATTTTCTCATTCTCTAATTCCTATTTTTTTTTTCAAGCCAGGAAAAAAAAATCACTATACTACCATCTTAACACCTATTTTGCAATAACAATGGAGTGTCAGAAACTTCCTGAAAACATAGACATTTCTGCCTTAGCTAAATTAAACTAAAAGACTATTTTTATGGACTTCTACAAGCTTCCATTTATCTCTCTCTAATATTAACATAGTGAAAGGTGGGTAGCAGAGGTGATGAGACAGCATGGAATCAAATGCCAGTTATAAATAAATGCCGTCTATTTCCGCATTGCATTTATATCAATGAATAAAAAAACACTCAGTAAGATCAGTGCCTTAATGAACTGACACGCTTTGAAACTAAATCTGACTCAGTCAGACTAGAAAATGGTGAGAAAAAGTGAAATTATTATTTTTGGTTAATCAGCATTATCGTATCTTCTACCAGAGACATCTTGGGACACTCACAACACTATAAAACTTTTTGTCCTTATTTGGTTCAATCAATTGTACTAGTAAACCAAAGCCACAAAACCAAAAAGGTTCTATTCCACTTGAGAAAAGAGGAAGTAAACAACAAGCATGTCTAATGGGTGGGGAGCTAGAGTTATGATCCATTAATCTGTTACACCTGCATTTGATCAACAT
Source organism: Tinamus guttatus (assembly GCF_000705375.1). The sequence continues at coordinate 15,070 of NW_010578265.1, forward strand.
GCACCCTGAGAATCAAAATTAATATCATCAGGATTGTCCCTCAATGCTGGTCCAGAATTGGGCTTTCTTTGGGGTATGCACCTCTCTCCTAAATTTGGAGCCCTGTAGCTCACTACAACAGATTTATACTATATTGTATTACATTTATTACATTATATTTATTATATTATTCGGATAGACTAATGTCTCCATGGTAGGAAATAACAGTGATCAAAGATACAATGCATCTAATATGACAGGTTTGATGATTTTCTCTCCTCCCCTTCATCCTCGTTAGTTTCATTTTATATCTAACTTCAGAAAATGGAGCTGGGACAAGTCCTGATTTCCAAATAAAGGAAAATTTAAAAAGTATTATGGTCCTTTAGACTATATTCCTATTTAAAAAGTATTATGGTCCTTTAGACTATATTCCTAACTGAGGTTAGCGGCATAGCTCCAGTGCTTTGCTCCTAGCTTCTTCCTGTGAAGACATTCATTATGAATGTGGCCAGACTGTAGATCAAATCATCCCTTATGAAATATCTTCAGGACACAATAATTGTTCCGCAGCTTCCTCTCCTGATTTTTGGGTTGCTGTAGTAGCTGGCTGCTACAAGTATCAACATCTCATTAGTATCTCTCTGACTTGGTCAGGTTGTTTTAATGTCTTCATCCCTGTCTTAATAATTGGTCTAGTCTGATTAATTTGGACCATCACTCTGAGAAATTACATTTATTAGTTCAAAAGACAAAGACAGAGAGAGAGAAAGAAAATAATGCCATGTAACAGTCATCTTCCAGATACCTTACTGATTTCTATTGATGAATGCATAAAGCATTTGCAAACTACAGGAATGCTACATCAACCTTTTTGAGACAAGAACAGAATTACATTAGCAGTTTTTGTTTTGTATTAACATTATTGTATCTTTTTCCTAGTCTGTAGCAGATGTATATGTTATCAGAACTAATGGATGTATTTATGAGAATAATTGCATGCATCTTTTTGTAACTGAAAAAAATGTATAATAAAATATAAATACAAATATTCCATGATGTTATGCTGTGACAATGAGTCTTGTCCAATTAGCATAGGAATGGCATTCCTATCTAATACAGCTCATAGGAAACAGTGACTCTCAGCAAAAGGTAAACTGTGTCTAATCTCAGTTTGAAAATAGCCTGCATATATTCTCTATGGAAATCAGTCAGCTAACCTCTTTGGTTTTGCTGAAAATATGATTCCATATTATTGAACCTCAAATATGCCTACCTTTTTCATTATAAATAGAAATACATTTGCCAATAAAAACATTCTAATTTTTCCATTTTGTGTATATAAAAGCTATATTTTGGAATTCACATCCCAACATAGCATTCATCCTTACAATCACATAAAGCAATAGGCAAAGATTTGGCAGGGGGCTGGGTGGGGGTTGGAGAGGAGTGCCTTAGTGTCTCCAAAAAATAAATCCCAAATATTCTGACTGACATGCAACTGTGTAAGTCTGATGGAAATCTCAACATAGCTTAACTTCCCTTAATTAAAAAGAGTGAATTCTATCTACTGCATGCCTAGAGTTATCAAACTGTATAAACCACATTTGCAAACATCAACGGAGCCCCTAGAAATTGTCCCATTCTGCCTGTCCCACAGAGCTGCACAGCAGGCACAGGGGCTGCTCAGCTCCCAGCAAACCGCTCCTACCACCCGCCACCAAAATAATCAATTACTTTCTTTTATAAACACCATGCGTATAGGCATATAGCTGGCAGACTCTGAGAGGGAAGGCAGGCATATGACTGAGATCCTCCTTCTGTCTTCTCAGGCATCTGAAATTTATATATGGTGCTGAGACTTTTTGTTTTCCTCATTAATTAAGGATGGGAAAGTCAGAGGAACAATCTTGCTAACCTTTTTAAGCAGGAATATGAGCATGGATATGCCTATTTTGCTGGGGTTCATACATCTTCCTTTAAGTTGGACATTTTGGGGAGGAAAGAAACACCTCAAAATGAATGAGGAGGCACCTGAGAAATGGTACTTAGTACACTCACTTAGGGAGTGAGACACTGAAATACCTTAGACATGGGTGAATAAGGAGTTGGGTGATACTGGTGTCCTGTCAAAAGCCATTCTTAAACGAGGAATAGTAACCTTCAAGAGTTTAGCTTGAGCAGATTTGTAATACCAGTTCTAAGAACAACAACAAAAAATATTGCTCTGCCCTATATCCACATTTTATATTGCTTCTGCTAAGAAGGTACTGCTTCTTAGTGAGATAAGAGATACAGGGCTAGACAACCCTCTAGCTCAGTCAAAGTATAGATTTTCTTCTAAGCATTTGCCAAACTTGCTAAACATAGAAGCATTTCAGTTTAAACATTTTTTTTTTTATGGAAAATATCAGTCAGTGTGATTTTAAGGGTTTTAGTTATTTTGTCTGTAATTTGCCCAATGAATAAGCAGTACTGCCTGAGGTCCACAGTACGTCTGGGGTTGTAGTATATCAATGATACTCTTCCTAGTTTCTGTCATCCTGACTAGTCCTATTCCACTTGGCTGAATGGGAGAGGCAGGACACTTTGAGTTTACCTGGAATTTACCTAAATTCAGGATGCAGGCATGCTGACTAACTATACCGAGATTTCATATTTCAGCATCTCCTTTTAAAAGTGCAAAAAAAGGAGCTGTTGAAACCACTGATCTGATTCCCATGGGTCACTGGCAATGGACTGCGTTTCAAGAAAAAAACATATGAGAGGCATTCATTAGGAAAACTTTGTGGAGCCATATTTCCAAGTGCCACAAGGCACTTCACATGCAAACCTTCCAAAAATTTAGTTCCAGCAGAAAGTAACAAACTCCCTTCTCTTATTTTAAATGAAATATTTACTATTTGACTTAAATGAATTTCTATTCTGTGTTTGTTTGTACTCTGTAACACATCAAAATACTTAATTAAACACATTAAAATACTTCCTAAAATGGTTCAGACGATTGACTGTGGCATAGTTTAAAATTTTTGCATGCAGACAGTGATAGCAAACTGAATTTCTCTCTAACTGTATGAATGTTCACTCCCATGGCCCTGTTGTCAAAGAGCTCTTGCAATACACAGCCCTATAATTAATGTACAATTGCATACTTGCACACAACCATAAAAACATTTGTTTTTGTCAAATATAAGTTTATGCTCCCAAATTACTTTCTTTCATTGTGGCAACCTGGGTTCACTGTTCAGTAATCATGGACTCTCCCATCTGCATACATTAGTGCTCATCCTTTTAGAAAGTGAGAGGATTGTGAGCACAAAGTTTTGTGACTGTGACTTTCTCGTGTGCTTGCTTCAGAAACACAATCAAATGTGTTCCCAAGAGGAATTTACACCACATCTTGTCTGTCTTTTTCAGCAAGATGTAGCAAAGACATTACTTACAGCATATAATAATCTATAATATTAACAGCTGTCAGGACATTAAAAAGCAGTTTAAGCAATTGCCTCTAGATTTTAAGATTTATAAGGTAATGAAGTCTTTGCAGTTAGGGAGAATTACACAACAGGAACAAAAGCAAAACACCCACTCTGACTTCAAAAAATCAGGAAACCCTGAAAGAACATTTTGTAAAGTGTTTAGGATCTTCATTAAATACATTGTTTACAGCCTAGCAAAGATACTATTATATTAGCCATGCCAGATTCACTATCAGGCTCATCAGCACAATGCAGGCAGCAGGGACATTTTAAAAGGGCACTTCAGTTATGCCCTAAAGTAGTTTCGGTATCTATACTTTAAAAATTTGATCAAGAATGTGTAAAAATCAAAAGCTATATTTCATGCTGATGTGTTCCAGTGCATTACTGCCAGATTTTAACCATGGAAGGAAGAGCCCCTTTGTGCAAAGAGAATAACTAGAGAAGATTCAGGGAATAATAAAAGAAGCTACAGGAAATGGTTATGAAATCCTGGGTTTATCTAGCAAATATGAACACAGCTCAGCTCTATGAAATAGTTGTGATTAGCACTGCTGTTCTTTCTAGCCCATTAAAAATTAGCTTAGTTGGCCATTATACAGACTGTGTTATTTCCTCCTTGAAACTCTCCACTGGCTCCTCAGCAAATCACCTCACTATTTTTTGTCCTTGCTTCAAGGTCTTATGATGAAACTCATGACTCAGCCTACATTTTACGCTCCTTTCTGGCACTGTGAACCTTTTGCATGAATTAGGCCACCCTTCATGGCCAAATCAAAGACCAAGGGCCTTTGAATTGAATATCCTTCTAATCCTGGTTTGAATGTCAAATCTCAATATTTTACTTTTAGTCTGAAAGACTAAAAAGCACAGGGTAGAATACCTTGAAGGATCCTTGCATTAGTGCTGGGTAACTAATATTTGCAAGAATGTTTTTTTTCCTCTCATTTTAGAGGCTGAACTAGAAAATTAGGACAAATATAGCATTTTACATTAATACAGATTTATTTTCTTCTTTTTTTTTCCACCTCTGACTTTAACATTTATAGGAAAGAAATTCAAAAGAAAGTGGCTTAGGGTGGTTTGGGGATTTTGTTTTTGTTTGCTAAATATACAGTTCATTCTATCTTTTATAATAAGCAAAGCAAGATTTCTGACCAAAAGGCTGTTTTTTAACAAAGGGCAAGTCTATAGCACAGATGCCTGTGAATGATCTTTCAGAGATAATCCAATCACATTATTCTTTCTTTGGGGTTTATACGCTCTGCAAGGGTAATTGGTTTGTGTAGATACAACTTTCATTGTAAGAGCTAGCTGTGATACTGTTGTGCAGCCTGACACTATACAGTGTAGCAATACCCAGAAAGTCTAAATATTTTTTTTAAGTATGAAATTAAATATTTACAAGCTTCAGAATTTGTATCCACTGAGTTTTCTTATGTTGGGAAATATTCATCATTAAGTAATGAATCATTACTTAAATCATTAAGTAAATTTTTGTTCACTATGGAATTCCATTCTACAATGAAGTAAAGTCTTCATCAGTAAAGTTTGCATGGCTTTTCTATATGCATAAAGAAACAAACTAGTTATCTTCTCTCTTTTGTAAAGGGTGTATTTGTCACTGTTTTGCCATTTCTGATTTCTCTTCATGATATCCTGATTTGCATAGACATTATTAAGGGAAGAAATATCAGAACAATCAATGGATCTATCTCATTTCCAGTAAGAAAAAAGAAAGGAAATTTTCTGTATTAACTGAAAATATTTTTTATTTGTTTGTTTCTATCCTCTTCTGTGCCCTGTGCTTTGGCTACAAGATCCCAGTAAACTTGAATCAGTGTATTTTCACTTGATACTGTTATTTATCCATCTTTAAATCATGAAACCTCTGTGAAGAACAGACAAGTAAATTTAGGAAAAAATGCACAGAAAACCAGCCTTTCAGCAGTATGCGTTCTGTTAATTGCAGTAAAATTTTAAACAACATAATAAACCAAATACCAGTCTCATCATGAATCAACATGCAACTGTTGCATGTAACTGTCACGCCAGTAATGTAACAGACATGTAACTGTCACACCAGTCTTCAAAAAAGGCAAGAAGGAGGACCCAGGCAACTAGGAAAATCCAGAAGCTAAAAAGTATTGCATGTGAAAAGCAGAAACTTTCATCTGCTACTGAGAAATCTTAGCTACTTGAAGCAAAGCACAGCATTAATAATACCTGTTTCACATTCCAGATGAGACCACTCTCAATGCAATTATATACAAATATATTATTGACAGATGATTAACTGCGTATTAACTGTATCTGGGAACATCACAGGTTGCATAAGATGAAGCAGAAATCAAGAGCTGAGGAGCCAAGAGCACCTGATTTATTAAAAGCATTGTCTGGATGTCAAACTCATCAAGGGAGGTTTACCTGTAAAAAGCACCATTTAGCTGCCATGGCTATGATACATGAACTAGAAAGGAAAAGCCCTTTTAAAAACTCTCCTAAACTCAAACGTCTTGCTCATTTATCTTGTTTATAAGATTAAGAGCATATATGGACATAATATTGACTTTTCCTAGTTCTGTGTTATTCTGCTTGTGTTCGAACATAATTGCAACCAAAATGTGTGCTATTAGTCACTGTCTCATTTTTTTTTTTCTGTAATAAAATTGAAAATGTTTTAGGAACGATGCCACCTTCAAAGACTAAATGACAAAGCCGTTCATATAGGGGTCTAATATGACCCCAGCATATGAAATCAATATAACTATCAATACAACTTAATTATTTTATGTTGGTCTAGTGAATTGACTGTGGCCATCACTGAAATTCCTCTTCTTTCAGTGTTTGTTCATTAGAAGAATGAAATAAACATTATTTACTGATTCAGAATTGAGACAATAACCGACACATGGATTCTTTATTTCTATTAAATTTAAATAATGACAAGTTACCCCTACCCACTATTCCTCCTCGACTAAAGCTCTTGTAGTGAACAAAGTGAAGTCATAGGCCAACTCAGAGAAAGAGGCTAACAGGCAATTACACTAGTGGATTTTTTTTACCTATCCCTCTCCCAAAATGTCATTGAAATTTAACTATCCAGAAGATGTTACTGTGTAACACCACAGTTCAACCAACTGAAAAATTAAATAAGAATAGTTTGTCTTGTTCTGTTTCCAAATCTTCTGCAAAATCTTTCAATTTTAACCATCAGTGAAGAGCTAGAGATACTGTTCAGAAATGTGGCCTATATAACAGAGATGGATAGCTTTTCTGATATTAAAATGATACGTATTATATCCTTGTACAAAACTACTTCTCATCTCTTGGAAAGTGAAAAGATCCCCTTTTATAGTTAATTTTGTTGTGTGTTAAAGCAAAAGTATTATTTCTAACTGTTACTTTCAAAAGAGATCTTGCAGTGAACTCTCATTATGCATGAAATTTTCAAAAGAAGTAATAGTCCCCTCTCCTTTTAGCCAAAATTTTCAAAGTCTCTAGTGGGTATATAGATTCATCTTAGATCACATTTTCATTTTGCAACAAGTCCTGGGTGTATAAATTTGTTAGGAACAGTTTCTCTGAAAAACAACTACGAACAATTTTTGTCCCTTTGCCCCCATGCAGTTACAGTTACATCAATACATACAGACATTGGTGCAACTTGTGTGCAGGCTTCAAACACATAAACACGTACTGTATCTTTTAATAATCCCACCATTAATAAATCTACGTACTCTTACTTACAATATTACTTACTTTTGTTCTTTTTCTTTTTTTTTCCCCTTATATCCCTTGCTTTTTATTCAGTTCCTCTCTTTCCTCTGAAGCTAGCTACCTCATTTCTTTGAAGTCCTTATTTAACCCTGACCAGAGAAATCAGTTTCCAAATGAAAAATAACTAAATGAGAAGGATAGGTATCAGGAGGAATTACAGTTAGTCAATCTGATTTTCGACAACAAGGAACATTTATGGGAATGTCATACTCTATCGGAACCCAGTTTTGTGTATGTGATACAGTCTATAGCAGATATCTAGGGAACAAGGAAAAGGCACTCCTTAAAATATATGCCAGAATTATAGCAGTTTCTGGCTCAGAGACTCCATGCAGAAAGATGATGCTTTTCTGTTTTCCCATTCATGTACTTAATTACCACTTTTTAGTTCTTATACACTTGTAGCACCTAAAATGTCCTGTGACAGAGAATCCCGTAGATTAGTTATACCAGAAGAAGTATGTCCTTCTATGTGTTTAGCACTTTGCACACACTTGTCTGGTCTGATGACTCTTGTATCAGAAGAGACCGTGAACTTATCATTTCCTGTTTGCCTTCTCCCTGAGGTTCTGACATTCTGCCATATCTACCTTACATCATTTCTCCTTAAAGCTAGATTATTTAATCATCCTTCATTCAGAATCCATGTCCTTACTATAACTTGCCAGTTGTAATACCTCGTTTCTTATATGAGAGGACTAGGCCACCACAAAAAAATATCTAAGACTGTGCTCATTTTTATCCTGGGAGATCAGATTTGAGGACTCTCATCCATTAGGAAAGGATTAAATTTCTATCCCCTAAAATGCCAAACCTGCCACTATGCTACGAAGCTACAAGGCAAGTTCTCAAGTCAGAGAGCTGAGAGCTGTTTTAGAAAAGTATCTGTTAGGGAGCAGAACAGCATCCCGAGCTGCTTTCTAAAATCCCTCAAGTGTTTTAGTGTAAGTCTGTATTTCTGCCTTGTTCTCTTAAACAAGTTTAATTATCTAGTTTCTTAGAGCTTGCTTCATCATGCCTTCAGTGTTAGAAGTTAATGACCAGTAGTAGAAGCTTCCCAATATCTTAACCAAAATATTTCCCTCAGGTACCTGATTTCAGTCCTGAAGGGATATACAATGAAGTTAAGAAAATGAGGTACAAATATCTCGACTCTTCATTCAATGTAACATGCTAGATCATTCTTTTCCTTTGTGAATATCACGTAGAAAAGGAGAAAGCTGGAGGTCTACACCATGAACATAAAACATACATGTCAGTATACTCTAGATACCCTAAGATCCTTCCCCAGCAAAACTCATTCATAATTCACTTTTTTTTTTTGATAAAATTATGATCTTCTCAAAACAGAAATCAGTGAAGAGCTGTATTCTGATAGAAGTACATGCTGCACATGTAGGTTTCCTGATACTAAAATAGCATGGTTCAGAATACTTACCGATTCACAGAAAGAGCTAGAAAGGTTGAGATATTTCATCTAGCAAGATGATATCATTTTCCAACACTTCTCCCAAATATCCACAATAACCTCAAAATGAAGCAAATAAAATGGAAACCAACATCCCACACCTTCTCTGGAGCTGGGAGTATAATGGGTCATTTTCCCTATGACATTTTTTGAGTAGTGGTGACTCCATGAGCTTGTCTTGGAATAGCTACAAGTCACCACAAACAAGCTCTGCAGTAACAATTCAAGAAAGCATGCCCACACACAATCTGTGGTTCTCTCAGTGGGCAAACACACAGCAAACATAACAAATGAATATTATCCTGTAATGTCTGGGGTATCAAAAAAACACAGAGAAGTTCATAAGACATTAATAAAAATAAAACAGAATAAGAGTAGGGAAGACAATGCATCCAATGGCACAGTAACGTTCTCTTCATTGTTAGTAACACCCCCTGGAATCAATCCTGAAGAAATAAAATTCTGAATTTGACCAGAATTTAAAAACAAATAAAACATAAATAAATAAATAAATAAATAAATAAATAAACAAATAACAGTAATAAAAACCACGCGAGACCCTCACTTTGAGAAATTGTTTTAGGGTGAAAACATCACTCTGCTCGGAAAGAGTAAAAACACATTACCCCTACAGTGATTAGTGTATCGAGCCAGTTTTGTAAAGCAGCACAGGGCTAGTTTAGCCACAAAAATCTGGTTATTCCATGGGGGAAAAAAAATGAACTTACATATTTTTACATGTAAATGTCTAGTGAACTTTTTTGATTTAATTTTTTTTTAATGGAAAAGAACATGAATACAATAATCTATTAGAAGGATATAATTCAATATTTCATTTCTTGTATTTCAAACACATTCACAAACAGTAGTTTTTCTTTCTGTAATTTATCTATATAGAATAATATTAAATACACTAAATAGCATTTGCAAGGCAACTTTAATTCAATATTAATTGCACTCTTTACATGCAACTTAAATTTTACTACTCCTCTCATTTTCTCATCTTTCTCTTTGACAATTAGTAATATGTCCCCGGGATTTTACTGTTCCATATATATGTATGCTGGAGAGGGTTAGAGGACTTAAAAACTATAATTTTAATATATGGTATTTTATTTTAAAGCTATAAATGTAATATATGTTATTTCATATCACCGAATACTTAACAGCTTTCTATTACCATAAGCTTAAAATTGTAGCAAGACATAAGACAGTTCAGATCAAATGAAGACCATGGGTCAGGAGATGGGATATAAAGGAACTTATAATTTTCAAAGCTACTTAGAATTTTCAAACCTAAATGAAAAATGTATCTTTTCCATCTCTATTTCTTTCCTTGCTCTCACTTTTACCCTTACAAATACCAATTAAGCCATTTCTCCTACTGACTGCTATGATCCCACCCAAAACTAAAACATATTTAACTACTAGGATAATTTGAAACCATTCAAATACAGAACTAAATTGTATGACTAAATATCTCCTTTAGCTCCTTTAGAACAAGAGTGTGGCAGAGCACATTTAGGTAGAGAAGTTGCTTATGGAGGTGTTATTGTCTTTTTCTGGGCATATTACGGTACAATATTCTTCCCAGGTTGTACCTTAAGCTCGGCCATAGGTGTTGATTTAGAAAAAAAACTGTCACTGTGTAATTTGTTCTCTTTGAAAAGAAAAAAAAATGCTACTTGCAGAAGCAACATTCTGTCATTTATACTTTTGCCCCTTTTTTGAAGGATTTTTCAAAGCTGGCATGCTGAAACTCAAATCTGGATTTATTATACCAAGAGTTAGAAACAAGAGTAAAATAAAGCTCCTCCAAGTTTTTTGTATATCTAAGAAATTTCCTTGTCTCACAACGCATTCCTTGCATTCCTCTGTTGGCCTGCTCATCATTCCAAATCTGAAGTCATCTCCCAGCAGGCTCCTTTGCTACTTCTCTCTCATCTTAATTTTGATTTGGAGAAGTGGCCTGAAGCATATGCTTCCCAGCTGGATCTCCTGTGGTAGTTATCTTATCTGTTCATTGAATTCAGTTCCAAGGCACTCTAAGGATGGGAAGGATCATGAGAAAATGTTCGAATTTCCCCTTCCCACTTCTCAGCAGCAGAAGCCTCAAATATGAGCAAACTGTTTTTTTCTTTTTCTGAATCAAATACAGAAAACTAAAAAGGTCACATATTCTTATAAATATGACTCACAGAATAAAGGCAAAAGAAATGCTTTAGCTAAAATATGCATTTCCTCCTGTAGTAAAATTTGTTTCTCCATGACACAATTAATATATTCCTCAAGGTATACAGAAATAAAATTTGTGCATTGTATCATAACAGGGAAAATAACAGATACGGGCAACTTAAGTTACTTTTACACATATAATACTTATGGAGATCAGTAAGTGATAAGACAATAAGATTCTGTATCACATAGGCCAGATATTAATTACTGCTTACATATCTTCATTCATTTTGTTGGTAGCATGTTGCAGACAATAGTATCTACGAATTTGCTTGTTCAAGTGAATCTCAAGCTGTTTCTTTTCTGGTTGTAGCAAAATAGTGAAGAAAAGGGGAAAAACAGAAAATGCAAGAAAATGATTTGTCCAGATTGGTCAGAGGCGGCAGGTGCTAGTACTTCAAAAGATAAATTTGTCACAGTAGCTTTTGGTCTCACTTTGCATTCTAAAATGCTTAGTTTAAAAAATTTAATGAGAAGTTCAATGAAGCACTAATGCTATAGAATACTTATCTACAATAAAAGTAAAAATTCAGAGATTTATGCATAATTAATACCCAATACCTGACTCTTGTGTCTATAGAAGAGCACTAAGTTTCTGAAAGCACTGTGTACTTAATGGGAAATGACAAACTAAGTTCTGTTGTAGGGAGTAGCATTTCATGGTTATGCAGATGCTAAAATAATCTTAAATCAAATGTATTCTAGGGGGACTGATACTGCATTAAACATGTAACTGTATAATAGACAACTGCACAATACATTTAAGAGGTTCATGAGTTTATAAAAGCGTCTTGTGTATTTCAGGTTTAACTTGAATCCAAACCATTGTTGCAGCAATGGAACATTATACTACTTCAACAAAAAATGGAAGGACATGCTTAATGCCATTTTTAGAAATACTAGATGTCTGAATAGATTTGGATAAAATGAAACCGTCACTCCTAACATTCATTACCTGAACTGTAGTCTAAAATTTCAATTGATTAAAAACGTTCATTGACATTTCTTCAAATTTCCATCATATCTGTGTTACTGGCTCTCCTAGGTTTTGACCAGAAATGTAAATATTTATCCTATCCAAAAAGTCTTTTAAAGTTGCTTTCTAATCCATAAGATATATATATGAGAACTACATTCATAACCTTTGTGGGAAGTCTTTTCCTTGTCTTTAAGCTCCTCTGAAGACATTGGTTCAAAGTTAAGTGGAAAATAGGAAAGTTACCTAAACATGGACTTAGAGACTTTTTGAAGGCTGCCCTTTTCAAAGTTTTATCCTTTATTTTTTATTAAAGGTACAGAAAGTCAACATTTTAGGAATCCTTTAGGCCTTTAAGGAAAACTATAACAAGAGAGAAACAGTCCACATGAGACATCTAGTATAGGTGGCCTAAGTTAAAGGTGTAATATTCATAGACCATTTAGAGAACATAAACTAGTTAATGCTGTCTTCTGAAATGCATTTAAATTAGACATCTAAACTAATCAGAGGCAAATGATGTGTATGTACACCAACTGTGATTTCAGAGTTTCAAAAGAGATAAGGGTACCGTCAGATAATTTATCTACTCAGAGCTGTGAAGTCTAGATCACCAATTTCTGTTTAGTATTTGCTAAAAAAAAAATAGGATTTAAAGTACTTTTGTGGTAGGTTTATAGTAGTTTTCTCTTTAATGGTTGGAAAAAAAGTGAGAAAAAATGAGAAAAATGTGTTATAAACTCTCCCTTCCACACATACATATGTATACATGTACACATGTATAACTTTCCTCCCAAGTCAGGAAAATCATCACAAATTACAGCAAGAATCCAAAAAGAAAGCATTTTAAAGAAAAACCGTGCTTGTCTATCCAGATATAGAACAGATATTCTAATAATAAATAATTTTTATTCCTCGAGTCTTAAATATCTGGAAGATTTGTAACATTGTTATACACAGTGCTGGCCAATTATGTTACATTATCGAACACTAGTTCTTATTGCTTCATGACACCATCTGTTCACAACACTTTCAATAATTGGCTCCCATGGATAATATTAGTGTATAACAGAAAGTAAAGTTTGCTGATAATTCCCCAGGACATTGTTTTAAACAGTAATCTGATCTGTAGATAAGTAAGCATCAACATTTAGCAACCGAGAAGCAGGGAGTGAACCTGGCTGCAGATTCCATGAGCAAACTGCTTTAGTCTAATGTGACTCTTAAACTAAACCATGTGCTTTGGAAAATAGCCAAAATCCAAGTCAGATAGTAGGATAAGATGCTGATGTGTGCAAGAAATTATGTGATTCAGTGTGGCAAACCTAGCAAAACAAAAAGCAAAATTTCATTCTTTAGGCATAAAAGGTCAGTTATTCTTTGTCACTTAAACTAAAGAAAATATTTTTTAAAGAAAGAAATAGATTGGAGTATTTAATTTGTGCCCACAGACATCACTATTACTTTCAGACAGAACAAAATGGAACAAAAACAGTTATATTGTCCTTCTACCATGGTAAAACTGTTTCTTTTTCTTTGGTTTATTGCATTAACATGTAATTTATTTTAACTTTAATTATTTTTTTCCACTTGCAGAGATTACAGATTTTACATAATTCAATGGTACTGAACAAGAAATGAAGAAACTTTAAAGCCTTCATGTGCTCTCTGAATGCTGAATGTCTCATTTTGCTTGACTACCACGTTAGAAATCGAATAAAAATAGCACAGCACTTACCTACAGAGCATGCTGTTGCTGAGTTCGTTGTCATCATAAAATAGGTGGCCTAGATTGTGTCTAAGGGACAAGAGAAATTACATTTTAAAAACATATGCAACTGCTTTCTTAAATAGATTACACTAGCCCCTAGAAAGGTAGATGAATTTGTATGTTTCTAAAGTGAGATTCTAAAATGACACAGAATCTAATCAGACATAACTAACTAACCACTCTATAAAATAACCTTATAAGATCTCAGTCTTTATTTCCTCAGTAAGGAAAATCTATAGAACTCTTTCAAAGTCCAAAATGAGTAGTATGTCAAAAAGGAAGAAAAAAAAAAAAAAAGAAAGGAAAAAAAAGAGAGATTTCTGAAACATAATGAAACATTCCGGTACAGGGATATATCACTTTTCTCTGGACTTATCCATATCTGTAGAAAGAATTCTTCTAAGATCTAAGAATCACCACCAATCTCGCTAACTTCTTTTTTGAGTTCAAGATGCCCTTTTGTGACCTAGTCTTCAACAGTCAAAATGTATGATCCAGCATCCGAAAGAAAGAAAAGAAATAAAACATCCACATCCAAGGCAGAATGAAGGAAATAGGCATATATTCCAGACACAAGTCATTGCTTACAGAGGTGACTGTATTAACTCTGAATTTAAAGGCTACTGGCGATATCATCTTAATACATGACAAAAATCAGTTTTAGAAATGGCTCATTAACTTCAGGCTTCAAATTTGTCATGAAACTCCTCAAAGGACAATTCATATTATTTATGGTGCCATTTAAAGTTAAGCTTGATTATTCCAATGAGCTTTTGGACCAGCCAGAATAAATTTTAAATGATAAAAGATATATAAATAAACACAAATAGAGCTCAAAAAGCCATTTTTAAATAAAGAATTGGCTGAGAGATAGAACGAGTGTTTTAAGTTGCAGTTTAGTATAAATGTATTTAAGAAGAAAAGCTCATAAAATTGGGAAGATTTATAATTTCAAACTCATTAATCAAGTCTAGGATTATATGTAGCCATTCCCACAGTTAAAGTATTTATCCTCTCTTCAAGATTGGTTTGCTGGCAGCTGGTTTCCTGTTACATCTTTTCTTCTGTCTGAACATGTGAAAAACTTCACTCCTTTACTCGGCGGAGACAGTTTTTGCAAAACGTATAAATTTAATCAGCTCTGGAATACCTTTCACTTTACAAAATTTAACTGAAATTGAGCAACTGACTCAAAAGTTTTTAGGCATGATCTCTGCACAGTGTTATTTTTGAAAGATAGCATCTTGAAACACAATATTATTCATTTATGGACATCATGAGAATTCAGGGGGAATACTTCACGTAAAAACCCCCAGAAAATAATTCATATTGGAGCTTTTCATTTACCCACAAATTCTGATCCATATATCTCAAAACACCTATGTTTACCACACCATCCTCTCAGATCACATGTGCATGCATATGCATGAAAATCAATCTGTGTGAAAAGCACAACAGTTCAATAGACAAAGTATTGGTCTACTATCTGGAAATGCACAGAATTATTGTGTCAAAGCTATATAATATAGCTTTTTGCACACAAACAAAAATATAGTCTCAGAATGCCTTGACTGATGTAGGAAAACCAGTAGACTTAAATAAGGCTAAGACTCCACTTTCAGGTCTATCCTTAGGCTGTGTCTGTGTTTCTTCTACTGAATTTTAGAAAATACAAATTTATAAAGCTGAACAGAAGAGGTTTTGCTCTATATGAGAGCTGGGGAACAACTACTACAACCTTCACTAACCTAGGTGGAGTATGATGTACCTTCAAGCTATATATATTGTTCCACACTTTCAAAACATCACCACTTTGAAACATCACCACTACAAAATCTTTTACATTTGAGTGGATCAGTTGCTACAAGTGGTGTTCATCTGACCACTGAAGTCATGGCAATTAAAAGGACAGAAGATGTATAAAAATCCATGACAGATGTAATAGAGTAAAACTAGAGGTTAATTCAATGCAATGACTGGTTGGCAGACTAAGCAATGTTGGACATACTTTTTCTCAGTGTAAATAATTAGATCATAGAAAACATTGCCATGGGAAATTTTGGATGCTAGCCTTTTAAAGACACTGAAAAAGCTGAAGTTCCTTAAGGAAAAGTCTGTAAAAGGCTTATTAAATGTGAAAAAGGAAATACATTCTCAGTAGGGGAAACTTTACCTTGGAAGAAGTTGGGTGTCATCCCAGAAGAAGTATCATCCTATACTTACACTGAATACACAATTTTTCCTTAGTCAACAGTTCTTGAACACTGTCAAAATCATAATACCAGGTTTGGTTAATTTTGTTTCAGCACAGAACTACTGTTACTCTGGTCTTAAGCTCATTCTTTTCTGAGCATTCTCATTGAACCGCGGTGAGTTGGCTAAATATTAGATTATTTGTTCTATATAGTTAACAGTTAATTATTTTATGTATTTGGTAACTGATTATTAGAGTTTAACTTCTGCTAAATGGAAAATAGAGGATTTCCTTGAGTTTATTTTTATTAAGATGCTTCAAGACACTTCTGTCTGAAAAATTAAAGGAAACATATACTAATAACATTTTTTGGCCAATGCAGTTAATATTTGTACTACATTTCTTAATAAGTAAGACTTGGAGAAAACTGAGTTTGCATCATTTTCTCTAAACTGTTTTCTTTGTCTCATTTGATAAAAATACAATACAGAAGTTGTATGTATATAATTTGAAGAGAATGTTGAGATAATTTCTTTATCAAAACAAATATAAAGCACTAAAACATATTTTAAGGAATAGAAAGGAAGGCTCAAAATTCTGTTCTAATGTGTACTTTTTCATGTCTAATAGATTCTGGGATTGTTTAATCTCTTGACAAAAACTCTGCAAATTACAATACTGTTCTAATGATCACAGGGTATTTCTTTCACTCTCAGGACATTACCACCCTAATGGGAATTATGGTCACACTCTAAGAGGATTTTATTCAGTATTAGGGCAGCTATTCTGTGTTAATTAAATACCAATTGATTATTTAAAATGCATGTGCTGAGTTTTACTGCTTTTCCATTAGGTACTTGATCTGTGGATCTTGATTACAATGCTTTAAATGACAAATTATTGGCACTGGGGTAGCAGTAAATGTTTAAGTGGGTGATGCTGAAAAGTGAGTAAAACAACTGTTTCGTGTTCAAGGGCACTATGACAAGTTGGTAAATGGATCTACTCGGTCAATCCATAACTACCAGTCGTCATGGTGCTTATTAATTACAGTCATTTTAAGACTTTGCCAAATTTAAGTCCACACTTCAGTTTTGTTTTCCACTACACGAACAAGCTACCATACTTTGAAAGAATAAGAGAGTTTGAAGATAAGGCCTAATTTCTGTCTTTTTATACAGTAGGAATTGTACAGACTGGGGAAAATGGCAATTTCATAGACAGAAGGGATTATGCTATATTCTTTGCTGGTTAGCTTGTAAGGAAGAGTTTAATGTTTTTGCTTTTATTAAACCTCAGGACAAGCACCCTTTATAAAAATCTGATCTATTACTCACTCAGTTAGAAACTGAATGAGAATTAAGGTTCATAAGAAAATATGGCCTGATTTATGGCATCAAACATGGTTTAGCTGTTGTTTAGCTTAGCAGGATCTATGCTGGAAGACAAAAATTGATCAGGCAAGGCTTCTGTGTTAAAGTGAGAGCATGTCCAAGGTACAGGTTAGATTGACACCATTTTACACTTTCATCACTTTTCAGAATTCTCTATGATTTTGGGGTGGTGTCTTAGCTGAGTCAGCATGCCTTGTGTGCAGATTACATAGAATCACACAATCGTTAAGGTTGGAAGGGACCTCTGGAGATCATCTAGTCCTACTCTCCTGTGCATGGAGGGTCACCTAGAGCACGTGGCACAGGACTGCATCCAAACGGTTTTGAAGGTCTCCAGAGAAGGAGACTCCACAACCTCTCTGGGCAGCCTGGTCCAGTGCTCTGTCACCCTCACTGTTAAGAATTTTTTCCTTAAGTTCCTGTGGAACTTTTGATGCTTTAGTTTGTGGCCATTTCCTCTAGTTCTATCAGTGGCCACCACTGAAAAGAGGCCAGCACCATCCTCCTCACTGCCTCCCTTGAGGTACTTATAGACACTGATTAGATCCCCTCTCAGCCTTCTCTTCTCCAGGCTTAACAGGCCCAGCTCCCTCAGCCTCTCCTCATAGGGCAGATGATCCAGGCCCCTAATCACCCTTATAGCCCTGCACTGGACTCTTTCCAGTAGCTCCACATCCCCCTTGCACTGGGAAGCCCAGAACTGGACACAGTACTCCAGCCCTCACCAGGGCTGATAAGGGGGGTAGGATCATCTCAGCATCCACTCATCCAACCCACACTTTCAGAGCTTGCCCAGGAGGACACTGTAAGCGAATGTGTCAAAGCCTTGCTGAAATCCACACATACGACATCCACCGCTCTCCCCTCATCTACCCAATCAGTCATTCCATCATAGAAGCCTGTCAGGTTAGTCAAGCATGATTGCCACTCGGTGAACCCATTCTGACTGCTTCTGAGCACCTTCTTATCCTCCATATGTTTGGAGACAACAGCCAGGATGAGCTGCTCCATGACTTTTCCTGGAATGGAGGTGAGGCTGACTGACCTGTAGTTGCCTGGGTCCTTCTTCTTGCCATTTTTGAAGACTGGTGCGACATTGGCTTTCTTCCAGTCTTTTGGCAACTCCCCCATTCTGCAGGACCTTTCGAAGATGATGGAGAGCAGCTTAGCAATAACATCTGCCAGCTCCCACAGCACTCTAGGGTGCATCCCATCAGGGATTGTCAAGTTTGTAGATTTGGATTTGTGGATGTCAGGTTTCCCTAAGAGCTCTCTGACCCAATCTTCCTCTACCCAGGGCAAGTCTTCCTCTCTCCAGGCACCTTCTCTGGTTCCTAGGGTCTAGGATTCCAGAGGGCTGCCCTTGGTAAACACTGAAACAAAGGCGGCATTCAGTAGCTCTGCTTTTTCTGTCTTTCATAACCACAGCACTCACGCCACTCACCAGCGGACCTATGTTTTGCCTAATCTTCCTTTTACCATTGATATATTTGAAAAAAGCTCTTCTTGTTATTTTTAACATCCCTTGCCAGATTTAATTCCAATTGTGCCTTAGTTTTCCTTGTCACATCCCTGCATTCCCTGACAATATTCCTATATTCCTCCCAAGAAGCCTGTCCTTTTTCCCACTTGCTGTCCTTTTTCCACTTTCAGATTTGAAAGATACTTTTACAAAACAAATAAATAAAAAGTGAAAACCAAGTGACTACAGAAGGAAAGTCAAATCACAGTACACCCTAGTTCTAGCAGAATAGGTATTATTTCAGTAAATGGGCCCTTTGAATTTTAGCATCTTTCTAGGATATATATGTAAAAATAACTCTCATTTGAGCTATTTGCAGTGAACTGATGTTTTCTAAGGTAGGATTTTATGTTTAAATAGATGTTTACTTAGAATATGGGGTATTATAGCAAGAATGAAAATGATTCTAATACCATTTGGACAATAGCAGCAGTTTTTATCTTCTGTGCCAGACATTTTTGGCACCATTCTTGTTGTTTTCCCTGTATAGACCCAGGAGGGATGAAGATAGCAAGGCTGAGTTTGCATGAATGGTCATTGCAAAAGTTCTACCTTTCCACTGGAAAAGGAAGAAAAGAAGAATATGGATTTGAACAGACACTGGACCGACAAGACTGAAGACTTAATTTCTGTGTTTGCCAGCAGAATTGCTATATAAAAGAAGAGCAGCAATCCAGACATCCCTATGCAACATCCTTGCTCTGAGTTGATCAGAGTTGTGGGTGAGAACTGCGGCAGAACAAATCTTTATGCTCATATATCCCTTGGTCTCTCTGCTGTGGTTGCCAAAATGGACACCAACGGTACTGACTTTTTTTTTTTTTGACAGTAAGAAAACTAGATAGAGACAAAATGCTAAAAATTCTCATGGGGCATTGAGCATATGACAAAATGTAGCCACTAACCAGTGGAAACTTAATTTAGGAAAGCAGCCAAAGGTGTCAAGGTCTATACTTCCATCATCTGTGTCCCAAGACATTCATTCTTGTCTTCGGCAAGGTTGCCAGCCCTCTGCTGAGACTGCATTGTTCTTTAGATCCCACAAGCTCAGAAAGGCAGTTTTCTTCCTCTGTGGGCTTTTATAATACTCACTGTAGGCTTGACTGTGCGCGCAGATGCTAGGCAAGGTGCAGTACAGGTGTCAAGGTCTATACTTCCATCATCTGTGTCCCAAGACATTCATTCTTGTCTTCGGCAAGGTTGCCAGCCCTCTGCTGAGACTGCATTGTTCTTTAGATCCCACAAGCTCAGAAAGGCAGTTTTCTTCCTCTGTGGGCTTTTATAATACTCACTGTAGGCTTGACTGTGCGCGCAGATGCTAGGCAAGGTGCAGTACCTCACAATCAGTTCTGTATGCAGAACGCTTCAGCAAGAGCTTATGAAGTCAATTCTTCTGTAGAAAAAGAAGTCAACTGCTATCCCCCTTTTTCTTGTCTCTAATCTCAGCTTGGGCTACTTTGCTACCTCCTCCAACTTCCAGACCATCATGGGAGTAAAAATTTCCACTATCCAGTCAAACCTACTAATAACACATGAAGTTATGTAAGAACAGAGAAATATTTTTTATTATTATTTTTCTTCACTTTCTTCACTTTACTTGTCCCTGTCCAATTCCAGCCTTCAGTACTTCAATTGTCAGATAACAGATTTTTACTTATTATTAGGGTCACGGATCCCTTACAAAAAAAGAAATAAATAAAATAAAATAAAATAAAATAAAATAAAATAAAATAAAATAAAATAAAATAAAATAGAAAATGCTGCATAATCAGAATGGAAAACTAATTTCAATAGACGCTATTCATAAATGTTGGAGAGATGGGTGAAACGCAATAACAGAAGTCTTAATTTTTGTGGGGATATAGTGTTTTTAGCTTCAGTGTTCTTCCTTCCTTCCTCCCAGCTCCATCATTATTATGTGTATCTATGTCATTGAATAGAAAAACTATAGCGAAAGTTATCTGAAAAGCCAGTTGAGGTGTATATTTTACTCTGCTCACTGCATACAAGACAAAGCTCCATTTGAAAGTTTGGAAATTGGGTATTATCTCTGCTTTTCTGTACTGAACAATAACAGGTTCTTCATACTGCAAGATAAGGGCAGAAAAAAAAAAGCTCTTTATCTGTGAAAAATACTCTAAGAACAATACACATACATTTGGATAGAAATAGAGAGTGATTACATTTTGACTAAAGCTAAAAGGAGCCTTAAAAAAGAAAGAGAAGTTAGATAAATATATTCTACTAACAAAAACAGTTTAATCATATATGTCTCCTAATGCTGTTTTGTGGTTGCAATGACCAGTTTCCAAGGAACGACTTCTTTGACAAATAATGCCAGAGATAAAACACTGCTACTGTGCGTGGAGCTTGTTAGTCATATCCTGATGTGTTGGTGATGGTTCAGAAAGCTAAGGAAAGGAAAAAGAAGGGAAACATGGTTGATTGAACAACTAGTTGTTCACAGGAGTAATTTTATATATGCACATATACAAACATATATGCATATGTATACTTACGGGGTAAACCTACACACAGTTACCTATTGTAGCTCTATGAAAGAAGACTGATTTTCAGTATAATACCACACAAAACATACTTGAAAAAAAAAGTTATTTACCTTTGAAACAACAATAACTTTAAAAAGTAACTCAGAAAAAAAAGGGGAGCATTCTGTCTGAAGCAAAACTAGTGTGCCAGATTACATGAGGATATTGTGTATAGTTAAATAAACATTAAGACCAAGCAGAAAATTTCCCCAAAAGGAAGAAGTGTTATTTGAGAATTTTAGCTTTTTCTAGCTGATCAGAGTGAGCTCAGCAGTGGAAGAAACATGGCACTGAAAGGAGTAACGAGATGACAAAAGTAACACCTGAAAGAGCATCCACTCAGTACAAAACATACTATTTTACCTTTGTTGTGGACTTGCCAACACACACATGCACCCCAGTTAGGTCCATAGCTGAACCAGGGCTATGTATAAGGTTAAGGTTATGCATAGGGTTATGAGAAGGAAGCGCACACCTCTCCCAGATTTCTATTCTGAAAGCAGAGGGTCCTCTCTGAAGAGTTACATTATGTTCTATACTAGATGTATTAAAAAACTCCATTTTCATCTCATGCAAGAGGTACAATTGTCTGTGGTACATGAGGAGACAACTGACCCAAAGCAATGGTCAACTAATGCCAGCTGACAAAAGGGAGAAATAATAGAAAAAATTTGCTGCCAATTTAGCAGCTTTAGGTCTAACTCATAATAAATGTGTACTTTAAGTATTCATTGATTTCCGTGTGTCTACAACTTTTGAAGTCTAACATAACTGGCTAAGAGCTTGCTAACTGAAGCATAAACTTGACAAAGCCTGGACACATTCTGTGTGTATATACACACACATACATATATATACATGTATACATACATATTTATGTTTTCCTTCCCTGTGAAAGTGAGAATGAATAGAATATTTTATTTTCTTAAGCCTGTTCTGTATATCACTTATTTAAAAAAAGATTTCTCCCACCCAGCAATTATCCTAGACTAGGTATCTTATTTTCACACTGCATATCATGAAGCACATGGTGATACATCAAGTCATATATCAAAATTAGAGAAGAATGAATCACAGTAGATATTGAAATTTTAGATGGTTCAATTTCAATGCCTCTGGTATGTTAGATGGGACTCACCAGCTCAGAAGACTGTTGTTTTCTCTGGCTTCTTTTCCACCAAAAGAAAACAGTCAGCAAACAGTGGGAACATCCTCATTCCACTTTTTCCAGTATTCACACATTCTTTCTGCTCTTAGCCAATGGTCCAGATGTTCTACCAGCACTACTTCTCCCTCCAGGCATTTCTTCCCTTTATTTCGATTCAGCAGCACATTATTCCTCCTTTGTCACATAACTAACACTCAGTTGCAGCTCTAGCAACAGTCCCCTCATCCAATAGACTGCAAACATAAGGTCATTCCTTGCTGAATCCATTTAGCTGTTTGTCTCACTTGCCTCCTGCTATGGCATGCACATGCCTGACATCTTGTTAAGCCCTGTCCACAGGCTCATTATACTGCATGTGTGATGCTCTCCAAAGTCAAGTGCTTAAATATTGCCTCAATCCACAAGTAAAATCTTTCATATTTTAGGCCACAGCTGCAATCTCCAAATAGAGAGAGAGAGAAAAAAAATCTACCTATTTTTGTTGAACCTTAGATCTATTTTGAGTATAACTTCTGGCCTAGCTTTCCTTGCTACAAGCCAACTCAACCATCCTCTAATGCAAACACAACAGTCTTAAAAGTGCAGTAGTGTGTCATCCAGTGATTCATCATCCTGGAAGTCAGAGCTAGAATAATCATTTCCTAAGCAGAGAACTACCACCATGTGATATAAGGAAAGATGACATTTTAAAAATACATAGCAAAGGATATTTTTTCAAAGATTTACCAGTCAATACCCTTAGAGAAGTTGCTTAAATAAATCTGTAGTTTGTAAGTCTATGCTAAATGCTTGCCCTGAGGCCTTATTCCAATCCCATTGATGCTGACAGAAGCAGAATCCACTGAGGCAGAAGCAGCAGACTGAAGCAGTTAAACTTCATCTGTAGCAAAATTCACTGCTTTTTGCAATCTCTTGCTACTGCAGAAGGAATGAGGCCAATCAAGTTTGGGCTTTTCCTGTTCTTCTTGCTGTCAAATTCTTCTTTGCTCTATGCCCAACTATTTTATACTCACTAACATCTGTTGTGTCTCTTACAGTTCCTGCTTTGTAGACCCAGAGGTTATGAACCAAGAAGATTTGACAAATCAAACACAACAAAAGCATGAGAAGATGCTCACAACAGTGACTCGAGATACTAAAATTTCTGTGTGTTTTAGTATTGCCTTTTCTTCTTATTCCTTTTAATGCCTTCCATATCAAGGTAGTGCTTGATTTATCTGATGGAGCATTACTCTATATCTTTTTTTCTTTTTTTTTTTTCCTTAATCTTATTTAAAGATGTCCTCATTACCCATACAACTCCTGTTTTTCTTTCTGAACTCTGTGTCTTGGTGAAATCCTACAGCAGGTTTGACTCATTAATTAAACATAGTATAAAGAGATATTTCACTTTATCAATTTGATTTTATTTCCTTTTTCATCGACTGATTCCTTATTCTTGTCTCATGGAAAAGAGTAAATTTGTTTACCTTGTTTTAAAATCCCTTAATATCACTTTCCCCGGATGTACATTACTACATTACTAGATCTCCATTAATGATCACAGCAGTGATTTCAGTAAGTCTTAAGATGTTGCTGTCTCTCATTTTTGGATTTGTAGAGCCCTGAAGGCTCTTAGATGGCTCTTATACCATGCAGCACCATGTTTACTGGGTTATCACTGTGCTTCTAATAATGATGTTCTGCAGATATTTAGAAGCAATCTAATGACCTTAGGATCAAAGACTACCAGATAAAACCCACTATTTCTACACTAACCACTGATCGGTGTTCAACACTGCATATTAACTCGATTTCTGGAAGCTGTGCTCACTCAGTGTTGAAGTTTACATCGCTGATGAGCTGCAATTAGCTCCTCTCCAAAACATTTTTTTTTCTTTTACTCTCTTCTTACCTAGAAGTGCTTCATTTGCTTCACTCTTGTCCTGTGCTTAAGTTCACTGCTAGCAAAGACTGACCAAAAAGCATCAGAGCTTCAGATTCCTCCTCCCTCCTCTCCCACTTGGCATAGCCCTATTTCATAAGCTAAGGTGTCATGCACACACAGCTGCATAGCCATCCTCCTCCATCCTTAGTGCTCACATATCCCTGTTCTGCTAAGCTTTTATTTTCCTGATAAGAAGCTAAGCACACGAATTTTGTGAAAGTATAACAAGCACACACAAAAATGCCTCCATTTAGCAATGGGAACTTGAAACTGGCATACAAACCTCCAGGTATCTATGGCTTTCCTTATACTTAGTGGAATCAGCAATGTCAGTCTGATACTTAATCCTTAGTTCGGGCTTGGCTGTGCTTTCAGCAGGGCTCAGTTATGCAGTGGATAGAATGATCTCAGGTAAAGCTCATGCAGAGTTCTTCTCTTCCTTTGATTGCAGCTGGTACCTGAGATAGGGGTATTTCCAGTTCAACCTAAATGTTTGGCAAAGGACAGGACTGTAGTGGAGAATTCTTCCCAAGGGTGAAAGGCATTTCTAGAGTGAGCCACTGTATCAAGAGAGAAGAGGGTAGCACATGCCAAACATCTGGCTATGTGGTGGACAGTCCAGATCTGGGAATGATTCTGGCGTAGGCCATGCCAAACATCGACAGTCCAGATCTGGGAATGATTCTGGTGGCGAAAAGCAGCAAATAAAGTTTAAAAACTTTGACCACTTGCATCTAAATATAAACTATGTTTTATGTCATCATCAACACACACACACATGTATATATTTATACAGAGAGAGAGAGAGAGAGAGAATAGTTGCATCTCTGATGGGTCCTCTGAATAATCTCATACAGTTTATCTATCTCCCTCTTATCTTTGTCCATATTTTCAAAACAATTTATAATTGTATTTAACAACAGCTTTATGATACAGGATGTAGAAGTGTAAAACTGTTAACATTTCATTAATCCATTTCTCCTTGACATTAGTTTTCTGCTTTATCAACAGGACTGCTCATCTGATCACATGACTGAGGGGGAAAGGAAGGAAGCTCAGAAGAAAACATAACCGAAAAGCAGAGCCTCACTCTGTAGAAACCCTCTTGCTGTGGCTTAATTAGAGGATTTCAGGAAGCCCCAGATTAGTAAATGGAAATCTTTGTGATTTGCCTTAGTAATTACTGGACTGAAAATTCAGGAGCTGAAATAATACCCAAGGGAAAGTGCTTCTGTGCACTTCAAATTAGCTACTTATATGCTCACTTAGACTCTTTACATGGCTTGCAAACCATGCTGACATACAAAGGTAGCTCAGGTTGACAGATTTAGAAGGAGAAAATCTTTAGGATATTACCATGGCAGAAATTTCCCTGAAGTATTTCAGGCAAAGCTGTTTCTCCTCCTCCTACAAAAGATATCCCATGGGAATTCATCTCTTTCTCCAAGGATATCTGCCTAAGTAAAGCAGAATGAGAAGAGTAAAATCATCTTAATGGAGGCATTCAGCTTCTCCTGAAACCATGTATACCTGGTAGCCCTTCCAAGGTTCCAGGTTGCTGCAACTTCAATCATAAATAGGTAACATCAAATAGCAATAGGATGTCACAGCTAAGCTTAATAAATTATGACCTTGCAGGACTAACAAATAAGAGTTGATATTATTGGAAAAGCGGGGGCAGCCTTAGTCTCAGAAGGAACTATGTTTGTGCTTCCAGCTCTGGTCCCTCCCAGCTACCAGATTATGAAGATACAGCTTTTATTTTCTACTGCTCTGTTTGAAAGACTTTACAGCTTCCCTTTCACTTAACTACAGCATATGATTTTACATTCAAAAACATTCCTTCAAGTTTTGTGCTTTTTGTTTAACTCTTGAAATCCTTCCTGATTATTTTACTTTTTGTAGTGATAATATACAATACATGTTCTTTACAATTTATTCTATTTTTATGTCAGTATGAAGCACTTCAAAATAAAGCATAATTTGCCTGGCCAAAAAGTTACATATGCTGTTGGCTATTTTTAGAGTTGCTATGGTGTTTCCATGTGAAGGTACCAGCCTTTCCACACTGTTGACAAAAGCATGCATCTGACTGTGAGGGTTATTCAGTTGTCCAAACACAGGTATCTATTGCTGCTTGAGATAAACCATATTATGCCTCTGGCCTCAAGCAGCCATTCCAAAGGGCCATGAGTTGTCCATTACTATATCTGCAAAGCCCCTCTGGCGGTCTTGCTTTTGCTTACCTGCATCACCTGCAGGGGTGCTAAATGCTTGTTTTTAGTCAAATTAATCTCTCATTGGGCATTGCTGAAAGCTGGGTTGTGAATTTGTGCAGAGGCCCTTTTAGGACCATATGCCTTAAGAAAAATCTTCATTAAAATCTGTATACCCCATTGTCCCTTGTTTTCCACATAGATGCAATTAAATATCGTTGTGCTCCACATCCCACGGGAAGTGTAGGGTACATGAGCATTCCTGGCTGCACTCCTAGTATAGCTCAGACTCAGTATTGAATTCATAAATAAAAATCCCATGCAAATTAGCTCATTTATTTGCAGTCAGGATGATGCTGGCACTTGTTGTAATCACATATTCTACATTTATTTCCATCTCTCAGACAGCTTTTTTTTTTTTTCTCCGGTTATTCATATTTTTATCTCTTGTTATTTATTATCTTATGGTGCAGCTTCAGCTAGCCCATTACTGTGACCAAAGCTGACACTGCAGCATTCAAACACATCTCACATTTCTCACCTTCCCTCTCCTTCCATTTTTACGAAAAAATGCTTTCTATTCCTTAGTTGATTCAAGAAAAGAGGAGTAGTTTCTCTTGGTCTACAGAACTTAGATGGAGGCTGAATATATATATATATAATTCTCTCAAATTATATGAGCAAACTTAAATTCAGAAGATGAGTAAGTATAGAGATAGTATCAGCACCCCTGGAAAAGCCCAAGAAGAAACATATTTTTCCTTTAGGGTCAAATACATAGCACAATAGCAATCATTAAATCATAGTACTTTAAAAGGGTGGGTCATCATCATTATCTGCTCATTTTACTCAAGATAAAAGCCTGAATGAAAAGCTTTGACCCAGTTTCCAGATGCTCAGTGACAAGAGTGGAATCATGAATAAAACAACAATAGTACAAATTACTCCTGCTGACCAAGATACAAGTATGATGTTCCTGAAAAGAAGCACTTTCCTACAAAACATGTCCCCCTTAAACTTCTTCAGAGTCTAGAAATACAAGCAATACTTGATTGTGAGTGAGACTGAGGGGAACCCCTTTTTACTTTCCTCAGATCAGCTGAAAAAACATTCATCTGCTAGACCAAACTGAAGTACTATGTTTTCAGCAGCCAAAGCAGTAACACATTGGTGGGAGGTGATGCATCATTTCTATGAAATCTGGCCCCATCGCAGCTAAGATCTGTCATAAGGAAAACAGTAATATGAGCAAAGGAACAGGAAACTGATCCAGGAACACAAGCTCCATCCTGCTCAACAATAATTCTCCTCTGTAGCCTTGGACACTTGATTTACCAACCCTGTTTCATTTCCCATCCCTTTGCATATTTGCAAAGCATTTGGCTAAAAGGACTTTCAGAAATTATGTATATTACTATCACCATTCCTTGCACAGGATCTATGTTAGAACAATTGAGTTTTCTCTGAAAGATATTTTTGTTTATCCAAAAATGTGGGCTTAAATGTACTATTGTCTCATTAGATAACAAATAATGTCTGAAATAAAAAGAAATGTAAAACATAAGGACCAAAAGGTCAAAACAAAAGAGAATATTTATCATATAGAAGAAAAGTATGAAGAAAGGAGAAGGAAAAAAAAAACAGTATAAATTCAGAGGAATTGATGTTGACCAGTACATGCTGAGTACAGAATGCAAGACTATTCTGGTCGTATTTTATGAAGAACAGAATTACATTGTATGTTTTTATGGTTTGATCTAATTGCTGTTTTGAAAGTAGCTTCCTTATCACTGAAAGCTGAGAACATGCTTGTAGACCTTTGTTCTTTTATTGAAAGATTTATGTTGCCAACCTTCAAACAGTGGGTGATATATGGGTTCAGATCTTCGCTGACAAATTCCAGCCTCCCTGAACTCTAAAAGCTGGAATGAAGGTATAACAGCACATACAACTCACTTATCAGATTTCTCAGCATGAGGAGAACTTAAATAAAAAAAATCACAAAAGGATATCAAATAGCTGTGACCTATAAGCACCCCTGAAAGCTAAGAACGGACTTGATCTGTGGGCATTTTCTCTGACATAGAAACTGCTAACCAGGGAGACAAAAGAACAAAAGGATATGAAGAAAATATTCCAGAGTGATTATATTTCAGATAGGAGAGACAAGATAATTTATGATAAGCATTAAGTAAGGTTTTCTGGATAGCCAAAAAACACAACATTCTGTTTTGCAGACAAAAGCCTCAGAGAACTGATACATATGGGAAACCCTGATCCTTGTAAATTCATATTAGAACAGAGCGAGGAAGCAAATGAAGCCAAGTTATCAGCAGTCTTAAAAATCAGATGTGCAAGTAAAGCAGTAAGATCAAGTAAAGGTCAGATTTTATGACAAAAATCAAGGATTAAATCATGGGAGCTGTCATCACTGATGGTATCATATATTTCCTTTTTAATACAAAGCCGTGGTCATGGACTGTGTTTCTGTGGTAACAAGAAAGGTTGATATCAGAATTATGATGTAAATGAATGGATCCTCATATACTTTCTGATTCACAGGCAGTGAAGGGTACGAGTAAGGAACTTGGATGTAACTTCTCTGAGAATATTATTAAAAAGAACAAAGAAGAAAGGGTCTCTGTGCTGACAGGGGGCTCTGCACATTTTTTGACAGGATAGTAATAAGGAGAGCAAAGCAAGCTGTTCACTTACTTGGTTGCTTTTTCCTTTCCCTCCTCCTTTCTCATCGTCTTTCTTTTCCCTTTATTTCCTGTTCTGTTGCCTTTCAAAGATCATATTGTTAGGCCTGAAATATTATAAGCAAAGTGGAATGAGACTATTTCATAAGTGGAATGAAATATTGATTCCAGATAAAGGTATCTATTTCTGATGCAAGTTTCTCCATAAACATGTGGGTGTATCAATAACTGTCAATTGCAAAGTACATGTAAGAGAGGACAAAATGTCCTTGAAAGTATAATAAAATTGGAAACAATCTCAGGACTGGTGCAGAGATTATGCCGGTTTTCACTTGGAAAAACATCTTTCTGTGCTTGAATGAACTTGTATTTAGGTCCATTTCTTCTTTCAAACCAACTTTATATGCCAAAGTGACTCTGAATGAATAACATTGTAAGGTTGCATATTTATTCTCTCTCAGTGACTTCCGGATCAAATGAATGTTACAAGTCCAAAGATGATTTTCTGACTGCCAGAGAAGTAAATTCAATCTGGGATCTGGAAATTAGGCACTGTTCTTCCGGGGTCTATGTGAAATGTTCACAACAAAATGCCAAATACATCAAAGCATAGGTCGTTGCATTTTCAGTTGGTCTTCCTTTCATGGTCTTGTTTTTAATTGGAACTGTAAAAGTGTTATTTCCTTCAATGTCAAGACTCAAGAGTGGAATATCCCTTAGACTAGAAAATGAAAACGTATCAACATTATCCTGAAATCTTTTATTTTGAAGTGTAAGATATTCAGATGGAGATTTGTCCTTCTGTTTTAACTGTGAAAGTTTTTCACATGATCTAAGAAAGCTGGCCTTTTAATAAAAATACGCAAAGTATTTCATGAGAAGGGTTGAAAGAATGTTTTCCTTTTTAATTTTTTTCTGCTAATTTGTCTACTTTATAAAAAGATCCCTCCCCCATTTCTCTGATAAAGATTTTGCAGCCTGAGTTTTGATTATATCAGTTATAGCTATAGCATAAGATAAACCTTGTTCACTGTTCTGACTCTGCACTAGTTCTTCATATAGAAAATCTGTTTCATGAAGCATGGAAAAAAAAACATGAGTAAGACTCAATGAAGAAATCAAATATATTTTGGATACTGTCTAAACAGGTTCTCTTGACCGTTTCTTGTACTGGATAGTTTGCAATCTGAGGCTACTGCTGCAAAGTAAGGCTCAAAACAAAAAATTATTGAGGATGGTTTTTGAACCCAGGAGAATTCAGTGAAACTCTGTGGGCACACAACAGTTAGCTGATTCAGAATTAGTTAAAGAATTCACATCTGTATTTTGCATGAGATTGCATCCTAGACCCAGATTAGAAGTAGACACAAACCAATGTGAATATGGTGAGTAGGAATGTTTTTACTTTTAATCCTTATTCTGACTGTAGCAACGCGTTAGCTCAATAGATCTTTATCAAGACATTCGACAATTTCAATTAATATTCCACTTAAACTTTAGATGAATTCACTTTAGCCATATTTGCATCCTGTTGTTTATTTTTCACAACTGATACAAGAAGTCAAAATTCTAAGTACAAGTATTCAAGAAAATAATTTCATACTTGCACATGAAGAAGTTCATCCCAGTTTGGATTACATTCCCGTTAGTGAACAAATGGAAGCGAAATCACCTAAATTAGGAAATCATCTATTTGCAGACAAGGGAATTCCCATTCTGTATGTGCACCATTGATCCTTTAAGTAAAAGGATTTAAAATATTGCAAAAGACACTCATTGAACACATTCATATAATGACCACAGTGCAGAACAACTCATATTTTCAGAAATTTGATCATTCAAAATAAAAATATCCTACATTTATCTAATGAATAGTTCATTATGAAAAGCTCATTGGGAAGAGAAGAAACCTTTGTACCCATTCAAATATTCTCCAGCAAAAACATGTATATAACTCGCAGTGTGCAGGGACTGAAGTATAGACCACAGAGTGGGAATAAACCAGCATAGGAAATGTTTTTTTTTCTTTTCCTTCTCTTTTCTTTAAGTGGAATTTTGAAGTTTTCCACATTATTTATTTATTTATTTTTCACAATATCAAATGCCATAAATGACCACAACAATTGGCAGTGAGATCACACAATTCTCAATGGGTCCTATGCTAGGAAGCAATGCAATTCAAGCATTTCCTTGAATTCTCATTGTGAAATATTTCTATATATCAGCATGGGCAAGACCTGGAGAATAAGGGACACCATCCACCCTACACAGACTTTGAAAATGATTTATGCAGCCACAAAGCAGCCATCAAGTTCATAAAAATGGTCCTCAGCAGAATACTAGACCTAACAATGTTTTCCTCTACCAGACACCTTTCCAGAGAATGGTCAAAAAATATCTCCTCAGTGCACTTACTTACACGCCTTTTATCTCAGTTGTGTTACATAGAGAAATGTGATGAAAATTACAATCTATTTATATGCAAGTTGAAGAAACATGCTTTGGCTATGTACTCTAAAAGCAGCAGATGCCATCTGCGATTAAAATGATGTAAATTTATTGTGTTGAGTAACAACTAAAAAGCATTCCTATGAGTATTTCTCATGACAGTCATAGCACCTATTACGTGGAGCCCCTGCTAATTTATTTTAAGGTTGGTTGTACAGTCATGTCCCATTAATAAAACAAAGAAAAGAGAAAGTATTTATTTGCATTAATTTATTATAGCTGTTTCCTTATATTTATAATAGAGTGATTAAATAGAAAAGTTTAAGTGCTGGATAACTTTGCCAAACAAGCACAATTCAAAACTATCAGCCTCCACTGCATGAAGCAAGTACTATCAAATCTTGAAAAAAAAAGGTGGAGGGGAGAGAAATGATAATTCTACCAGAAAACTTGTTTTTACAAGCAAATTCTGCTTTGCCTGTAGTCTGCCTAAAATGGTGATTCTTGAAGCATACCCTGAAGGCGAACACATCCACGCTGTTTCGGAGAAAGAAGGGATGATGAGTTGAGTACAAAACTCAAGATTCACCAAGGAAAAGACCTCATTTTAGTCCTCTCTCTCTTGTATCGGAAAAAAAAAAAAAAAAAAAAAAAACCTCCGGTATGAATGTTTATGCTATGTTAGCAAAATTTAAAAACACTTTCATCACAGCTGTAAGAGAGTGCATGCTATCAAGTTACTGTTATTCAAGCTGGATCCGTCATCTTCCCTAAGACATTAAAAACAAAACAACAACAAGAAAACCCACAAAGGTTGAAATTGCAAGGAAAAAGAGCAAACAACTTGTGCATGTACTGCAAGTATGGAAAAAAAAATAGGAGAAGAGGGA